>CM062297.1:339980223-340580223 GCA_031216915.1 Pictodentalium vernedei
ATTTCATGTTAGGACTTCTAGTTTTAACTGTATCCCTGTTAATAGAATATAATTTCCCAACACAAAACCATTTACCTCCAGTACAAATTTGACCTGGTAATTGAATATAGGTTATAGAGTAATCTCCTGTTAATTGAATAAAAAATCTTGTAACATGTTGAGAAATTGCCCTGACTCTTCCCAGTTTTCCTTTGGTTATAGACCAATTTGGCCTCAGTACATTCAATACAGGCATTTAATCTATTATATCTTGTTTGACAGAGCTCATGGAGCTCTGTCAAACAAAATATAATAGAATAAATGCTAAGTTTATCTCTGAAATACAGGAAAGTGACACAATCCCTGTTAATTGAATACTCCTGCTAATTGAATAATGTTATTGGCAAAGTGGCTCTTCAATTAACAGGGTTCCACTGTACAGCAAAAACAAATATCACAAACTAATAATGAAACTATGTACTTGTGAAATTTTCATGCGGTCATTCTACAAAATGTTTTAGCTGGTACTATACAGTTTTGAAGGTTAAAGGGCTCAGTACTTAGAGGTGAAGGCTGCAAGCCAAAGGGTCCTCTATCAAATACCACCTGTGGCAACCACTTTGTTTCCTTGGGCAATACACTTCATTCCCACTGCCCACGTAGTACCATTGCGTACCAAGGCATACTGCATGTCAATTGTACACTTGTCTTCAACCAATGCTAACCCAGCGTCTGTGCTGTTTGTACGTTAGATGTTTGTAATTGCTCTGTGGTTCACTCTGGCTTTTCCCACCTGTAAAACTGTCCGACATGAAGTGACCCTGGTTATCGAAGTGTCATTAAACCCCAATAAATAAATCAATAAGAATCACGTGTCCCTATTCTGGAGAACAGTTTGGGGCAAATTGCCAAAGGATGGTTTGGGTTAGATTAGTATCCAGTTTGGGTCAAATCGTTGGAGGACAGTTTGGATGCAATTCTCACTAATTCCAGTCACTTTGGCCCCAAGTCATTTTGGCCCCTGTCATTACAGCCTCAGGTCAATTCAGCCCCAATATACCAAGTCATTTCGGCCTCTTTAAATATTTTCAAATATTGTTTGAATTTTAACATTTTTCTATTTAATTTTTTTACAACATATATATCTCTCAATTAGATATTCAGGTATACATGATATATGTCTAGTAGATTTTCTTTCATGATGAATAAATAAAAGAAAAGTTTCAGCATGTCGAAGATGCACATGGCTTATGTGGGATTTGAAATCACTTGTGACCTGAATAATTTTATTTGCTTATGAATCTATGAGAGCCGGAAGCGAGGGTAAGTAATGTGATTTGGTTTGAGTGTACGCCTTGGAAGTGGGGCACTGGGATCAGACCTCCGTGGACATCGAACTGGAAGGGGACTAGGAATTGCGCATAACTACAAGGATTCTGCTCTGTGTTTTAGAAAATGTGGACATATTTATGGTAGTATCAAAATCGCAGTTTGGTGGTTGTTTCAGAAAAAAAAAGAAAAAGAAACCCTGTGAACCTCAAACTGGAAGATGACTAGGAATTGTGCATAACAATATGAATAAATGACTGCATATTCCGGTACTTTGCAAAATTTCAAAGTAAAATAATTTCTCTGACTTATACAGATAGCATCTTAAATGTATGTAAAATTGAACACATGGATAATGTTTAATGTCATGTATAACTGTTCTGTACACTATGTAAATATAAAT
Organism: Pictodentalium vernedei; assembly: GCA_031216915.1. Taxonomy (NCBI): domain Eukaryota; kingdom Metazoa; phylum Mollusca; class Scaphopoda; order Dentaliida; family Dentaliidae; genus Pictodentalium; species Pictodentalium vernedei. The sequence goes on from CM062297.1 coordinate 339,981,935, forward strand.
AACTGAACATTACTTAATAAAGGTAATTACCCATTATTTCTAAACATGAACTATGCACTGATCTGTATAGATCTCTACACTTAAAATGGTGCCGAAATGACCAAGGGACCAAAGTGACTAGGACAGAGATGACTTTGAGGTCGAATTGACCAGAGGACGAAATGACTTGGAGCCGAAGTGATTGGATATCATTCTAACAGATGAGAGACGTTAATTAGGCCCTATTACAGAACACATTGAATGTGAATTCACTGCAGAGATAATTGCTCGACGATATAGTATATTAATATTTTTTCAATTAATATCGAACAATCTATTAATATTTTTTTAAGAATTATTTTCAGGAGTTAAAACGAATATCGTAGCGTATCTAAAATATCCTAACAGATGTGTACTGCTTTTCTTTTGGATGATTCTTCCCTGGGCCTATTTCTCCCCAGGCTGAAGATTCCCCCAGTTCCCGAAAAAAGATGACATGCCATTTTCAATGGCGGTAAATATCCAAAAGGGTTATTATTTTCCATTTTTTAGTTTTTGAAACTACGAAGCACTGTTCAGAAATACAGATGCACCAAAAAGTAACACATTATTACTTTGTTTTGGTTTCTAACGGGACTGAAAGCAACCTATCAGTATCACTTTTTCGAATTACACCATTTAGTCTGCTAACCAAATCGTCCGCTGCAATTTTACCCACGTCGCCCTCTACAATTATACCCAACACGTCCGAAACTCGTTCGCTGGGGGAAAGTATTCAAGTATTGCATTTTTAATCATTTTTTATTTATATAATAATTTTATTGTATAATTTATTGTATATTACCTATTGTAATATATCTTAATGTACCTCCATTGTAATATATCTTAATGTACGTCCTTGCATTAAATTTCATATACGTGTATGAAATTCTGAAAACAGAAATGTCAGAACAAAATAAACTATCCAGCCATCTAATAAATTTTAATTACTGTTTATTCAATGGATTACCAATAAAAATTATATTATTACAGTAAAAGTTCTTAAAGTATATGTACGGTATATTAAGTTCCACAACATAATCTTATAATTTTGCAATTTTTCATTGAAGAGCTCCACCGGCACCTTACAGTGAATAATTGCAAAATTATTAGCATAAGTATTATAAGAATTAATTATATTAAGAAATGCAACAAAATTTGTGATATTAAGTTCGGCAACATAATCTTATAATTTTGCAAGTATTCATCGAGGCGCACAGTCGCTTTACAATGAATAATAGCAAAATTATTAGCAAATGTATTATAAGAATTAATTATATTAAGAAACGCATCAAAATTTATGGTTTATTAAAATTCTGCAACATAATCTTATAATTTTGCAATTATTCTTGGAAGAGCATCACCGGCGCTTTACAATGAATAATCACGAAATTATTAGCAAATGTATTATAGGAATTAATAATATTAAGAAACGCATCAAAACGTGTTATAATTATATTAAGAAATGCATCAAAACTTGTTATATTAAGTTCCGTAACATAATCTTATAATTTTGCAATTATTCCAGGGGGAGAGGGGTCCTGGAGGGGGGGGGGGGGACCAAAAATTTGCAAGACGTGATGTGGGGGTGGGTGAGTCTCTTGAGTGCACCAAAAATGTGCATTTCCAACTTGTGCAATTTTTTAAAAACATATCAATATATCAGCCAATATATGACATCATTTGGGTTTCAAACCTTAAAGATGATGTTGTACATCACACTCTTAACACAAATACAACATCAGGAGGCTTTATATGTGAGAATATTGGGCTTAATCTGGGGAAATGTCACACGTTAGTAGGGGGTGGGTGTCTTGTTCGAAATGTAGAAAATGTGCAGACAATATTTTCCTTGACAAGCGGACGACTCGGCTTGCGGACGAAACGTCCGTATACCCTTTTTTCAAGCAAACTTTTCCTTACTTTTACAACACCTTAACATTCGGATAATTCAACAACTGAGTTTCTGTTCATCTTGATATTTCACGAGGTATGTGTCAATGCATATCTGTATACAATCGCACCAATATAACAACAATTATCAGTTATATTATCGGTTATATGTACGTTTTTTTCGATTGAGGTTATCACTGGCAGACAAGCTGCAACGAAATCAGGACTGAGAGTTCGATCTGAAATGACGAGATCATCTGCTGAGCATTTTGACAAACCTCCAGAAGGACAGAACTCGAGTAATAATAGTAACACTTTGGCCGGCCGCTGATTTGTCGCGGTTCTTGGTTGAGAAGGCCTGGTTACCCCTGAAGTGTAGATATGTAGGCCAATGTATCACGCAAAGCTTTGAGGCGAAACAAAAAACATTTGATTCCCAGAGGGGGCCAGGCCAATTGCAATTGCATGGGCAATTCGACACCGGAAGTTACGTGGTTTTTTCACTGAAATTTACTGTCCACTTCAAAAATCACATTGACGGCTATAGAGAATTCTGTTCTGGAACACATTTATCTGACTGGGTATGTGGAACCCTTTGCGGGCCTACGGCCCGCTTGGGGTTCCTATAAGAAACCTGAAGACTTGGTTTATACATTCTCCATCACTCGGTTCTAATGATATAATAATAAATCTTTGGTCTTCCGCTGATTTGTCGTGGTGCCCTAACGAGGAGGCCTACATTACCCCAGTGCCCCACCGGGATATTCCTCCCTCACTCTCCCTCCTACTCTCCCAGCATTCAGCCAAAATCTGTTTTAAAATTCCCCCATTGACCCCTCCTGGATCTCTCCAACTATAAAACTTACCCTTTTCCTCATGTCATTTTTCATCCAATTATCCTTCGTGTTTCCATCTCATTTTTCCATTATTTTCCCAGGGAGTCGTGTTCTTCTAGGTGAATATTTGGGGCAATCTAAAATGAAATGTTCCAGGGTCTCGGTTACACCTAAGTTACACATTTGACACACTCTTTCCTCGCCTTTCCAGGTTTTCTCCTCAGCTCCAGTGACTTGGATCTCAATTTGAACAACAATGACCCCCCCCCCCAAAAAAAAAAAAAAAACGATCGAAACAAATAAACTGCACAGTGGGTATGTTTTAACCCTTTACCTAACACGAAAAGGAGACGACAACTGCAAAAATATTCTTGAGTAACTATTTTTTTTTCATTTTTTTTCTCAAAAACATAGATTATGACCCTCTCGTTGGAACGGCTCGACGAGCTCTTTCCAACGAGGGGTCATAACCTATGTTTTTGAGACAAAAAATGAACAAATAATGAAAATTAATTGGCGATTTTTAAGAATAGCGCAGCCGGTTTTGGCCGTTACGTTGGGAAATGGGTAATACAATTTTACACTCTAAAATCAATTGGTTTAAAAATCAACCCAATTCAACCTGGGTTGAGTGAATATGAACTCACTTGGGTTCATGTTCACTCAACCTAGTTTATTTGGGTTATGTTGAATCCAATTGATTTTAGCGTGTAGGTAAACGAACGTTAATTGGGATAAAAAAGACAAAGGACGGAGCTTGGTGATCATTTTATTGTCTCTGCAGGTCATGTTGAAGTTCTATTGCAGGCGTACAGTGCAGTCGCATGCCATGGACTGGTCGTAATCCACGCGTGGACAGTGATGTCCACCCATGCGTTTAATAGGTAAAAGAAATCATCATCAGCAAAAACATTAATTAATGAAGCACCGAGTTGTATCCGGTGCTTCATTAATTAAAGTTTTGATGATTATTCCTACAATTAATGTTTAGAACCTAATATTATTGCATCCGTTGAAATATTGCCCACCCGTGGAAAGTGACCAGTCCATGGCGGCCATACTGTAGAATGTCCACACAGTGTATTAAGTGTTTTCATGTAAATACTAAACGTTTGGTTCTTACCCCAAATTTGCACGCACATATATGTGCAAACTGGACATCGCAGTTACACATAACGTTGTCACAGACGTGGGGGTGGGGGTTCTTCAAAAAATTAATCCACACAGGGCTGGGATGGGTGGGTGGGCCCGCGGCAAAAAAAGTCATTTTTTCCTCTCATCAAATTTATACATGTTTTATCGTATAATCTATCTAGATACACTCTTATGTGATTTAATGGAGTTTAGGGTAGTTAATACATATGTGGCATAGTCGCATGACTAATAACCAGTTCAAACTCATATTTGGTGAGATGGTGACCATCAAACAGTTGGTGGTCAATATCGCCCATCGTTAACCTGTTTTCATCAGGTTTAAACCAGTATTGCATAAAGAAAAATCAAATGTTCAATCAAATAAGTCATTTATGTCACAAAAAAAAACAAGAATAAGAAGATACAAATAATAAGGAAAGATACTTGTAAAACTTGAAAATTAGAATTGGAAAGTCTGACTGAGGCTGTCTGGGGAAGTAATAAGATGAATAGGTGCATAAAGTGAATGAGTTAAACAAAATAATTTACGACATATTTTATACAAAAATATGATTCTCTACAGATATGAGAGCTACATGTAGATATGGGTCCAGAATGTGGACCATCTATATAAGGCCTAGCTTGGTTCATACATGTATAATCGCATCCCGCCTCCCCGATTAATCCCATCTATTCCAGTCTACCCTGGACTCTTGGATTTTGAAGTGATATACCCGGTAGTTACGCTCATGGCAGCCCATTTTCTTCAAGAAGTGTTAGGGATTATTATCTCTGGATCACGGACGAGCGCAGCACTGTGTGATAGCCAATTAAAACTTACACCGAACTATATTAGAGTTTACCCCAACCGGCCGGCCAAGTTGTGTAAGTTAAAAAGGATCTCAGTCTACTGCACAATATAAAGGTACTGGCATCTATAACAGCATGGTTTTTCACTACAACTTTAAGCAGTCCACCGGCTGCCCACAGAGTTGTGCCGTACTGGTAACCCATGATTCATGATGAATATGATATTTGGTTAGGGTTCAAGTTTGTCAATTTCTTCACAAAATCATTGTACTCCCTGGCGCTGATGGGTTCGGAAGGTAGCATCAATACGGTGTACATGTATGCCCTATAGGCTATTGCCTGTTAATGCCCCATAAGCGCATCTCAACTCAACCCTAAGATCCCACTGAATCTACGTTCGATTCTAATGGTCACTGCAAGTGTTCTAAGGATGACTTAATATTGTTAGGTTTTGTTGTATATTGCACGAGTGGCCAAAAAACGTATTGGCAACATTGCGTCAGGGAGCTACATCCTACACATCTAATAATAATAATAATAATAATAATAATAATAATAATAATAATAATAATAATAATAATAATAATAATTTTAAAGCCTAGAATCCACACACGGTGCTCAATGGCTGTACAATAATTGCATACATACTTATACACACATACACGTACATTCTCTCACAGATACATTGATACATGGATCACTATTATCATTTATTGTTGCCCAAAGCCACATCAGCAACCGAGGCTATATCGTGGCCATAGCGACAGAACCTAAAAAGGGGTATTGAATTAAAAAAAACAAACAAGAAAACAAAAAAACAACAAAAAACAACAAAAAAAATTTACCAAAACAAGTATGTGAGTGTAACTTGACTCTACTCAAGATAGTCAATATATACAAAACAAAAAATGTAGGGGATATTTGATAAAAGGGAGATATATGAAGAAATATATTTAGATTTTCATCAAATATAGAGTTGAGGCATTGCACTGTGACATCTGGTAAATGATTTCAGCGATAGTTGGGTGTCTGACAAGCACACATTCCACGCACGGAACTGTAAAAGACATGAACCTTCAGTCAGAGAATTTACCACATTCAGTCCAAGATCTCAATACCTTGTACATCCTCCTCGGTTTGCGAGACATGCGTGGATCCGACGTGGCATACTTAGCGCCAAACATCCAATATGAGCTTGACTGATGTTATTCCATTCTTTCTGCAGTGCAGCGGAGAGTTCCTGGACATTCATTGGTAGGGGGCTGTTGGCGTTGGCGTTGTCGTAGGCGCCTGCCAAGCATATCCCAGACGTGCTCGATTGGTGAAAGGTGCTTTCAACATGCCAGCGGCACGTAAACGTTCGTCTCGTGTCAGTCTTCGCATACTTCAAAAGTTACGTTTCGACCTAGAACTATTGATGAACGAGTTTATACCAAGAAGAGAACGATGAGACCTCCGAAAAAGACCGTCCAGTACAAATGAAATTTCCAAAACGTACCCCGCAGACATTAACGCGGCGCTCGTGCGAAAAACCTGCACGAAGTTTTCGTTGGCCGGTGACATTTATGATCCCCACTAAACTTGGTAACATATTGATGTGTCCAATCACGCGTATCCAATACCGTTTTCCGAAAATATCAAATCAGCTTGGATATCCCCTACTTTTTTGAATAGTATAACTGAGCTTCTCAGTTCAATAACCCAAAGCCAAAACACTATGAGATATAATTTGGAACATTTGGGTACCATTAAATTATCGTAGACATTTAGGTCTGCTTTTGCTCAAAATCCGCCCTGTTTTTTATGTACTTTCTGTGAATTATCTCCCTTCTTGTGTTGTTTGAAACACTGAAATACCCCCCCCCCCCCCCCCTCCTGTCCCAGAGGGAAACATTTCAACAGTAAGATAATGGTCTCTTCAATAAGATCGTCTGGTTGTAGCGCGTTGAACTATGGGACGAATATAACTATAACGTAACTATAACGAAAACGCTTAGATATATTCATTCACGACCTATTCCTAAAACAAAATGCGTAACAGTATGGAAATGTCGGTTACTTGGCGGACACTAGTTGGTTACTGGCTGAACATTTGCAACATCACGGCAAACTAATATTAATATAGAACGACACTTGCACACAAAATATGTCTTGTACAGGTTGTGCGGTTTGAGCGTTGGATTTTAAACCGAGATGTGCATGGTTTGATCCTGACCAGCGGTAACTGTGTTGTAATTTTGGACAAGACACGTAATCCCGATAGCCCGTATGGGTGTATGGTAGTGTTGTGTGCTAAGGTTACAAAACGTCGATGGTGAACTGGCCTTCAACCTCTGCTACTTTTGCTTGTGAAGTTAAGAATGTTGTTGTTTTTTACCATTTTTTACCAAAAGGGAGATTTTACACGTTTTTGTAGCACACTTTACATACTGTAATTTCTGAAATTGAAATACTGGCAGTACATGGAATTGTCTATTAACAAGTTCTCGCTCGAGTACCGCGACATTGTATCAGTTAGTGAGTTCCACATGAAGATTATTAAATTCGTGTTGCAGTAAAAAAAAATAAACACGAGGTTCCCTACCTAAATAACGATTTTGACAGATTGTTTCAAGCAAACTTTCAACGTATTTCGTTTTTTGTGGAAGTGTGACGTTCTTACAGACAGAAATATAGGATTCCGTCTGTAAGAGGGCTCGCCAATTAATTTGCATCTATTCCAAATTGTTACAGGCCAGACTTTGCAGTGTGTTACAGAACGAATTTTTTTCTCGCAACAAATTTCAAACTTTTTATACTATGTCGTTTTAAATCTTGCAGTTTAGAGAGCACCCCCAACAAACACACACAGCCACACACTAACGCTTTTGTGTAACAACATTTGTCTTATTTTAGAAGTCAACCCGCAATCAAACTAGAAGCAGAACCAGTGAATCAATTACATCCGACATATAGCCTTATCAATTGTTATATAATATGTCCGATTCTTTGGTAGTTTTTTAATGGATCCACTAAACACCGAGAAAGATGCTATGAATTCAATAATAATATCACGTATGTATTCTTCAAAGCAAGCAGTGTACTTCCTCGGTAAAGCGCAACACGTGAAACTGTTCTATACGATACACAAAAAACGGGCTCCTCAATATCCAGCGTATTGAATAGTTTGAAGTGATTTCTCTTTTACCACGATTTTTGTGTGTATTCAACATTATCCGAAACAATACACACACTGAGAGATGAACAAGACACACGGCGCATGGAATCCGGTCTACATATAAGAACGTCGGGAAAGAATGCATCTGGTTCTGGTCGTGTGCATCTGAGTGACGTTATGGCGAGAATGAAATGATTTGGCACAAATAGTGTCAGAAAGGATTGTCCCTTTATCAGCATTGAACGCGTCGTCTGGTTGGCTAAAGTGGCCGGAACAAATAGCAATGGCGCCAGCAATGTTAAAACAGACAGGTAATAAGAGCTGTTGTTACCTGTCTGTTGCACTAGTCACATCCAGGTGCCAAAATACTACCACCCCCACCCCACACACACACACACACACTATCTCATGTCGGCTGGGGAACTCCCAGTATAATTGTTAGGCTATTTCGAGCTGATATTTGTTTAATTGTAGGTAATATTAATACAAAACTTACAAGACTTTAAATGTAAGCGTTCGAAATTGAACGCGCAGAAATTACGTGCTTTTCCATGACATCCACACGCACTGACACAGACATAGTCAGCACTATACTAACAGGGCATGACGAATTTTCATTAGTGATAATTATTTGGGTTCCTAATAGTTAACGTTCAAATATTCACTGTTATTTAGTGCACCAAAATCCCCAAGCGTGGCTCAATCTACCAACAACAACGGCTTCATATACGAGTTGAGACTGCAAAATCATTTGAGTCTCAATGTCACCTTCAACACAGGTTTTGGGTTTGACATATATCGTTTCTAAATAACAATAAACCGCCTATAGCTGTGAATATGAAACACAACTTGCAGTCCAATGCGCCTATCCTGCTGCAGGGTTTATTCCATAGGAATCCGAATTTTATTATATACATTGGATCCCCGAACTGGCACTGATTCAAAGACACTATAACGTAACAAACATCGCGAGACGTGAGGGTCAAGTTTCACAAATAGACTGAATCTATTTTCAGTCTCGTGGTAGCGTTTGTTTTTATTCGTATTTTTTCGTGGAATCGTTTCACTGTGTGATGAATTAAACTGGTTTCGTGCTCGTGAAATACAGGACAAACTCCAACTCAGGCAGTTGCTTCCAGTATCCCGTGCTCTACACTTATTGTGATCTGTCTTAGTCTTGGTTATTCTGTCGTCTGCTCGCCGAATGGCGGTTTTTCATAAAAAAGTTAATTGTACAAGAGTTCATTGGTTAACCGTCCAACAAGGGCTCTGAGATTATTCGAATCGATTCTCGAATCGACCTCTCAATTCGATTCGATTTGTTATCAAGTCGCGGTAATGTGATCTAATTGAAGGAGCAACGGTCAGGTCAAACGTATCACACAATGGTCCATCACCATTCAATTTCTGCGTAGTTCGCGGAATCCTCACTGGCACACGACATAATTATCTTTGCAGACAAGTTTGCATGATAAAAAGTTGAAAACACGGAAGATCCCTTAAGTTTTTCGGTGCATTATGCAAGCCTGGCTGCGAAAAAGGCCATAAATGTCTAGTTTCTCCGCGACTCGTATGGCGTCTTCATTTGGATAACGCGACTTGAGTGGAACAAGGAGCTATTGCAGTGCGAAAGCATAGCAGAAGGTGCCTTGATGTAATCAAGGTACAACATGCCATTTTCACGGCAATGCCCAGAGAAAGAGAGGGAGAGAGAAGAATTATTATTGACGACACCGCTACAATCGGGCCCATTTCTAACTGCTGTACTCGTCAACCCACCCACTGTATAACATGAAGAAAATCAGATGTAGGGAACGTCAGTATTCAGGCGATTCGATTCGAAAAAAAGAAGCAATTTTCGATTCTGTTGTCCGATTCGCTTTGGGAGTCGATTCGAGGTCACATTTCCGATTCATATGGCCCTATGTTTAACTATCGTGAGTGACAACAAATCTTCAACATGATATTTTAATTTTTGGCCTCAAAACTATAGCTTTGGATTCCTCATTGGAGCGAACTCGTTCTTGTGATGGTTTATAAGCAGTTTGCGGTGAGAAGACAAAAAACTGTAATAGAATTTTACTTGTGATTTCTGTGAATAACGCTGTTCTGTTTTGATGGTCGGTATATTACTTCAGGGGTTAAAAGTAAATTTAATTTCTGCCGTTTTGAAATCTAATCTTTAAAAGAAGATAAAATGGCGGATAGATTACTTCTATCAAAAATCAAGATTTGATTGTAAACTTGTAGAAACTGTAGCTGTCCTGAACAAAATATGTTACACCTGTATTGCACAACACAAAACTGTTTGATGCAAATTATATAATTCACCCTGGAGCCTACTGAAATCCCTGCAGGTATAACAAATAGCAACGTTTTCTTGATTTCGTAAGAGGATATTGCTAATTAACTGATGATCATTAGCTTTCAGTAATTAATAATGTTGTTGGGTTCTTCCTGATACAGAGTATATAATATCAATACACAATCGTCTTGTTGTCAGAAAGATATACCCACTGTTCCTATTGCGGCTGAATCCGTATATCAATAACGTGTAAGTATACATTTTTGTATTATTATTTACTGTTTGATTGCCCAATTAACAAATCCTAGAAATGTTCTAATACGGTACTTGCCAAATGACAAATCGTATAGATGTTATAGTTGGTTCGCATCCCGCTAAGTCGGAAATTTTCGAATCGTTCAGACATTCTCAAAAACCTACCAAGTGTTTTCCCCTAAATTCTTCCTCTATCATCAGATCTCCTGTACAGGAGATCTGATGATAGAAGAATAATTCAGGGGGAGACACTTGGTAGGTTTTTTGAGAATATCGCAACGATTCGAAAATTTCCGAAAATCGGGCGGGTTCCGCTTCTGACACTGCATTGGCATCATCCTCGAATATTCCACTGTTTTGATTGCTTCCCCAAGCAGACAGATCGCCATTGAATGTGATACTTTAGTGGAGACTGGCAATATTTATGGTTGTAAGAAAGTGCAGTATTACAATTTGAAGAGCCGTGAGATTCGATTCGACTCGATTCGAGATTAGATTCGATTCGAAATCCTCTGCCATTTTCGATTCGGGATTTGATTCGACCCCAGGTTGGATATGCGCAGGATCCTCTTTAAAAGACCATAAATCCTTTGGATTTTATAATGTCATTTAGATGAAGTCACTGTCTGATTTAATAATCCATCTTGGAAATGATAAATTGCAAAGATTCTACTTTTATGGAAGCCTGCTGTAAAGATCAATTCCATGAGATTTGTTCAACTTCGACCTTTGTTATTAAATCGGAGCAAGAAATGTCATTGTAATTACAAAACAAACTTAGAATTTCCTTTCAAATGTATGCTTTATCTGTTATTCTTCAGTGAGCAACAACAATATATTGTAATTCGCTCTGTTTTGTCCGGTCCATTCTAAACAGATGATTGTGAAATGTAGTTTCGTTTATACAAGGGTCGGGCGAACTTCGATTTCCCACTCGAATCGAATCTGGAATCGAATCAGGCAAAGTTTCGAAATCTAATCGAATCCACTTCCCAACTGTTACGATACTACAACTCTCTTACTAGTGATGTACATCTCCCATATGTAGTCAGTATCAGAACGCGTTCTGGTTAGCCCTTTACATAACGAATCGCCCGCATCCGCCCGCGTAATTTGCAAATTGAGCAAGTTGAAAAAATTTAATTTTTTCAAAATATTTGAACAAAACCATATCATCTGACCCCTCATTGGAACGGGCTCATCGAGCTTCTTTCAATGACGGGGTCACATGTTATGGTTTTGTTGAAATATTTTGGAACAAATTATAAAAATAGTAATTAAAATAATAAATTTTGATTTTCTCTACGTTGGGTAAAGGATTATATAATTTCGTACTATCTACTCGCAAGTACAATTATACCGACTTTTCACCTGTTTCTGAAAGGTTGAGCAACTTATTGAACTGGCAACTAAAGGTATTCCATGTAGAAATGTCGGCATGAATTCGTACATAGGCCCGATGTGCAACGCACATTCATTAATAGCAACCACATACAGTGGGGTTCTGACGTATTGACTTTCAGATTACCCGGAGCTAGACGTTTTAATGTACCACTATCAAAAAAGAGTTTGAACTTTTCAGTTTCATTAATAACAGGGTCGTAAAATTTTGTTGGAGGAGTAACGTAAACTGTACAAATGAAAAATAAAACTTATACAAACCAAAGTTGATGAGACACCTTTTAAGCCGAGTTCGTGTTAGTGTAATAATTAATATATGTTTTGTGTGGCACATCGGTTTGTCCCTGGGTCGCATTCTTGCATGCGTGTACATAATTATCGATTTTTGTTTTGTGTGCCCTATCCAAAGTTGTATCCAAAGAGATAATACATTTGAAACGAAAGGTGTGGCCACACTGCCTGGTGTGACACGTCATTTGTTCCGGGGCGCGTCTCTCAATGAGGAGAGCACAGTTTTTCGAACTTCGAACTACAGCCTTCAAGGAAGGTTTGTTGATGCATCATCAAATCAGCACGAACTTGATCGCGTGAAAGTCTTGCGGGGCAGGGGTGGAAACGTTCCCGAGATTGTGTCTGTGACATTCTGAAATGCAAAACACCGTACGCCATAAAACTAGTAAAATGTCATGGGGGAAAATGTCGTACCCAAAAGTAGCTATTGTCATTTCGATGAAAGGTGCAGGAGGCACCAATTAGCAACTTTCTAGTTCGTAGACCAAGGTGTGCAGCGCAGTGGTCCTCGAGATGAAAACCCACTGAACCTTCGATTTCTGAGAGATTGTCAATATCCGTCGGTTTGCAAATCCACCTGCAGTAAGTAAGCCAAAGTCTTGACTACAGTTAAAACTAGAAGTCCTGTCACGAACTGTGCGCCTATCTAGGCTTAATTGCGCGTAGGAATTGCGCGCAATTGCTATATCGAATGGATTCCAAAGCATGGCAGGTTCTCCTGGTTACTCGTAGCAAACACAGGCAATGTTTCTGCCAATGGACCTCCGGGTTACCCGGAGGTCTATTTGCTGAAACATTGCTTGTGCACAGGCCATATGTACAGGATTTGATAACAATACTATGGTCAAAACGCGTAGATTAACGCGCAGATCGACGTGCTATTTCTGCGCATTTCACGACAGGACTTCAAGTTTTAACTGTAATTCCTTCTGGAAAAAAAAAACATTCCATAACCGTAATATGTAAAAATAAATTATCGTCATGTTTGAATTCAAGACTTGAACCTCAAATCTACGTGAATAGATTTGTCAAATATATCAAATATTAACCATTTGAAACCTCGTTTCCTGGAATGATATCGCCTTGTGTACACTTACAGTGAGATGGGCCAGTCCAATATAAGTACACGGGGAAGCAAAAATACTAACTGCAGTTTGCAGCCGACTGTCTGCAGACTGCTGTTATGATTTTATCTTCAATGCTCCGTGTAAAGATCTCTAATAATAAGCCAAAACTGAGACGAAATTATGCATTGGACCGAAATTTCAGTCTTACTGTTCCAAGGGTTCACTCGCGGCAGACGGTTGTCAGATCGCAAAAACGTTAAATGATATCATGTGTATTGTGAATCCCAGGTTTTTATTCTTTGACCACACATAACACAGACGACGTTTGTGTGTATTCGGAAGATGGGCATAATGAATTCGAAAACAAATATTAACATTATCGGAATATTATTAACCTCAATATTTGATGTGAATTTAAATATTGATACTTTCACCAGTACAGATGTGATATGGTTTTTAATCTAACACTTTGGAACGTTGTGAGAAAGAAAATGATAAAAACCTATCTGCACAAATGTGTGTGACCTGCATCTTATTCCTGAATTTCTGCATTTCTCGGTCAGATTCGATTACCTTTCCGTCCGTAGGTATTCGTGAAGGCTAGGTGGTCGAGTGCTACAGTCGCGTAGATAGGAATCTATATTAAGGTTAGCACATGTGTATTTTCGCTGGGGGTGGAGGGTGGGGCAAACGTTTTGATGATGTAGGCATATCACGAAGGGTGAAGTTTCGAATTGGGAAAGGTATCTACCAACGTTGTACCTAGTCGTGTACGTTGGGTCGGCATGGTATATCGTTAACAAATTTCAGGACTGGAGTCTCCGGATCAGTTTTGAAACATATGACCCAAATGGTGCTATTTTGAGGCCCGAAAAGAACTTCAATTGTGATATTTCACCTGTAAATTCATTAGTTGCCCAACCACCACCCCCCCCCCCCCCCCCCCACCTTTCCTTGCAGATAGAAAAATTCAGGATTTTAGGCTGGACTCTGTGAATTTTAAGGGGAGTAGTCTTCCTCATCCCTACTCGCTGGTTACTTCACTGGAATACATTTTTGTTTTTGCTTCGTTGACGCTACATGTTTGTTATTCATTGCAGCGGAATCAACTGTCGACCGTCCCACCATTTCTTTTAACTCTTTACCCAACGTAACGGCCAAAACCGACCAGCGGTATTCTCAAAAGTTTTGATTATTTTTTAATTTTTGGTCTCAAAAACATAGGTTATGACCCCTCGTTGGAACGAGCTCGTTGAGCTCGTTCCAATGAGGGGGTCATAACCTATGTCTTTGAGACAAAAAATGAAAACAATTAGTTATTCAATCATTTTGTTTGCAAGCGTCGTCTGCTTTTCATGTTTGGTAAAGGGTTAAATCCTTAACTCAGCGAGGACCGGGAAGTAATTTCGATTTTATTGATACTCAATACACGTCACATCATGTAGCCCAGCAGTAAAAGTCACTTTACCTTTTAAGAAACGAAACGACCAACTCCGACCTGCGTCATTTACAGAATCACCGTTCAAATGTCGTTAGATTTTTAATTATTTGGCTTGTTTCACCGAGGGTCATGGGCAGGCAAAAATGAAAACTTCTAGTTATTCCTTTTGGAGTGTAGTTTGAAATTTTCAGGCAAACATGAAAATTTCTAGTTATTCCTTTTGGAGCGTAGTTTGAAAATTTCTAGTTATTACTTTTTGAGTGTAGTTTGGTATTTGGGTATTTGGGTTTGTTGAACAGTTAAAAAGAATCGCACGCCGCTCATATATTTGAAGTCCGATCTATTCGTATTATCCGATATCATTTTAAATGGAGAGAACAATTTTTGTAATGCTTGTAAAAATATTAAGGGTGGTCATGAAAATCAGTCGGGAAACCGAAACCAATTATTTTTTCCCATCAGCCGCAAAGTCTTTAACACTGTTCGTGCACCGTCGTCACTGTGACAAATTAAAACAACCCCTTCTGATTTCCAGAATGAAGATGCAATTATAGGCAAACAACCATGGTTCTCTAAAATATCATTTGTAGTTAATGCAATCTTAGCAGGCACGAAGAGAGGATTGAGGATTACTGTTGTTCACCAAAACTCTGGCGCATAAGTTCGCTTGCACTAAGCTATGACCTTAGCTAAACATTGTAACCATAAACCTTGCCGTCGCACTGAAATATTCGTAACGATTTCTAAACTGTTATTTTGCAGAGCAAAAATGAAGGGTTTTATATGTATCGCTGTGCTGGCATGTGTTATGTTTTGTGCATATGGCCTATTGGACTTTCCAGACAACACCATCGCAGTGGGTGCACCGATGGTAAGTGCACAGACCAGTTTTGGTAGCGGATTTGCAGCACCAGTGGCTCCAGTGGGAATGCAAATGGGTTATCCCGCAAGATACGCTGCTGGTAAGTTCATAGTTTATTTGTATTACAATTACTGAACAGTGAACTCAGACTCGTCTCACCAACTCGCCTTCGCACCCACATCCAACTGATCAGCCACTACATCGATGCACCCACACGTCTGAGAAAAGTGACATACCGGATTACACATTCAGAACCAGCCCTAACTAACCAGCACTAAATAAGCTGGGCCTGTTCTGGGATGCTGGCAGTTGTTGCAAAATCGTTGTTGTAAAGATCAGAGTATTTAAACTGAATACGATGTTCACACTTTATCTACAAGTTATGCCAATATCCGCGATCCTTATCCGAGCGCTAGTGTTCTCTGATGAAACTACCTGGATCCATCCCACAATCGGTTATACACTGCACCAGTTGTCTTTGTCTTTCACGTCAAAGGTGTTAGTTTGCGCTTGGACTACCCTTTTCTTTTTTTTTCCTTTTTATTTATTTATTATTTTTTTTTATTATATACCTATCATTGAGACAGACACGATTTCAGTCATCGAATCTCTCCTGCTGTATCAAATGGGTGTAATATTGATGGTACTCACAAAACGCGCACACTCTAATACTGCCAAATTAAAGACAAGACTGGTGAACATTTTTCCTCTTCTTCCACCTCGCGTTATCAAATATGCTGTAAATCCACAAATAATGAATTAGTTAAGATTTTTGACATCTTTGTCGTTGTGCAAATGCATCAATTAATTTTCAACGAATCTAGATTAGATTTGCGCCAGATACACCGAGACGATGAGCTAAAGTACAGCCGCCATATACTGGTCACTGTCCACGGGCGGGCAATATTTCCACGGAAGCAATAATAATTTTAGGTTCCAAACACTAATTATAGGAATAATCATCAAAAATGTAATTAATGAAGCGCCGGGTTACAACCCGGTGCTCCATGAATTAAAATAAATATTGCTGATGCTATCTGTTATTAGTCGGTAAACGCATGCATGAACATCATGCCCACGCGTGGATTACGGTCATTCCACGTCGATTGTATTGTACATCGAGTCCACTCAGTCCAGATTGGAGATAAAGAACACACCGTAACAACAATTTACAAGAAACAGGTACTTCTAATTTTTTGTCATTTTCCTTCCCCATTTTCACTTCTACCGGGGGCATACTATTTAGTTATTGCTTGAGGACAGGCATAGAATAAAAATAGTATCCGCACAGTGACGATTTTTGATGGGCTGTATCGCATCTTGTTGAGCACCTTTAACAAGCACTATCGCATTCGACTTGTGCGATACTGCCCAGCTGAAGGTCTTCATCTCGACGCGATTCAGCACACCCTAATACATCACTGTCCTGATAAGCTCCACATACTTGAGGATTTACCTGCTCTATAAAATCAAAATACACAGAGCACAGTATTTCCGTCATGTTAATTAGGTACCTGACAACTTTCCTTGTGGACATTTATAAATACAATAACGTCCTAATTCAGTGGAAGCTTGCAGACCAAGCAAGAAAGTTTCTTCTTCGTGAACTAAAGGGGTAGTATTCCCGGTGGTCCAAGCACAACAAATTGCTTGTAGAGTCCGCATATTTCTGTATAACTATAGGGTTAGATCGATATCCACCTGGCAGATGTTCCAGTGGCCCATTACCCTTAACGCTCTGTGGATACAACATCTGTAATAAACCTTGGATAGAGGGAATACCGAGCAAAGGAAATAATGGAAATATCGCACCCCAACCCCCACCCTAGTATAGATCAGATCCAGTAGAGTGATCACGAAAGTGGTATTTTTCTCGCGAGCGGTCACGATACAATTATACAATACAGCCGCCGTAGACTGGTCACTTGCTGCGGGTGGGCAATATTTCCACGGACGTAATAATATTAGATTCCAAACACTAATTATAGGAATTATCATCATCAAAAATTTAATTAATGACGCACGGGTACAACCCGTGCTTCATTAATTAAAATTTCGATGATGATGATTTTTATTGCCTGGTAAATGCATGCGTGGACAACCAATCTACGGTGACTACTGTACATTAGTGGGTACAAAATTCATGAATATTCATTTATTTATTTATTGGGGTTTAAGGTCACATACTTATGCACAATGAGTAATCGTGACCGTGAGAGTTTTACGGGTGGAGGAAGTCGGAATACCCGGAGAGAACCACCGAGCAACGACGAGCAACTGTCAGCTCCTCAACATTCTAACTCTGTTCAACATGTGCACCATCGACGTACAGCACGCCTTAGTACACGGCGTCATCGTGCCCACATGTAGGCAATCGGGATAAAGTGCCTTGCCCATGGACACAACACGGGTAGTCCGGGGATCGAACTCGGGACCTCTAGCATAGAAGTCCAACAGTCTACCACTGAGCCACCGCGCTCCCAATTTCATGAATAAACTATTGTGACATCAAGACCGAACTAGAGAATTGTAATTTGTTGGACAAATTATGGGCTTTCCCAACTTTTTAATATGAAATGACAGACTGTATTGCACACGAAACTGTCAATCATTTTGATTATCTTTACACCTTATTTTTTGGCACTGGCATGAGAAATCTTTTTGCTTTACGTTCGGTGGGTAAGAAAAACGGCCTACATGTTTTTTTTTATAACAGCACGTCCTAACAATACCTGGATGCTTTGTTAATTGAAACCTCTTTATCTGAGAGAAAACTATGTTAGCAGTTTATGGTACAATAGTCTCTAACATAATGAACTGAAAGGACTTGGCGTACAACATTTCGTTCATGCTCATTCGGCGTGGAAATCGTTCATTCATCATCACAATACTTCGCGGGGGGGGGGGGGGGGGGGGGTAGAATCGAAGGAAAGCGGTATGTCCTCGGTGCCTGGTGAGGTGATAGCTGATAGTGTGTTCAGACCTTCCGATCCAAGACAGGTATTGGATAAAGCGCGACACCAAAACATTTAACACAAAACTGAAAGCACTTGGCGTACAACATTTCGTTCATGCTCATTCCGCATGAAAATCGTTCATTCATCATCACAATACTTCGCGGGGGGTAGAATCGGAGGAAAGCGGTTTGTCCTCGGTGCCTGGTGAGGTGATAGCTGATAGCGTGTTCAGACCTTCCGATCCAAGACAGGTATTGTATAAAGCGGGACACCTAAACATTTAACACAAAACTTGTTCCCCATTGAGTTTTGAATGCACAATGAGCTCTATCATTTTTGGTTTTAAATGAGTACAGAAATTTGCAAAATTCACTAATTTTTTTTTTTCGGACAGTGTTATTTTTAAAGTGGCCAAAGCACACGTTAAGTTAGACCCCGGAACATAACTTACAACAGCGGATTTGTGCATTGAGCATCTCTGCATATAGCAAAGCAAAGTGTCTAAAATTAACCCTTCCCAAAAGATAGAAAAGGCAACCAAAGTTGGCTACTTTTTGCATTTTCAAACGGTACTCTTATTCTCGCTCTCATTGTGCTTGATGGTTAAATCTGAGATTCAAAAGTAAACAGTAACGTTCTTCTGCATTCATTGTTACAACTATACTTACCAAAATAATTGTTACAATAACCTTGCAATTAAATAAATTTGCCTTTGAAGTTGGGCAATTTTTAAGAAAAAATGCTATATTCATGTCATTTTCGGCTAATAGGGGTTAATTTTGAAATATTTGAGTAGTGAATTTGACGTATCAAATTATGCGCTAAATGTTTGGGAAATTTGAGCTAAAAAACTGCAAACAATTTTGAGACTTTTGATGAATGGTAAAAGTTTGACGGTATTGGCAGAATATTTTGAAAATAAGCGTTTTCACGGATATGGCGATACGTTATTTCACTAGGTTGTATGACATTACATAAGTATGGCAGATTTGGTTGAAATCGTACCGCTTGTTTGTGAGCTGTGCAACAGACAAAATTGAGGGAAGGAAAAAAAATAAGAAAAACTAGATGAGTAATTCTGTAGAACCACAGGCTTCTTCTGGCTAGCAAAAACGTTAAGCCCTTTGAAGGAATTGTACAAAATTTCAGCCCCATATCTCGGAACATGTAGGTGTGCATTCCGATATTATACTGGCGAAAGGGTTAACACAATGTTAAATGAAAACTTCAACCAACCCGTGCATAAAACCACTTGGCATCCTTCAAAACTTATGTTAATGCAGAAAAACAATTAAGATGACCTTAACCCTTTACCTAACATGAAAAGCAGACGACACTTGCAAAAAAAAATTCTTGAATAACTAATTTTTTTCATTTTTTGTCTCAAAAACATAGGTTATGACCCCTCGTTGGAACGAGCTCGACGAGCTCGTTCCAACGAGGGGTCATAACCTATGTTTTTGAGACAAAAAATGAAAATATTTTGAAAATTAATTGGCGATTTTTGAGAATAGCGCTGGCCGGTTTTGGCCGTTACGTTGGTTAAAGGGTTAAAATGTTTATGAGTAAAAGTCGCTCATTTAGTTCATTGTATCACTGAATTACCATCAGACTTCAACTGTGAATTTCATTCCGATTTAGGAGTTCAAGCTTTCAAAATTACCCGTAGAAATAATATATCTGACAGTAAAAATATGGAGCAAGTGGCAAGTTCCAGTTCAGCAAAGGCAATCACATTTGATAAATATATGAAATGTTACATTGCATCACCGTTGTTGTTGACAGACCATGAGTATCATAAGTTACTGGACATTTACTTGCCAAGTATGGCGTCACGTGAGGCGAAGCGAGATTAATATTTGGCGAGGCCAAAGGTCGAGTCTAATATTTATCGCGCTGAGTCTTATAAGACGCCATGCCCAGCTAGTCACGTCCTCTCTCACAAATTGGAGGATGTCTATCAGTTGACTATAATCCAATTACACTAGAATTCAAATTAAAGTCGATTTTCTAGAGAAAGTGGTGTGAAGGTCCCCAAACAATGCGAACATCTGACAAACTCACACTTATTTATAACTACCCTGTGGTCCCTGTGCTGTTCACTATCATTCCAATAGTTATCCGGGAGCTGGATTTACTGTGGATGGAGCTATTACCATTAAGTAGACATCAAACGCCACTGGGACCCACCTCATGTCCCTTTTCTGGTAAAATTACCCCAGGTGACAAATTTAAATGTAGCCTGACGTTGTATGAAAGGTTGATTAACTCTAGGGTTAATATAACTCTGTATCAGGCACAAAATATTCCGATGCCAAGTTATTCCTAATAAAAAATACCCTTCTGGTTACCAATTGTCAGCTGCACATCTCTGAACATATTGGTGTGCATACCGGTGTTGTTTTGGTTCAAGTGTTAATACAACGTTGAATGCGCACTTTACTGATGCCGGTTGAAAAGTAATAAATTAAAAGATATGGGAATCTCTCTATAATAGAAATTTGTAATATGGGGATAAGTCCAAATAACTATGCCGTTAAGAGTATTGAGGCATGTGCAGTGCGATCACTGTCGGTGATTTCAAAGGACGCAACACAACTAACAATGATCCCAAAGTCTGTTGCTGATTTCACACGCTGAATAGATCAACTGACAATCGGTTTAACAACCCCCACCACAACACCCCCCCCCCCCCCCTCCCCACCCCGTAGACCCTACGTTGGAATTTTGTTACGTTGTAATGTTTTTTACAGGAAATACTACAATTTCCAACTACTCGATGCGGAAATCCAGAGTCGACGTTGGGTAATATCAGCGTCGACAACGACTAGTCGACTAATTGTTTCAACACTAAAATTGGCCCACCCTAACTGGGGTAAAAGGGTCATAAATGCATGGTGATATTGCTTTTTTGCATAAAATCACTTGAAATCATTCAATAGTCATTTTAAATCAGAAAAACCTCATCTTGGTCAATGAAAATTTTGGCGTTTTTTCCTCGTTTGACGGCCATTTTGGACTCATTGTGGATAAAATCGAAATTTATTTTGCATTTATGATAATGATACATTGTATTCTTACTATTTAATCTATTACTGGTATTCTGCTAATTCATAGTACCGAGCTTGTAGTCCAAACTGTCCGATTTTCAGGTCGGTCTTTTTTGATGTTTTGGAAAATTTTGGCAGAAAAATTATTTTTTGTAAACTTTTCTTAACAGTTCCTTGTGGAAAAATGTAAGAGAGCCGACACAACGCATTTCATTTGTTGAAAGTGGGTGTTTCGGAAGGTTGCGTGCCGTTTGCATAGCACCCAGCAAAGTACTGGAGGTCGGATGTCATAAGTAAAAGTGACCAATACGCATATTGCAGGTCCGGCACGCTCAGGCCCGCTAAATCACTGCTACTGCCGCCCCTGTAAGTACAGAGTTAATTTAAGTTTCAGGCCGCCTGGGCCCGAGAAAAACGGTTGCAGTAAGCCTCACTGCCACCTCACCCCCGAATCTCACAATTGGGACTTGGGACAACCATGGTCTTAGTGCCCCAGGACAGACCCCTGGGGTCGTCTTCTGGCTGTGGCAGTCCTTCTTCTTTCTCCCCTTTCCCACTTTAATTCCTGGGCGGGTGAGCATCGGTGCCTTTGTGGCCCGTCTGGCTTCTCTCTTTCCGGAGTAGGTGACGCTCTCCCTTGGCTTGATCGACCTGGACCATGGCATACCAGTTCAGTAAATACCGCGTAAATGGCGGGGGTAATGGGTTGCATCAGCCCATTCGGACCAAGAGATATTGGTCAATGAAAGTTTGAGCGTTTTTTCCACGTTTGGCGGCAATTTTGGACTCATTGCGGATAAAATCGAAATTTATTTTGCATTTTTGATAATGATACATTTCATTCTTACTATTCAATCTATTACTGATGTTTTACAAATTCACAGTACCGAGATAGTAGGCCAAAATGTCCGTTTTTCAGGTCTATTTTTGAAGCTTTTGGCAGAAAAAATATGTTGGTAAACTTTTTTACCGCTTGGTTATGGAAATGTGTAATTATGACAAATCTGTGAACATATTAGGTCATTAATCCATTCGGATCATGGGATATTGATCATTGAAAATCGGGTGGGGTGGGGGGGGGGGGTGGGGGTTCCACATTTGACTGCCATTTTCCATTTTGGACTCATTGTGGATAAAATCCAAATTGTTTTTGTATTTATGATAACGATACCTTACATTCTGCTATTCAGTCTATTACGGGTCTTCTGCTAATTCACAGTGCCGAGATTGTAGGCCAAAATGTCCGATTTTCAGATCTTGTTTGATGTTTTTTGAAAATTTTGGCAGAAACATTTTTTCTTAAACTTTTGTTACCATTTTCTTGTGGAAAAAATATATTTATGACAAATCTGTAAAAAAAAATGCAGGTCATTATCCCATTCAGGCCAGGAGATATTGGTCAATGAAAGTTTGGGCGTTTTTTGGGGAGTTTTGGGTATTCAGAGCGCTTAGTTGAAGGTGAGAAGCTTTATAGACCTACAACTTACATACGGCTATGACAGAGCGAAATGTCAGAAAAAAAGTATAAGAGAGCCTTCGAGAAATCGCCTTTTCCAATGTGTTGGAAAAAAAAATCGAGAAGAATAACAAATGTTATTTCAGGAAAAGCCTAACAAAATCGTGGAGAAACTTTCTTGAAAAAGAATGACAGGACTCTTTCTCAAACTGGGTTTGGACAGCCTAATTACGAAACACAAACGCACAAAGAGTTTTCTGATCCAGCGTCATTGCTTTTATTTCCGTCTGAAAAGATTCTACGGTATGTTGGGAATAAATGCGGAAAGATAATGTCGAAAGGCGCCGATTAAGGTTCTCGGTCCACTTTTGTGTTGTCAATGTTCTGTAATATATCGTCGCGTGAGAACCATAAGGTTCTATCTTCCAGTGGAAGATAGAACCTTTTGGTTCTCACACGACGATATTACATTCACAGAATTAAGACAAACTCGTAATTCAATACGTTTTTTCGACGCTATGAATATTTTGACCTCTTTCAAGAGGCTCGTAGAATAATTCTAAGGCGACAGGAGCTGGAGATGATTGTGTAGATAGTACACTGACATATATGTATTCACAGATGTATAGTACTGTCGCCGTGGAATGGGGCAGTGATGTCACGGCATGCGTTTACCATGTAATACAAATTATCATTAGCAAAATACTAAATAATGAAGCACTGGGTTGTACCCGGTGCTTCATTTATTAACTATTTGATGATTACTCCTATAATTAGTGTTTGGGATCTAAAATTATTATTGCCTCCGGGAATATATTGCCCATCCATGGAAAGTGACCAGCCCATGGCAACTGTACTGTATCATCACCACCCCGGGACACTTTCCAAGGTTTATTAACCAGAGATAACATGCAAATAGTTGGTAGATGTATCCTAGGCAAGCTGGGACTCACGCAAATGGTAATTCACCAGTCACAGTTTTCCAACAAAGCATCCGCTCAGGAACAGTGTATTGTTTGAAATGTAAGTTTTTCCACACGACAAGAAAAACAGTATTGCAGCAAACCGTTGACCTATTTGTGAATGATTATCTTGTAAACGAATACTGATCACTGAAAATGAGTGTAAATGTCATTGTGAGACGTGTCATGTCCTTTACCCATAAATGCATGTCCGTGTGTAAATGTTGATATACCATTTTGTAACGCTGTATTCCCGTTTAAAAGGGCATTGTTAGAGAGTTTAAACCAACAATAAAAGCGTCGATTTGCTTGAGGGAATGAGTACAAACACTGAACGTTGTGTAGAGTAGTTGAATTAATATATACCTTTGTCCCACAGAGCCAATTAGCTTTCCTGAGTTCGCAAACAGACGGATGAATGGACAAACGAACAAGCAAACAAACACACCATAGAACCTTTTGAGGTGTTCAACGTAGGTCGTAATCAAACGCATGCACCTTGGTTTCGAGCATACGTTTGATTACGGATATACGGCCATAGTCTGAGTCATGTACAAAATGAGTGGGAAAACTATCGCTAGTATTTCTTATCCGAAAGTTAGGAACAGTCTTGAACACCACACTGAAGAGGTGGAATCTTCCGATATCTTTACGTTGGTTTTCCCACTCTGCTAAATGTGTATGCAATTACTGGGGAGCAGTGATAAATAACGTTGGGGACTCCGACAATTGTTCGCCGTTGATCGGTGGTTAGCGTTTGACACAAGGTGATTCTGGCTGTCGAAAGGTTTGTTGACCCCTCAAAAAATAAAAATTAATAAATAAATAAATAATTAAATAAATAAATAAATAAATAAATAAATAAATAAATAAATAAATAAATAAATAAGTCTCTCGTTTTGTTTGTATTTGAATCTGCCGTTGAATCCTCCCCTCTTGGCTTCTTTTCTCCCCTTCTAATGCATCAACACGTTTTTCTCTTCATCTGTTTCTCTCTGTAAATCATGTTGCTAAACGTTTCATATTATTTACAGGTTCTTCCTCATCAAGCAACGGTGGACTTTCCCCTATATTACTCCTTTTGCTTCTGAACAACGGAGGCCTGACTAGCAGCTCTTCAACAACCGGATCAACTTCCTCGACTGACAGCATTGTGCAACTTGTGTTAATGCTAAGTTTGATTGGTGGAAACACATCGGGAGGACTTCTTGGTTAACAGTAAGTTCGGATTTTACTGCTGCTTGTTGGTAGTGCGCACTGAACCTAAACTGATTATTTTCTATGTGCCCACGCAATGAAATCAATAAAAACTGCAAATTTAGTGTAATAATTAATTTGTTGTCAGATGAGTTTGTATGAAATCAACCTCTTCAGGAATTCGACACTATTATGACCAAGAGCCTATTTAGCCGTTAACCCTTTACCTAACATGGAAAGCAGACGACACTTGCCAAAAAAGTTTGTCTCAAAAACATAGGTTATGACCCCCTCGTTGGAACCAGCTCGACGAGTTCGTTCCAACGAGGGGTCATAACCTATGTTTTTGAGAAAAAATGGGGTATCCCAAGACTGGAATTTGAAATGCAGTCACCTGAACACATATATCTCAGATTGGGTTACCGTCATTGCACTCTTAATGAATTGGCAGGAAGGAGATGCACAAACACTTTACTTTTAAGATGTTTCAGAAGATTCCCTCCCATCTTAAAAGTAAAGTGTCTGTGCATTCGAGAAAAGTGCACATCGTTTCGGCCCGGTGGGGCAATTTGTTAAATATATATATGTTACAGTCAATGTCCGAAATCAGACAATTTGTAAATTGCCTGAAATTTGCAGTCAATTTGTAAATTGCCTGTTTCAATCTGTCACTCGTATTCATAAGGGTTATAATTTAAGCAGAACAAATGCTATTAATATAAGTAACTATATAAGTCAATATATTCCCAAGATATTCTTGGGCCAAGATCGTCTTTTCTGCTTGTTGTTTCCAAATCTAATATACGACGTGTGTATTTTCCTTCAGTGTTGCGTGTCTTGATTTTGGACATTTTTTTTCTCAAATCTCGGTCTTCCGGTATAAATGTGTCGCGACCAGCTCGCAATCCTATCGCAATGCGTACTGCAAATATTAATCCGACGCCGTTGAAGAAAAACAGCAAAAACTCTGAAATGTCGAAGCGCATCTGTTTTAATACAATAATGTATGTCCCGCTGCAGTGTATGAATCAGGGGCGTATTCACATATCCATATATTAGTGTATGTGGGGTGAGTGGGGCTTGGATCTTTGGGCCAAAAATATAAGTTCGGTAGTCAAATCACGGAGATCGAACAACTTGTGATGCGTAATAAGTATAAAGGTCGCGTCCCTATCGCGTTGAGGGGGGTGGGGCATATATTTTAGGATATTAGGAAGAGTTTGCTTAATGTAACGCTATTGTCAGGCGCGAAAGAATGTGATGGGTGATATGTCGTCATCGTCAGCAATTTCTTTAGGTGGCGCCCCGTACAGAGCGTAGAATTCACGATAATTCGTAGGGAGGCGATGGGGATTTGGGATGGGCAATTACCCACCTGCTCTCACCGACGAAAGATACCTTTAGAAGTTTACTCTGCAAACTATGAGTCTTATAAAATGTAACAAGATTTGTTTGTAGCACGCCTTTCATTTCATCGAAACGACAGGCTTTACTTCTTAGTTATTATGAATTGCTTCACATTCTTCCTCTTCTTGCAGAAATACCACGATAGGGGAATGTAGCAGCAAAGAATTTGAAAAAAATGTGAAAGAAATTGAACGTACCAAGATGCATGTGAGCGAATTTCATCAGCAATGAAAAAGATAAACAACACTTTGTGTTATGAATTTGGCACATCCAGAGACGATAACCACAACCGACAAAGAATTAGAAGAACGTAGACAGACCAGTGTGTTGGGACTTTTGTTTAATTTCCGACTCTTTATGCTTCGTTTCCTTTGTAAACTTATTCCTATGCATAGCTCACCTGCATGCCTCAGCTTACACAGAATGGAAGATTTATTCTCATTGTCTCATTTAATAAATTTAAATGAAACACGAACACAACATAAGGTTCGAGTTGTTGTAAATAAGCAGTAATAAAGTGGAATGTTCTATAATTTAACAATATTTCCTCATTTATACAGTTTTTCATATAACTTAAGCCCTGCAAATATAGTGGATCTGATAATACTGATGGCGGAAGGTACACAACCACTATAACTCCAGGGACGTGACAACCATTACTTATTCCCAGTTCCTTATTTGACATTCGTTATCAACCGATAAAATCGGGTGGTAACGAATGTCGGTAAGGAACTGGGAATAAGTAACAGTTGTCACTTCAGTTTAAACTCCAGCAGAGTGAATTTGCAACTTATACAGTACAATGATCCCAAAAACGGAGAGAGAGTTTCGCTCGGATTGCGAAAAGGTGACGGCCCGGTGAAATTATCCTAACGCTTCTTTCATCACAACATAGTAGAATCTGCCCCGTCGGAAAAAAATGCGAGAGAGAATAACATAATCCACCACAAAATTATGTGTAGATCGGAAACTCTTACCTGAGAGGGCAAATGTTTGGACTGGACATGAGGCTTGCCGTGTGTATGGCCCAAATATCAGGCCCCGAGGGTGGCAATTTTCCATTACACACATCAGGTCATGATGGGTCATTTTTCTTTTACTCCAATAGCCTCGTTTTCATCACCCAATAAAGCAATGATATATACTACTATTGTATAGCTTCTAAACCTTCGTTTTGATCCGAAAAATGTAATGCAATTATCCGTGTTTTGGGGAGATATTTCAGCACATCACAACATCCAAAATGGCCTGTAGTTGTAGGGTTAGTGTGTTTATCGCTGTCTAAAAAATTAGCGCTTTTCATCAAGGGGGCAAGTGTCCTGGGATGGTCAAAGTGATTATAGCAGCGTCAACATGTGCGGCTATGGGGTCCATTATTTTCTTTTAGATGATCAGAGTATTTTTATTTTCATTTGATTCGATGAATCTGGCCGCAACTATAGATACGAAATGCGAAGTGGTTGCAATTGTAGACGATTTTAAATGGAACTGTAGTCAAGTGTGCAAATTTGTCACGTGACGTATATGAGACAGTAGTAGCATGGGCTATATGAGATGGGGAAATATTCCTTGCCTTGTACATACAGAATGGAGTTGGGGTGTTTTGTCTTTCGTGATTCCATTTTTATTTCGCAATATTTTGTTCACGGAAACTCCACCCAGTGGTGCTTAAGTGTGCCGTGACCCGATGACGACCTGATGTAGAAAATACCTTTTGTGTGATTTCAATTCTGTATAATAAATCTCAAGCAATCAGTCCTGAAAATAAGCAGTCTGACATTTGCAGAATGAGGTCCCCAGAGGTTGAATTTGATGATGCTATCCCAGACAGTGGGTCAGCTTATCCGCTGGGTACCTCTTTCTGTTTAGTTTCGAGACCCTCATTCAGATTGAGGTCCACAGAGGGTAAATGTAGTGATGCTACGCTGCAGTGCAGGGTAGCATCACTACATTCAACCCTCTGGGGACCTCATTTTGCAAAAGACAGTCTGCTTATTTTTTGGCTTGCAAGCAATGAGACCAAAAGTCATCTGCTTCCTCTTATCAGTCTTCTGATTACTCCAAAGGTATCGAGTGGACGTCCAAGAGCCTTCTTATTCTTTTTTCACAATTTATGAATTAATGTTCAGGTGGAAACTTCATCACTCGGTTGGAGTGGTGTTAATATCCTGTACAGGACAACATAAGATGGCAACAGCGATAATCGGACCCTAACGTTCTGGGTTGTATCGTCTTGTCCAACAAGGCATGCCTTGATGTAGTTGGAATATTTTCTCATTCGGCAACTGCGTCATCACAGTAGGAATAAATAAGGTTTTCCACCCCACGACTGCTAACCTGTCACTTTAAAGACGCCCCCAAGGCGATTCGGTGTTCAATTCTATTTCGAAAAATAGACCCGAGTCTTTTAGAAATTCGATTCGATTCGAAAATGAGTGATTTGAAGGGCCCTACTTTGTATTTTCGAATATATTTCATATTCGGTCGAAGCTACTTCTTGTACTTTTATATCGGTTTTGGAACAATTTCTAGGAGGTTTAGACATTGTCCAATAACGTGTAAGAAAACAAGTATCGATGAACTGATGAAATTTAATCCAGAAGAATGAACACTAAAGACACCTTGACGCAGTTTATGAGCTTAGGCGGTTTATCGAGTTTCAAGAAAACAGTTCTGCTAACCCTTGTGTGAACCTGGCCAATCCTGTTAAGGTACAAACTAGATTTGCGGGGGCGTCACAATGTTGCATGTACATTTGTGTATGTGTGTGTGTGTGCATATATATACGCATATGGTTTCATTGATGTTCCAATTATAGGGACTATGTAAGTGTTTGTGTGTACATGCAGACAGAAGGTCCGTGGCAGTTCAGTTCTGCAGCCCGACAGAGGTTCAGAGTTGAATTATCACCGAACCTTCATACGAATACAAAGCTGATTAAGTCAATTTAGTAAGTGCATCCAAATGAGCACTTGGGCAACGCGTTAGCCAGCAAAATAACCCCATATTGGCATGTATGTAATTTCGTGCAAAGTCTATTAGAATATAGTTCTGGGGCAGTTGCTTTATGCCAGTTGTAGGTAATGATAATAATCGTAAGTTATGACGACCTTGGAGGCCGGTTCATGGTATGGAAGTATTACAGCGAGAGGAACGTTTTGGTTATTGTAGAGCGTTTATCCCTTAAATGTTGCGCAAAACAAAGATTGAAAGTCCATGAAAAGATAATATAGCAAACACCAAACTGGATAGGAGGATTTGTGGCGGTTCAATCGTACAATCCTAAAGGACTGTGCGGTTCAATTCTCACCGAATCTCGCTACGCATGCAAGACCGACATGAACATCTCGCAAATGATAAACAGGATAGCAGGATCCGCGGGAGTTCAGCCGTACTATCGGGTTGTGCGGTGGAATTATCACCGAACCTCCCCGTGAAGGCAAGAGCGACACGAACATATTGCTGCCTGTTTGTAGTGTTTAAGTCAACATGCATACATTTCTGCATAAAATAAACCGCGAAAGTTCGGTAAGTAGATGATAGAACCTCATTACGAAAACGAGACTGGCTTGAAGATTTTTCTGCCTGTAGTTATGTACAGAACGGTACATATAAACTTTCACGTAAAATAAGCGGTGGCAGTCTATGAGTAGATGCAGTACTGTCGTCGTACCCACGCGTGGGCAGTGATGTGCACGCATGCGTTTATGAGGTCATAACTATCATCAAAAGCAAATGAGCACCTGGTAAAACAGCAAAAAAATAATTAATGAAGGACCGGGTTTTAATTAGTGTTTGTAATCTAATATTATTGCGTCCGTGGAAATATTGCCCTCCCTTGGAAAGTGTTCAGTCCACGGCGACTGTACTGTAAGAGTGCACACCCAAACAGGGGGGTAGGAGCCGCGGTAATCCAATCGCACAGCCCGATAGGGTTGTTGAGTTGATTTTATATAAATATATGTAAAGTTAAGTTTTGTCAATCGTTGATACCAATATTGACCATTTTAGAGGTCATCCACCCAAGCATTGTTTGGCAACTAGGTCCTATTTTGTCAAAAAATAGACCCTGTCTACCACAGTGAAAAAACACTGCTTCATTTTCCGTGATTCCAACGGGAACCCTCCCTACGAATACAAGATAGATTTGCAAATTTTGCTGTCTTTATGTATTGTACTTACTTGCATAAAGTTTTGCGTCAAAAGGAGGTGGCAGTCGGCGAGTAGATAACATAGTAAACACCATACTGCACAGGGCATCCGTGGTTGTTCAATAGTATAACTCAACAGGGCTGTAGGACTGACCTACTACCGAGCCTCCCTTTGAATATAAGACCGATTTGCATATTTCGCTGTTGGTAAGTAGAAAAGAAGGCGGTGTGCTGATAAATGTTTATGTTAAATAAACGGTGGGAGTCCGAAGATAGACTGAAGAGTGAACATCAAATAGGGCAGTGGTATCCGTGGTAGATCAACCACACAGCCCGACATGGGTGTAGAATTGAATTTTCACTGAACCTCCCTATGAAAATAGAATTGGCTTGCACATTTCGAATTCTGTAAGTACACTGTGAGAAATTTAATTAATAAATTAACAACAAAACAAAGCAAAAATCACCAATTTAATAATTGATTCCAACAGATGATTCTGAATTGTGTATTGTATAGGTTTGTTCACTGAATGTCACGTTATATGGTAGATTAAAAGATAAATAAACAAGTTCACGAGTTTACAAGAGGTGGTGTGGGGTGCACACCTGATTTGTCCCGACTGTTGTGGATCAAATGGCGACTGACTATTATTCCTTCGTCAAATGCATACCTTGATGATGTAGGTGGAATATTATTCAGTTGAGATAATAGTTAAAAAGCAAGATTCCTTGCAAATTTCTTAGTGAATAAATAAAATATATGCGTAGTAGTCGTGACGTAGCTTATTATTTTATTAACCCTTTACCCAACGTAACGGCCAAAACCGACCAGCGCTATTCACAAAAATCGCCAATTAATTTTTATTATTTTTTTCATTTTTGTCACAAAAAATAGGTTATGACCCCTCTTTGGAACGAACTCGGCGAGCTCGTTCCAATGAGGGGTCATAACCTATGTTTTTGAGACAAAATATGAAAAAATAGTTATTCAAGTGTCGTCTGCTTTTCATGTTAGGTAAGGGGTTAAAACGTACCACACGGCTACTCCAGATTGTTCATGTTGCTACGTGTGACCTAACTATGAAATCCAGTCTTGTAGAAAAATACATGGTTACTAGGAAGAGAGGATTGACATCTAATACTACAATTGGAGTGGAAATTAATGGGGAGGGGGGGGGGGAGGGGGACACCCCCAAAATCCCGATTAACGAAGCCCCTGTACGTTTGGACGATATATAGTTTCTAAACTCAAGTCAGACGAATGGTGTTATTACGCGTTACGTTATAAAATAGCGTAAAATGACTACCTGTAATTTTAGATATCTATTGACACGATAGGTACTATGGAATATCTTTCCGCAAGTAACGTACATTACAAGATGAGTTTAGATCTATATAGCCACGAATTTGTCGTGTTTGGTTGTTTTAGTTGCAATTAAATCATATTTTAATGGCAATTAAAACACCAAAACGCATTTAAAAACAAATATATATACTGTCTCTGTGTGTGTGTGCCAGAAGTATCTAATTCAGAACAGCAAGGAAATCTCGCTACTTTAAGCCGCTCTTAAAAACTTTCATTTCCTTGCAGTCACTCATCAGATACTTTTCTTGCATACTAACAAGCAGCAGGTATCCGCTAATTACTTGATCATGCATTTGCATGTAGATTGCCAGCTCAGGACGATGGATGGGTATTAATCGATCGCTGCAAATCTAGGCAGAACAGCAATGCAGAACAGCATAGAAGCATCGGGGGAGGGGGACGGTGGGGGGGGGGGGGGGGGGGGCAAGGATCAACGGTATCAAAAATGGCACTTCACCACGGGTATGAGTTAAAGCTCGGAGTGTACAGGGTATCATAAATTGTAATGTGACATTCAGTGGAAATTACATTTAGGGACGATGTTGGGTTTTAGAAGCCACCGGCCGATTGTATAGCTTCTTTCTGTGGTGATAGACTAGACTCCAACATGTGTCCGATACACCCACACCCTCTCCCACACTGACCTTAGTACACGTAAACTACGTTAGAATAGAGTTTCTCAATCAAAGTAAAGTGTTTCCTCTCATGCACTTCTGGAGAAAAAGGCCTCATCTTTCCACCGTCGTAACAGAAGCTTTCCAGGGAAGGAAGCCATAAATTTGTTTTTCCACACTTTCCCGTTCACCCCACCGATATGTTTTAGAGAGTGCTCTCTCTCTCTCTCTCTCTCTCTCTCTTGCTGTGGTGGGAAATTGCATATTGTTCTTCATGCGCAGCACGACGCCATTTGCTTTGCTTTAGCATTCGGATGGAACCTTGTTGCACTCAATGTGTGATGCATTCCATGAGAAGACGTCGTTAGAGGCGCGGATAAACTAGAAATCCAAAGCCGGTTTCGAAGCCAAGCTTGCATCATGCAGTTTATGTAATGCTAAATATACTGCAGGGATAAGGAGGACACCCAGATCGGTGAAAAGGGAGGATAGTGGAGTAGCGATTACAATCCGCTAAATTAAAAAGTTTAATGCGACGTTTAAACTTGAAAAAAAATATTCAAACAGTTTTTCACAACAAACCAACACCTGTTACACGCAGCCTGCTATGCGAGGGAAGCGGGCAGTGCAATGAAGTAATATATTAGAAGATTTTGTTGTCTTGACATTGCTGCTGCTGTCTCACAAAAGTCGGATAGTTTGATTCTTACATGTTGGATCAGATGATGTTTCCCGGTTTCACGATATCGCGTGCCAATTTGGCCAATTACACTATAAATTTAGATTTGGCACTAAAAGCTCATATCACATTAATCAGTATGGAGTAGTCTTCCGTATGTATTGGTCTGCCTGGGAAGGTAGAACGAAGAAACCATTTCGAGGGCCAAGCGGCTCTACTCTTGTCGATTCCGAAGTAGCTCAAGAAATTTGCCCTGCCGGGACGCCTCACTGTAGCAGTCGTTGTTAGTTGAAGTACCCATGATTCTCCATCATTCGTAATTCAAAAATGATGCTACTATTAACGTGACAAGCGGCATCGTGTTGGGTAACAACATGGCCTGTGTTGTTGGCGTCATCAGTGTCACCATCACTGACCTCATTACAATGGTAATACTTGGTGTAAGTGAACATTCACGTCGCGTGTTATTGTAGTTATGTGTTGCAATCAACCACTTTGTTTGACGGACGATCCACTGTCGTGTATCGCAGGGGAATATCCCCATTATTACACAACCAATTGCGCCATAAATCGGGTGATATGACTGGCGTCCTTGGTGAATCATTACAAGTAGTGCTGTCTTAAGTGACGTAATGCAACGTTACCCCAAAGACTCGACACCCGCATGATGATGGATTATCAGGAGCATTACATATTGCTGGCGATTTTGGGATCCCTGTCGGCGTACAACCCATTTCAGTAATGCCTTCTTTTCTCCCTCCAGGATTTCGCCATAGAAAATAAATTATTCGTTGCGTCTTTACTTTTCCGATATTCGGATCACCAATGAGATTGGCTCTTCAGATGCAGAATATTCAGCCCTCTTGCTTGGTAATATTTATTTTATCGGAACTTCAGTTTGGAGAAATATTGAACCTTCGCCTCCCTGAGATGTCATCAGTTGTGATATATAAATGCCCAACACTGTCCTATCATACTTTGGCAGGCAATAACACACATTACCAGGCCATGTAATGTTGAGGGATTTGCTGTGCTGGGTGCTGTGCTAACATAGTATGGATGGTATTATCTAATGGGGTGTGTCTTTAGCCCCTTCTGTTTGTTGACCACTTGAAGCCTCGTGTTAACTGTCGCATAGCTGCAATATCGTGGCGTAATGTCCTCGTGTTAATCGTGATGTACTCGTGTTAGTATAGTATGGACGTTTGAACGCCTTTCATTTTGCCTTTTTTTCTTGTCTCCTAAGGTTCATAAAGTCATATACTATGCCATCCTATTTATGGTAAGTTTGGTATGAGTAGTTGGGTGTCTTCGATTACTGTTTGCACAACTCGGCATATTGTACACGTTCAATTTTATTGCATGTGATGTGCACACTTTGTACTTTATCACGTTTGCACTTCTTGGCAATCTTCTACATTCTTTTGAGGCGATTTTATGTGGTCGATTCAATCTGGTAATGACGGGTAACAGTACAATATATAAAAATTGTTCGAGCCCACTCAACACCCACCCTATCCCCCCAAAAAATAAAAACAACTTGGGTAATATATCGCGATTTTCGAGTTTATTTTCTCGAGAAATAATACGAGCCCACTTTAAACTATACGCAAAATGGGCTCCTATACTACGAGACGACACGAGACGACACGCGACTTTTTCGAGTCAGAAATAGGATGGAAAATCGAATGGTTGATAGAGACACAACGACGATTTGTTCCGTCTTGGCGGTTCACTCTCGGAGATCGAACAAAATTGAAATCTTGGAAAATCTTCGAGATCTGACACAATCCGAGAATTTATTGCATTTTTTTCCTCAAGATGACAGTGACGATACCGCGAATCCGAGATGAAGTTGATGACAAATCCAAACCATGTATTTTTTTCTCAGGTTTTTAAGTGCCTCCACGCTCGATTTTATGGATTTCGTCGAGACCTCTCTGATGCGAAATTCAAATTTGAGACGCAAAATGTCAAAACGTTTAAGTTTTGTTGGTTTTCTCAGATGTCTCATCGATGTATATTGTCGATTTGGCCGTGATCTCTCGTTTGCATGTTTGGGTGATTTTACGGCTCGCAATGCCGACTCGGTAGATAACTCTTGGATGAGAGAGGAGACCCCCCCCCCCCCCCCCCCCTTCAATTCGATCGATCGTGGTTCTGCTTGTCTGCCTATAACAGCGGTTTTGTGTAGTACTGATCAACGGTTGTGGTCAATTCGTCAGAGATCTCTCATGGCATTCAGTATGGCGAGTGCTTGATGCCGCGTACATAGAGGAAGAGAGAGAGAGAGAATCCAAATGAGATGAGTGAAAGTACTATGATACATTAGACTGTCTGTTGTATTCTCTCGGAAAAAAACCCAAATCATTAACTCAGCGTATCCATGAATACATTTTGAGTAAGCGACACATCCCCAAAGCAATCGCAGCTATTTTACTCGTTGACCAGAAGCCCAATACTATTCAAAGAACTCATTAACTTTTGAATATAATAGTATCACTGACATCTGGGATTACTCAATACTAGACCTTTCATAGTCTTTTTTAAATTTGTATCTTGATGCGATTGCTCTCAGTTCAGACAAAAAGAAATAGTCGGTGGCGAATTTCATGACCAAAAAAATAGAGAATGCCCAAAATTGTTGGGGAAAAACCTTTTTTTTTAAAAAAGGGAAAAAATTATTCAGGGGAATGACATAACATCTTCGGTAAGCCAATGTAGCTAATCGATGTGTGCTTATCCCATACCTTAACTTTTGATGTCGTTTGCCGTATTTGTTCCTTTGATGGACTTTTATTCCGCAAATGTGTTTGTTTTTGTGCGGTAACTCTTATTATACTCGATGGAATAGTATGACATGACCTCACACTCTTGATCCAATTTCGCACCTCACATATGTTTTTCTTTCGTTCTCCTTCTTTGTTTACAGTCATACGGTGCATATAGTCATTAGATCTTGAAAGTGACCTTAAACACCAATATATCTGTCGACTGGGGAAAACTACCTGTAGGCTCGAAGTGTACAAGCTCCACATCAGCCACTTTGTTGTTCCGTGCTTTTCTCCACTGGAGGTGTATATATATATATAACATTCTTTTATTTACAAAAAAAATGTAATTGTAGTGAACTACTGTATGTATGATGTTTGGCTCATATTGATAGATTTTAATTTTTTTTTTTTGCTAGGTGCGCGGGCTGTATGATTCTTCTCTTTGCTAGGCTCGCGGGCTGTATGGTTTTTCTCAACTTAATGGACAGCGAAAGGGATATATCTTAGTCATTTGAACGTCACGCGCTTGGTGTCACGGGACCTCTTGCAAAGTGTGTGGTTGAGAGGCTCCGACAAGCGAACTGGGATCCTACACCGCATATGTTCGATACGGTTCATTGTGGTAGAAATATCGAATTAAAGTTGGTAACGACCTTTAAGGGCACTTCCATCACCTTTCCTCGTTAAAACAAGCCAAATTTAATTTAAAACTGACTCAAATAAAAATTGAGCATCAAAAGGCACTTACTATGCAGTATTTCATATTCGGTGTTAACCTCTGCAGGTGTATCAGGTGGATGGTCCATTAGCAAAAACACTGCCTATTTTCATATTGCTTTTGTGTGTATTTGTTACGTTTTCTGTGGTGGTAGTCACATCTCTGTCTCAGTATATGCAAGATGCTCTTGTCGAAAGTTTGTCATGATTCACTTTCCCAAAATGTAATAGTAGTAGTCAGATCTCTACTTTGTGGCTGAACATTCACGAACCTCTTACCCGAAAGTTTGTCATATTCCACTCTCCTGAAATGGGGTAGTAATTGCAGTCAGATTTCTACTCTGTCGCAGTATGTTCACTAATCTCTTACCTGAAAGTTCATCATGTTCCACTCTCCTGAAATGTCGGGGTGATAGCAGCCGGATCTCTCTATCTCAGTATGTTCACGAATCACATGCCGAATGTTTGCCCTGTTCCATTCTCCTGAAATGCTATAGGAAAAGCAGCCAGATCTCTTCTCGCTCTGCCACTGTATGTTCACGAATCTCTTGCCTAAAAGGTATCTCTATCTTACGCTCAGAAACGTATACATGCTCAGTCTTGTTGGCTGTCACGTGATAGTCGGATCTCTGTCTCGGTGCATTCACGAATCTTGGACCGAAAGTTTGTCATGTTCCACTCTCCCGAAATGTTGTAGTACTAGTAGTCAGATCTCTGCTCTGCCAACGTATGTTCACGAATCTCTTGCCTAAAAGGTATATCTCTATCTTAAGCTCAGATACGTATACATGCTTAGTCTTGTAGCCTGTCACGTGATAGTCGGATCCCTGTCTCGGCATATTCACGAATCTCGGACCGAAAGTTTGTCATGTTCCACCCTCCTGAAATGTTGTGGTAGTAGTGGTCAGATCTCTGTGCCAGTATATTCACAAGTCTCGTGCTCAAAAGCTGTGTCATGTTCCACTCCACCGAAATGGGCTATTGGTGGAAGTCAGATCTCTGCCTCAGTATGTTCACTTATCCCTTACGGAAAGTTTGTCATGTTCCACTCTCCCGAAATATGGTAATAATAGTAGTCAGATCTCTACTCTGTCGCTGTACATTCACGAATCTCTTGCCTGAAAGTTTGTCATGTTCCACTCTCCTGAAATGTCGTAGCAAGAGTAGTCACATCTCTACTCTGTCACTGTACTTTAACGAATCTCTTGCCTGAAAGTTTGTCATTTTCCACTCTCCCAAAATGTAATAGTAGTCAGATCTCGGACTCAGTAATGTCACGAATCTTTTGTCGAATGTTTGTCATGTTCCACTCTCCAGAAATGTAATAATAGACTGATCTCTGTTTCAGTGCTTTCACGAGTCTCTCTTGTCGAATGTTATTGTTCTCTAATCGACTCGTAAACTCAATATTATAATCAAACGTTAATATGTTCTGCGACTAGTGCTGAGCTTCTGATGAACGTGTAAAATGACTGTTTACTATTGTTTTGGTGATGTGTAGCTTCCTCAAAATGTATTCATGGAGACGTTGAATTAGTGTTTTGGGTTTTTGTTCCTAAGAGAATACATTAGATAGTCTAATGTATCATAATACTTTCACTCATCTCATTTGGATTCTCTCGATCTCTCTTTGGACGCAGCACCAAACATTCACCATACTGCCTGCCACGCGGTTGAAAATCTCCCTCATCCATGAGATAGATCTCTGTCGAATTCATCACATGCGTTGACGAAGAGATACGATACTACCCAAAACCATCGTCACAGACACACAGGCAGAACTACGATCAATCGAACTGAAGGGGGGAAATTTTCTCGCTCATCCGAGAGTTTTCCACCGAATCGTTCTTGCCAGCTGTAAAAACACTGGAAAACACAGGCAGAAAATCACATGCTTTTTACTTTTGTGATGGTTTCCAGTGTTCCACATACGAGAGTACAACGCCAAATCGACAACATACTTCGGTGAGACACTTGAGAAAACTGACAAAAATTACACGTTTTGACATTTTGTGTCGCAATGTGCAATTTCGCACCAGATTGATCTCGGCGAAATTGATAAAATCGTGCGAGGGATCAATTAAAAAAGCGGAATAAAAATGCATAGTTTGGATTAGTCATCAACCTCATCTCGGTGTCTTCACTGTCATCACTGTCATCTAAGGAAAAAATGCAACGAATTCTCGGACTGGGCCAGAACTGAACGAACTCGAAATTTTCTTAGATTTCCTAAGATTTTCCAAGATTTCATTTTTGCTCGATTTTCCGAGATTCGACCGGCAACACGTGATAAATTCTCGTAGTATCTCTAATCTCTATAAACCATTCGATTTCCCATTTGATTACTGACTCGAAAAATTCGCGTGTCGTCTCGTGGTATACGAGCCCATTTTGCGAGAAGTCTAAAGTGGGCTCGGATTTTTTCTCGAGAAAATAGGCTAGAAAATCGCGAGGAATTGCCTAAGTTGTTTTATTTCGGGGTGGGGTGGGGGTGGGGAGGTGGGTAAATGCGCTCGACATTCTTTCATACTCTACTGAGAACAACAACCTCGAATATAGCCCTGAAGACATGATAACAGAAAATCACGGGTCTCTCTCAACCACCACAGTGGACGTGACAAACTTTTCTTATTCCCTGTTCCTTATTTGACATTCGTTATCATCCGGGATACATCACTAAAGTGCTCTGCAGAACACAGTGGCGGATCCAAGACCGGGAAAAGGGTGGATAGGGGCGGGACAATTATAATCCGCTGAGGTAAAAAAGTAAAATGTATCGTTTCAACAGGGGTGTATCCTGACACAATATTCAACTAAGTTCGCACCGCAATAAACCAACAATTGTTACATAGAGGCCGCTATGCGAACGCTGGGTGCAGTGCTGTGAAGTAATATACCAAAAGATTGTTGTGTCCTGAAATTGATGTCGCCGTCTTTAAAAAAAAAGGTGGGATAGTTT
This sequence comes from Pictodentalium vernedei, assembly GCA_031216915.1. Classification (NCBI taxonomy): domain Eukaryota; kingdom Metazoa; phylum Mollusca; class Scaphopoda; order Dentaliida; family Dentaliidae; genus Pictodentalium; species Pictodentalium vernedei. The sequence goes on from CM062297.1 coordinate 340,021,694, forward strand.
GTTTGATTACATGATGGATCACCTCGTCTTTCCCGGTTTTCACGCTATCGGGTGCTAATTGGGCAAACTGCACTATAAATTCAGATTTGATACTACAAACCTAACTAGCTACAATGCTGGCAGCAAAAAAAAAGCCTTTCACTTATGAAAGAAAGCTACTGCAGCAATCAAGATCCCGAGTTATTTAAAGATTCGTTTATTGCGATTTAACGGCACTTTCAAGATGTAGGGGTATATCGTGTCGGACATTTATTATGTGTGAAAGAGGCCGGATTACCACCAAGCAGTGACGAGCAACTATCGGACTCTCAAACTTACTAATCTGGCACAGACAGAGTAAGCAGCGTTTGAAGAAGAGCTAACGTTCCCCTCGCAGATAAACGGGGTTATTTGTGTTGCCAAAGGACACAACGCAGATGGCGCGCGTCAGAATCGAACTGTAGAGCTTTCGGTGTAACCCTTTGAACCCGGGTGTTATCTTCCATGTCAGTTCAATGGAAGCAATTCGAAGAGTCCGTATTTATTATTTGCGGTAGACCAATTAATATTTTCAACGTGCTGCCTTCGGGTCTCCCTCATACCTTCCTTAACGGAAGTATGATGTAATATGTTCCTGGACCTCCTACTCCTCCTCAGCCTTTCTTCTCTGGTTCTCCTAGTGCTCTCACTAGAACTCCTCCTCCTTCTGTTTCTTCTCCTGCTTCTGTTTCCTCTCCTGCTTCTGTTTCCTCTCCTGCTTCTGTTTCTGCTCCCCCTTCTCCTGCCTCTAGTGTGGTTCAACCAGGTATATCGTACTCAGAGAAAGTCAAATCACCGCGCCGCAACTCGGGCCGCTCATTTGATTCTAAATTCTCCCAGTTTCGGCATAAAAGCGGAGTTAATTTTGACAAAAGGAATTGGCGCCTCCCCGATGTTTGTAAAGACATCCTTATGATTGGAAGTTCAAATTTAGGACGCATTGATCGAAATCCCCATCCGGACATCCACGTGGAGTGTTACCCCGGCGCCAAATTCAATCATATGCGCTCTATGTTTAAAGGGCACAGGGGCCAGTCCAGTCCCCAAAAATTATTATTAAATATTGGCGTGAATTCTCAAAACGATAATTCTGATCTCGTAGTTAAGCAGTTGCGGAATATGCTTAGCGATATCAGGGTCAAGTTTAGATCAGCAAAAATTTATTTCGCTGAACTAAACTTTTCGCCAAAACTCCCTCAGGCTGAGAGGAGAACCCTGAGCATCATCAACGAAACCATTCGGAAAGTGAAGGACGTTAACGTTATACCAAAAATTGATGACGCGAAGTTTGATGTTGCTCAGGATTTAATCCATTGGACCACGAGAACCGCCAATATTATGTACGATCACTGGTTGAACCACCTAAATTTAAACTAAGTAAAGGCAAAGGTAACAGCCGCCTTACAGATGTGGGATTAGGAACTAGTGTGGTTAACTTGTCTGGCCCCAATGACCTAACAACCCAAGAGAAATCACTTTTAGATCGCGGTTTAACTTTTGTACCAGCACCAAAGCCTAAAACTGATAACCAAACAAATTTACCGTCATACAACTGTAATTTTCTTAGGCAAATGAAATTAGCAGACCGCTTTAGAAACGCCAGCGGTCGGAAACTTCCTTTTACAGTATCATCTGGTTGGTCACCTCCAGATAGTGAAGTAGATCCCGAAATTACCGAAGCTAGCAAACGAATCATTCAAAAGGTGTTCAGCATGAACATACTCTCCGATAAAGACAATTTAACAGCTGGTGAACGGAGAGCCCTCACGAAACTTCGAAAAAATAAGAAATTAGTAATTCAACCAGCCGACAAAAGTGGGTCGGTAGTTGTTCTATCTCAGGATAATTATATAAAGGAAGCCATGAGACAACTCAGCAATACTAAACATTATAAGAAAATAGATTCACTTATTTGGCCTAGTAATATCGAAAAATTCAATAAGATCTTAAAATTTCTCCTCGACGAAGGTCACATTACCAAAAAACAATTGAAATATTTAACAGCTAAGCTCAGTGCTCAAACAAGACAATTTTATATCCTACCAAAGATCAACAAGGACCGTTCTTCATGGACGGATGATTTAACAGAAATGAGCTCGGCCTGAAGATTCTGAACTGGGACGCTAGATAATAATAAACACTTCGGCCGGCCGCTGATTTGTCGCGGTTCTCGTATGAGAAGGCCTTGGTTACCCATGTTCTACCAACTGCCTCCCTATTCCCACACTTCTTGCCTCCTCCCAACATTCGGAGACGAACTGCTTGATGACATCCCTTGCCCCATTCTTCCCAATCTCTTCGATTAGTATATTAACCCTCTCCTTTGGGTCGTCCCCTAACCACATGTCCTTCATTCTCCCATCCCACTTCTCCATTATACTCCCCGTGAATCTTGTTCTTTTAGACTGATATTTTGGGCATTCTATAAGAAAGTGTTCCAGGGTCTCCACCACGCCCAAGTTACACATCTGGCACTCCTTTTCACTGTTTTTCAAATTTTTTCTCCTCAGCTCCAGGGACCGCGACCTCAGCTTGAACAACAGTGACCCCCAAAGGTGCCATCAAGGTACTCTTCAAAACCAGGCTTCTCTTTATCACGCAGGCTACCCAAAGACCTCTTTGATTTGACCCCCTCTCGCCAATTACGGTTACAATCCTCCATGACCCTTTCTCTGACGATCTTTTTGCCCTGGTTTGCCCCAAAGCCAAGGTCCGAGATCTCCAATGAGTAGTTTTCTACTAGCTCCCTCACTTGGACCATCCACCCCGTCTTGATATTTGAGTTGAAAGTTCTCAGGAACATTACTTTACACCATCGGCTATCGGGGAGATTTACCAAATAATTAAGATAACCGAGTTTCAATAGGTCTATCCTGTCCTTGATCCTCATCCACCCAAGATCACCCCTGATCGCTTCTAGCGCTGCGGCATTACTCGAGCCTGTTATCCATCGGCCTGCATCGTTCTGCAGGATTTCCAAGCTCTTAACAGCTGTGTGGTTTAGGGCTACAACTTCCGTACCGTATGTTATACTTGGCAGACCCACCATTTCCCAAATCGTTTTCCTCACGAACACCTTATTGAAACTGTTTCTCCCTATAAGTGTCATTTGGTTAAGGATTCGGTTCCCCTTCAGAATCAATTTATTTGTGTAGTTTTGGTAGGTGCCTCTTCCTGTGATGTTTATATTTACCTCCAGTACTCATAGTCACTAGTCTCTCCTACACTAAGAAGTCTACTGCTATCTTCCAATATGCAGAACTCCCCCACTCCCCACCTTCAAGTGGGGTCCACTTTTCGGCCCACGGATATAACTTTGCTCTTGCTTTCATTAAGTTCGAGTCTCCATTTGCTCCCATATTTCCCAACAATTCCCAGCATCTTTGCTAGCCGCTCTTCGCTTTCTGGTACTAGCAACATATCGTCTGCAAAAAATAGCCCTGGGATCTTCAAGTCACCAACTGCAACCCACTCGTCGCTATGCAGGAGTTCATCTCCTAAACCTTTGATGTACAATGCAAAAATAATTGGCGATAGGATACACCCCTGTTTTAGGCCTATCTCCATATGCACACGTTTTGTTGTAATGTTTTCCAGGCTAAGTTCTCTCTGCACATCTTTATACAATGCTTTCATAATCCCAACAAACTCCCCCCCCCCCCCCAAGCCCAGAGCCTCCAGCTTGCGTCACATACCCTCCCTCCATACTCTATCATATGCCTTTTTAACATCCAAAAAGGCCATGAACATCTTTTTCTTTTTTGCTTTCGCGGATTCTATCATTTGGGATAGCATGAAAAGATGGTCAGTGACTCTCCTTCCCTTCCTGAAGCCATTCTGGATTTCTCCAAAAAAACCTTCTCTTCGTCACCTCCTCTAATCTCCCATACAGGACTTTACAAAATACTTTTCCAATGTTGCTGCTGACAGAGATCCCTCGATAGTTATCCAAGACGTCTTTTCCCCGTTTTTGTGAGGGGAGGGTTAATATGCTAATCGATGAGAGGGTTAATATGCTAAGGAGAGGGTTAATATGCTAATCGGTGAGATTGGGAAGAATGGGGCAAGGGATGTCACCAGTTCGTCTCCGAGTGTTGGGAGGAGAGGAGAAGCGTGGGAATAGGGAGGCAGTTGTGAGTTCAGGTGTAACCATGGCCTTCTCGTCCGAGAACCGCGACAAATCAGCGGCTGGCCAAAGTGTTATTATTAATGAATGAATGAATGAAGGGTTTTTATTAACTCCACCCGGGAGACCAATTGTATCAGATTGTAATTCGGAATCTTATGCGATCTCGGAATTAATTGATTATCATCTGAAAACTATAGCAAATAGACATCCGAGCTATTTAAAAAATACACAGGATTTCCTGTCGAAAATTTCGAAATTGAAAATATCGAAAAATGCAATTCTGGCTACTTTGGATATCGACAGTATGTATACGAACATTGATATTGATAAAGGTGTTAAATCAGTTAAAAATGCATTTGAAAAATATCCGGATGCGAAACGCCCGGATGAACAAATTTTGGAGCTTTTAGAGCTGAGCTTAAAAGGTAATGACTTTCAATTCAATGGAGAATATTTTCTACAAATAATGGGTTATCCTATGGGTAAGAGATTCAGTCCTAATTTTGCAAGCATTTATGTAGCGGAATGGGAGGAAAATGCCTTAAGCCAATGTGCAAAGCATCCTCTCGTATATCTCAGGTATTTAGATGACATTTTTATTATTTGGGAACATTCAAAAGAAGATTTTGATGAATTGTTAGAAATTTTGAACAATAACGATCCAAATATTAAATTGAAAGCTACTATCAGTGAAAATTCTGTTGATTTTCTCGATGTGACCGTGTATAAAGGCAAGCAATTTCAGGCGTCCGGTCATTTAGATTATAAGGTATATTTTAAACCAACTGATTCACATCAATTGTTGTTGCACACAAAATCATTTCATCCTCAACATACATTTAAAGGGATCATCAAATCACAACTCATTCGTTTCCATCGCAATTCAAGTGATAAGGTAAATTTCAATGAGGCTTGTTCTACTCTATTTGGCACCCTCAGATCGAGAGGGTACTCGCTGCGCCTTTTGCGTAGCCTGAAATCCCAAAACCTGAAAAAGCTCGAAAGTCCAGCTGAAACTAGCGATTTCGATCCACTGAAGATTGAACACAACAGACCGTTGCAGAATGGTAGTGGCGCGGTATTTAATTGCAAAAAGCCTCGCTGTAGATTGCATACCTTTATGCCTGATCAGAAAGAGGAATTTTCCTCCGAACAAACGAAAAATCATTATTAGATCCGTAATCCCCTCCATTGTGATTCACCAAACATTATTTACCTTATCACATGTAAGCGCTGTCGGAAACAGTATGTTGGTCAAAGTCAAAATCCTTTCCGAGAACGTGCTACAAGACACAAACAGGATATAAAACATAATGCTGATGCCCCAGTAGCAAAACATTTTAACCTTCCTGGCCATTCTTTGGACGATTTCGAAAACCATCCTATTGAACAACCACCAATTAAAGACACATTGGAAGAAAGGGATGAATTTAGAAAAAAACGTGAAGGTTTTTGGATCAATACGTTTCAAACCCTCTGGCCATTTGGTATGAACATATCAGAGGGCGAATGCGAAAGGAGGTCCATCATTCCTTTCACTTTAACGTACAACAGAATGAACATCGAAATAGCAAAAATGTTAAAAGATGAATTCAGTTTTACCAATGCTAAATTAAATGAACCTTTGAATCTTCGACCTGTCATCGCCTATAAGAAAAACATAAGCTTGCGTAACATCCTTGTAAGGAATAAATTAGAGCCCATCAATGAATAACATCAATTTTTGCCAGTCAGTTTAACCAGTTCCTAAGCTCATCACTTAGTTTAAATCAACTTTATGTACTTTTTTATCATGTTTGAAACCCATCAGGGTTCAGTAAATGAAAACAATTTTTCGGCGGCATATTAAAAGAAAAAAACGTTTCAGTAGGAAATGTCTGTGCCAGTGCGATTTTTTAACCTCACACTCACACACACACACACACACACACACACACACACACACACACACAGACACCCACACACACACACACACACAAACGCTTTTGTGCAACAACATTTCCATATTTTATATGTGAATCCACAATCAAATTAGAAGCAGAACCAATGAATCGATTACCACCGACCCGCAGCCTTATCGATATGTCGGATTTTTTGATAGTTTTTTTAATGGACCCACAAGTTGTTGAGAACTACAATATGAATTCAATAATAATATAGCGTATTCTTCCAAGCAAGGATTGTAGTTCCTTGGTAACGCGCCATCCGTGAAACTGTGTTATACGATACACATATACGGACTACTCAATACCCAGCGTTTCGAATAAAGTTTGAAGTATTTTCTCTTTTTCCACGATTGTTGTATAATAATAATAATAACACTTCGGCCGGCCGCTGATTTGTCGCGGTTCTCGTATGAGAAGGCCTTGGTTACTCATGTTCTATCAGCTGCCTCCCTATTCCCACGCTTCTTCTCTCCTCCCAACACTCGGAGACGAACTGCTTGATGACATCCCTTTCCCCATTATTCCCAATCTCTTCGATTAGTATATTAACCCTCTCCTTTGAGTCGCCCCCTAACCACATGTCCTTCATTCTCCCATCCCGCTTCCCCTTTATACTCTCCGTGAATCCTGTTCTTTTAGACTGATATTTTGGGCATTCTATAAGAAAGTGTTCCAGGGTCTCCCCACGCCCAAGTTACACATCTGGCACTCCTTTTCACTGTTTTTCCCAATTTTTCCCCTCAGCTCCAGGGACCGAGACATCAGCTTGAACAACAGTGACCCCCCAAAGGTGCCATCAAGGTACTCTTCACAACCAGGCTTCTCTTTATCAGGCAGGTCACCCAAAGATCTCTTTGATTTGACCCCCTCTCGCCAATTACGGTTACAATCCTCCATGGCCCTTTCACTGACGATCTTTTTGCCCTGGTTTGCCCCTACGCCAAGGTCCGAGATCTCCAATGAGTAGTTTTCTACTAGCTCCCTCACTTGGACCATCCACCCCGTCTTGATATTTGAGTTGAAAGTTCTCAGGAACATTACTTTACACCATCGGCTATCGGGGAGATTTACCAAATAATTAAGATAACCGAGTTTCAATGGGTCTATCCTGTCCTTGATCCTCATCCACCCAAGCTCACCCCCTGATCGCTTCTAGCGCTGCGGCATTACTCGAGCCTGTTATCCATCGGCCTGCATCGTTCTGCAGGATTTCCAAGCTCTTAACAGCTGTGTGGTTTAGGGCTATAACTTCCGTAGCGTATGTTATACTTGGCAGACCCACCATTTCCCAAATAATTTTCCCCACGAAAACCTTATTGAAACTGTTTCTCCCTATAAGTTTCATTTGGTTAAGGATTCGCCTCCCCTTCAGAATCAATTTATTTGTGTGGTTTCGGTAGATGCCTCTTCCTGTGATGTTTATATTTACCCCCAGGTACTCATAGTCACTAGTCTCTCCTACACTAAGAAGTCTACTGCTACCTTCCGGAATGCAGAACTCCCCCACTCTCCACCTTCGAGTTGGGTCCACTTTGCGGCCCACGGGTGTAACTTTGCTCTTGCTTTCATTAAGTTCGAGTCTCCATTTGCTCCCATATTTCCCAACAATTCCCAGCATCTTCGCTAGCCCCTCTTCGCTTTCTGACACGAGCACCATATCGTCTGCAAACAAATAGCCCTGGGATCTTCAAGTCACCAACTGCAACCCCCTCGTCGCTATGCAGGAGTTCATCTCCTAAACCTTTCTTGGACAATGCAAAAAGAATTGGCGAAAGGGTACACCCCTGTTTTAGGCCTATCTCCATAGGCACACGTTTTGTTGTAATGTTTCCCAGGCTAAGTTCACTCTGTACATCTTTATATAATGCTTTCATAATCCCAACAAACTCGCCCTCAAGCCCAGAGCCTCCCGCTTGCGCCGCATACCCTCCCTCCATACTCTATCATATGCCTTTTTAACATCCAAAAAGGCCATGAACATCTTTTTCTTTTTTGCTTTCGCGGATTCTATCATTTGGGATAGCGTGAAAAGATGGTCAGTGACTCTCCTTCCCTTCCTGAAGCCATTCTGGATTTCTAAAAAAAAACCCTTCTCTTCGATCACCTCCTCTAATCTCCCATACAGGACTTTACAAAAGACTTTTCTAATGTTGCTGCTGACAGTATATACTCAACGTCACCCAATAGAATTCAGACATTTGGAGATATACAAAACATACCACGCGAGTAATCCGGTCTACATACAAGAAGGTCGTGGAAGAACGCATCTGCTTGGTCGCTGTGCATTTAAGTAACGTTACGACGCGAATGAACTGTTTTGACACAACAAAGTGTCAGGCAAGATTGTCCCTTCAATGGGTCTTCTGATTGGCTAATGTGGTCGGAACATATAGCCATGCCGCCGGCAATTCACACACATGAAGGCAATAAATATTCGCGCCGTTGTTGCCTGTTTATTGCACGAAGCATTCCAGGTGCAACAAATAAGCGTTGAACCCGACTAGCTCACTGCGACAAGGAAAACTCCCATTAGAATTGTTCCGCTGTCTCCAACTGATATTTCTATTGATTGTATTTAATATTAATTAAACCTTACAAACACATGAGATGTTAAAACATATTAGGGCAGAAATTACGTGAAAAATGCTACTCCATAATTTCCATACTGTCGACTCATACTGAACAGACACCGTCAGCACGATACAAACAGAGCATAACGACTTGTCAATAGTGATGATTATTTGGGTTTTCTGATGGTTAACATTAAAGCTGTTCACTATTATTAAGAGCTCCAACCTCTTCCAAATTCCACAAGCGGAGACTAAATCCACCCAACAGCAACGGCTTCAAATTCAAGCCTAACCTGCAAAAAGAAAAGAAGAAAACTCGAGTGATATACGACGTTTCGCAATGTCACTTTCGGATTCGGCCTCCAGCACAGGTTTCCTGTTTGACAGTATCATTTTTAAATAACAATAATCCCCTTTTTTTTGATGTGAATATGACACGATACATTCCAACATACATAATATTATTGTGCAGAGTTTCTTCCATGGGAATGTGCATTTTATGACAGATATTGGAACCCCGAATTTTGAAATTAACAACAATTTTGATGGAATGACAACTGGGCAAACATGTCTCCTGAAGATTAAGAAGGCGAGAACCAAAGCCCTGGAATCCTTTCCTGCACATATTTACTGCAAATTATGGAATATTCTAGACCAAAACAAAATAATAAGTTCGAGCCGCAATCTGTTTAAAAAACAGGTATTCCAAATGTTAACTGACTCTTATTCATCCTCTGTCTTATGTGAAAACTCATACTGTCAAGACTGCACCATGCCTTGAAACAAAAAAAATATATGTGCGTGCGTGCGTGCGTGCGTGCGTGCGTGCGTGAGTGCGTGTGTCTGTTTTTGTGTGTTTACCTGTCCACGTGTTATGTGTGTGTGCGTGCTTTCTTGTATGTGTATATATGAGTAGGCATGCGTATACACATTAAGTCAAAGTCTAGGATAGAGTTGTATCGGTCATCACAATCACAGTCAATATGGGCAAAACACGGTTATCAATTGGTCATAGATCAACGCGTGAACATGAATTCTGGATATTGAGTGAAAAATTCTTTAGTTAGGTACCGTTTCACTCTTCCTTACAGATAGTCCCAGTGATACATGTGTGCGTGTGTTCTATGGCAGCATACTAGGAGAAGTCAACTACCCATGTGCTTGTCCTCAGATAGACAGCCGCCATAATCCTTAGCTCACTGTTTGTTTTTATTCTTCCCAGGCATATATATATATGCTTCAAACTTCCGTACTCCTGCTTAATGGGGGTAGCAGTCAGACAACCAATAGTGGATATTCAACCTCCTCGCACTGTACGTGTATTATTCCATACTTAAAATGTATTTGTTTTATTGATTCTGTTTAAACTGCAGTTCAAACAATTTTGTATATTCTCATTGTTACCTATAGGGCGAAATAAAGTTCATTCATTCATTCATTCATTCATTCATTCAATTCATTCATTCATTCATTCATTCATTCATTCATTCATTCATTCATTCATTCATTCATTCATTCAAAGTCACTAAAGAAACAAACATCTCGAGACCTTGGGGTCATCATTCATAAATACACAGAACGACACACGCATGCGAATGGGTTAATCGATATGGAACGAGTGCCGGCCTGGAAGGATAGAACGATAGGCCGCCATATCTATTAACCAATTCACACGCGTGTGTCGTTCTGCGTTTATTACACTCATTCGTGTCTATAATAAAAAAACAATTATTAGATTATTAGAAGGACACTCAGCAATTTATTTGATAACTATCAACAAAACGAGCGCATTTTATCGCCAACCAAATTTGCTAGGGTAACCAGTGTTACTATTTCGTCCCCTGAGTTCCAAATACGTTCTATGTGCCTACTGGCACATAGAACACATTGGAACTCGGAGGATGATTTTTAGCTGTCTCTAGAGATTCAAATTGTGATTGCAGCGCACAATTTTGTGGAAAATTCCAGTGGAAATTTGGTTTTATGTGATAATTGTCCGTCAACGATTTCCATTCCGCACATAATTATGTGCGGAACAGATTTTTATTTCCCGCATGGTTTAGTGTTGATGTAGATGGGAATTACAAAGAACAGGCGTGTAATAAATATAATGAATCTATTTTTTGTCCCGTGGTAGCGTTTGTTTCTATTCGTCTTTTTCGTGAAATCATTTCAGTGGCTGATCGCTGGCTTTATAGAATATCAATCTAATCTGAATTATTTTCGGCGCTCCATGAAATACAGGACAAAGTCCAACTCGGGTCGTTGATTCCAGTCCCGCGTACTCTACCCTCATTGTGGTCTGTCTTAGTGTTCTTTGTTGTGTAGTCTGCTCACAGAATGACTGTTTTTCATAGAAAAAGTTAATTGTATAGAGGTGCAAAGGTTAACCTCCAACTGGGGCCCTGAGATTATGCTAATTTCGAATCGATTCTCGAATCGACGTCTCAATTCGATTCGGTTCCTTATCAAGTCGTGGTGATGAAAACTAATCGAATCGGCCGCGATGAACAGCGATCGTGTCAAATGTCTCGCACAATGGTCTATGTCCATTCGATTTCCGCGTAGTTCGCAGAATCCTCAATACCCCACGACGCCATTATCTTTCCAGTATATTTAGTGAACGTCCGTATTCAGACGATTCGATTCTAAAAAGAAGCGATTTCAGATCGAATCGATTATCAAGGCGAATCAGACCCCAGATTCGCGGCGAATCTGGGGTCTGATTCGCCTTGATAATCGATTCGAAGTCACATTTCCGATTCACATGGCCCCCATGTTTAACTATCATGAGTGACAAACGACGAAAGTCTTGAATATACTATTTTCATTTTGGGCTTGAGAACTATAGCTCTGGGCTTCTCATTGGGACGAGCTCGTTCCATTGATGGATTATAAGGTGTGTTTGCGGCGAGGAGACAAAACGTAAAAACATTTTAATTGTGATTTCTGTGAATAACGCCGATCGGTTTTGACGGTCGGTATATTACTTAAGGTGTTAACAGCAAATGATTTTCCCGCCGTTTTAAAATCCGCTCATCTTGGAATGAAGATAAAATGGAGAATAAACTTCTATCAAAAATGAAGATTTGATTGAAAACTTGAAGAAACTATAGGTGTGATGACGGAAATATGTAACACCTGTATTTCACAACAATAAACTATTCGATCCTAATTATATAATTCACCCCGCAGCCCACTGATATCCACGTAATTATAATAACAAGCACCGTTTTCTTGATTTCATAAGGGGATGTCGGTAATTAATTGATGATCATTAGCGTCAAGTAATTAATAATGTTGTTGGGTTCTTCCTGATACAGAGTATATAATGTCAATATATAGTGGTCTTGTTGTCAGAAAGATATACCCACTGTTCGTATTACGCTGAATACATATATCAATAACGTGTAAGTACATATTTCTCTATTATTACGCCGTATATCTGACTGGTAATAATATAATTGCTTCGATATTATTGACTAAAATGGATAATACGCTGAAAAAATGCACAGTTGTTAAGTTGATCAGTTGACAAATCCTATAGTACGGTGCTTTGGACATTCAAAATTCGGTTCGCATCCCGCTGATTCGGAACTTTTTCGAATCGTCGAGATATTCTCAAAAAAAACTGCCAAGTGTCGCCCCCTGAATTATTTTTCTGTCATCAGATTTCGTGTACGTACAGGAGATTTGATGACAGAAGAAGAGTTCAAGCAGGTTCCTCCTGACACTACATTGATTACGTCCGGGAATATTCAGCTTTTTAATTGCTTGCCCAAGCAGACGGATCCCCATTGACTATGATAATTCGGCGAAGAGTGGCAAGAGTTACGGTTTCAAGAAAGTGAGGTATTCCAATTTGAAGAGCCGTGAGATTCGAATGGATTGTATTCTGTATCCTCTGTCATTTTCGATTCGGGATTTTATTCGACCCCAAATTGGATATGTGCAGGACCCTCTTTTATAGACCAAAAGTCTTTGGATTTTATAATGTCATTTAGATGAAGTCACTGTCTGATTCAATAAATGATCTTCCATGTGACAAACTGCATAAATTCTCCCTTTATGGAAGCCTGCCGCCAAGATAAATTCCACATGCAGTTGTTCATCATCAGCTTTTGTTAATAAATCGGAGCAAGTAATTTCATTGTAATTACAAAACAAACTTAGAGTTTCGTTTCGAATGTTCTCGTATTCTTAGCAACAACAATATATTGTCATAATATTGAAATTCGCTCTGTTTTGTCCGGTCAGTTCTAAACGGATGATCCTGAAATGTGGTTTCATTTATTCTATGATCAGACGAATCTAGATTATCCACACGAATCGAATCTGGAATCGAATCAGGCGAAGGTTCGAAATCTAATCGAATCCACTTCCCAACTGTTACGATACTACAGCTATCTTACTGTCTATCTCCCATATGTAGTCAGTATCAACATGCGTACTGGTTATATAATTTCGTACTATTGAGTCGCAAGTACAAATATATCAACCTATCGCTTGCTTCTGAAGGGTTAACCCTTTAGCCAACGTAACGGCCAAAACCGTATAGCGCTATTCTCAAAAATCGCCAATTAATTTTCATTATTTTAAATTTTTTTTCTCAAAAACATAGGTTATGACCCCTGAATGGAACGAGCTCGACGAGCTCGTTGCAATGAGGGGTCATAACCTATGTTTTTGAGACAAAAAAAAAAAAAAAAATAGTTATTCAAGAATTTTTTTGCAAGTGTCGTCTGCTTTTCATGTTAGGTAAAGGGTTAAACAACTTATTTATATGGCAACTAATGGTATTCTGAGCAGAAATGTAGGCATGAATTTGAGCATAGACCTGATGTGCAACATACTTTCATAAATAACAACCGCATAAGACGGGGTTCTGACACATTGACATTCAAATTACTCGAAGCTATCCCTTTTAATGTATCACTACCAAAAAAAAAAATAGTTTGGACTTTTCAGTTCTTAGTCTACTAATGTCGACAACTCATATCTTAGCGAAAGGACTAGATTCAAACGAGAATTGACAGGGTATCACCCAAATGGCCGAAGAAAAGACAATACATCGTCCCTTGAATGGAACAAGGCGTCATATACAATGATTTAACATTGCCAATGGCGCCTTGTTCTAATCAAGACGCGATCTATTGTACAAATTGGACGTATCACGAATTCCAGACTACATTTGTTTTATCTTGTTAGGATGGATACAGAAAATTGCGTTTCTCGAGAAACTATAGGAAGAGCTGTCTTTAGAAAGTCGACAGTACTGAAGAAATGTATGAAATCCAAAACTTTCCCGAAAAATCTGTTTTATCTAGTTAAGCTGGATACGACAAATTTCATTTCTCAGAAAACTGCAGAATAAGTTGTCTTTAGAAAGTCGAAAGTAGTAAAGAAATGTATGAAATCCCAAACTTCCCGAAAAAATTCTGAAAGATATTCCCCAAATGGTATTATTTTGAGAAAGGAAAAGAACTTCTAGTGTGATATTTCAATTGTAAATTCGATAGATGGCTCCCCCTCCCTCCGCCATGCAGATAGCAAAACAACTGTAAATTAATTAGATGACTCTCCCCACCCCCGCCATGCAGATATTAAAAAGCAAGATTTTAGGTTGGACTCTGGGAATTGTAAGGGAGGAGGCTCCCCATCCAAACCCTGGCTACTCTACTGGAGTGCTTTTTTGTTTCATCGACACTACATGTTACTCATTCCGGCGAAGTAGGCTCTCGGCCGTCCCACCAGTTTTTTTTTTTTATTACTTTAATACCGGAAAGGAATTTCGATTTTAGTGAAAATCAATACACGTCACATCATGTGGCCCAGCAGTTTGTCGTCGCTTAATCTTTCAACTAACGTAACGACCAACACCGACCTTCGCCATTCACAAAATCGCCATTCCAATTTCAATACTGTTTTAATTATTTATCTCAAAACATAACTTATGACCTACATGAGATCCTTCCAACGATGGTCATGAGCTATGTTCAATAGGCAAAAAAGAAAATTTATAGTTATTTATTTTTAAAGAATGGGTATTTTCGCTGTGCCGCACGTGTATTTGAAGCCCGGTATATTCGTAGAGTTTAGTCGCCGTGGACTAGTCGTAATCCACGCGTGGGCACTGATATTCACACATGCGTTTACCAAGTAAAAAAAATATCATTAGCAAAATTTTAACTAATGAAGTACCGGGTTGTATTCTGTACTTCATTAATTATTTTCTTGATAATTATTCCTATAATAAGAGTTTGGAATCTAATATTATTGCGTCCGCGAAAATACTTCCCACCTGTGGAAAGTGATCAGTCTACGACGGTTGTACTGTATCTTCCGATATCATTGTAACCCTTTAAATAACATTAAAAGCAGACGTCACATGCAAAAAAAAATTTTGAATAACTATTTTTTTCATTTTTTGTCTCAAAAACGAAGGTTATGACCCCTCGTTGGAACGAGCTCAACGAGCTCGTTCCAACGAGGGGTCATAACCTATGTTTTCGAGACAAAAAATGAAAAATAATAATGAAAATTAATTGTCAATTTTTGAGAATAGCGCTCACCGGTTTTGGTCGTTACGTTGGGTAAAGGGTTAAATGAAGATAACATTTCGTGTCAAAAGATTAGGGTCGGGCATGAACATTCGAATCAATCGGGAAACCGGTACCATGTTTTTTTTCTCTCTCTCAGCCGTATAGACTTTAGCACTGTTGCTACACCACCATCACTGAGGCAAATTAAAAATAGCCGGCCCTTCCGATTTCCAGAATGAAGATGCAAGTAAAATAACCACGGTTCTCTAAGATATTAGTCGTGGTTAGGGCAACCTTAACAGGCACGAAGAGTGGATTGAGGATTGCTAATGTTCAAAACATTCTTGCGAATTACTTCCTCTCCTTTGTACAGAAATATTGCTTTTCCCAACAGCCCTAATAACGAAAGTTCAAGTATAATCAAGTTTCTCTAAGCTATGATCTTAGCTGAAGGTTCTGACCATAAATCTTGTCGTCCAATTTATAGATTCGTAACTTTCTAAACCTTTATTTTGCAGAGAAAAAAATGAAGGGTTTTATATGTATCGCTATGCTTGCATGTGTTGTATCTTGTGCATATGGCCTATGGGATTCTCCAGACAACACCATCGCAGTGGGTGCACCGATGGTAAGTGCACAGACCAGTTTTGGTAGCGGATTTGTAGCACCCGTGGCTCCAGGAGGAATGCAAATGGGGTATCCCTCAAGATACGCTGCCGGTAAGTTTATAGCCTATTTGCATTACGATTAATGAACAGTGAACTCAGACTCGTCTCACCAACTCCCATCCACACCCACATCCGAATGATCAGCCACAACATCGATGATACCCCCACACGCCTAAGAAAAGTTGTCTACCTGGATTTCATTCAGAACCAGCCCTTGATTAAATAGGCTAAGCCTTTTCTCGAACGATGCCAGTCTCAAAAAAAGGCTGGGGCTGTTTTCGAACGGTGGCAGTTGTCGTTGTAAAGATCAGTTTTTAAACTGATATATTGCGATGTTCCCTCTTTATTGGCCAATATCCACGATGTTTATCAGACCTCCTTTGGTTCTCAGATGAAACTACCTGGATCTTTCCACAACCGTTATACACTTATCCAATTGTATTTATCCTTTACGTCAAACGTGCTAGTTTGCGCTTTGTGTTCATTTTTCGTGATTTTTTTTTAGAAGATTAACAGTAGTTGGGGCATCAAAAGTAATTGTACAGGAGTAAGGAAAAACTGTAAATGTGACTCTTTGGTAATATCGTTCTTCGCTAAAGGAGGGGCGTGTTTGAATTCTAAGACTAAATGATATTTTATTTGTGCGTAAACTCCAATAAAGAAACTTATTTATTTATTTATTATTTATTTTTTATTATATACCTACCATTGATACAGACAGGATTTCAGACATCGAATCTCTCCTGCTGTATCCAATGGGGCACAATACTGATGAACCTGACAAAACGCACGCAGTGTAATACAGCAAAATTAGAAACGAGGCTGGTGAGAATAACATAGAGAGTAATCGCTTGACTGGACTGGTTAGTGAAATAATTCATGAGAGGTGAGGGACGTTGTACAAACACGAGTGCGCGAATTAGCAAGAGTGTTTTACAGTATAGTCCCTCGCCTCGAATGAATTATTTCACGTAACCAGTCCAGTCAAGCGATTACTCTGTTTATTACTTTTCATTATTAACGATAATTATATTATTTAACCCTTTACCTAACGTAACGTCCAGCGCTAATCTCAAAAATCGCCAATTAATTTTTATTATTTTTTTCATTTTTTGTCTCTAAAACATAAGTTATGACCCCTCATTGGAACGAGCTCGTCGAGCGCGTTTGAATGAGGGGTCATAACCTATGTTTTTGAGATAAAAAATGAAAATAATAGCTATTTAAGAATTTTGTCGTCTGCTTTTCATATTAGGTAAAAAAACATTGAAGACACAATTACACTCACGGCAAAGCGTCTTCGTTTGCGCGCACGGATACATGACCCAATTGTTGATTGAATTCACTTGTAAAGTTATCGTTTATAATCAAAACCGGAAATCCTAGTAAATCACACTTTGGAAAGTAATAATGCCTCTTCTTGTATACCTCGCGCTATAAAATATGCTGTAGTTCCACAAATAATCATTTAGTTAAGATTTTTGACATCTTTGTCGTTGTGCAAATGCATCAATTAATTTTCAACGAATCTTGTCGAACGCAGATTAGATTTGTGCAAGATACACCTAGATGGTGGCCTACAGTGCGGTCACCAGGGACTGGTCACGTTCCACGGTTAGGTAATATTTTCCATGAAGCACTAATAATTTTAGATTCCAAAAACTAATAATAGGAATAATCATCAGAGACTTAATTAATGAAGCACCGGGTTGTACTCGGTGCTTCATTAACACTTTTGGCGCGACAGACGACTAAAGTCAACAAACGGCAGACCGCGGAAAGGTACTGCAGTAGTCATTTTAGCCAACTGTGTGTGTCCATTTCCAAGTGCTTTTAACCCATTACCCAACGCAGACGATATCAAAATTTATTATTTTAAAGATCAGTTTTTCAATTTTTTGAAAAAAATTCAACAAAACCATATCATCTGACCCCTCGTTGGAACGAGCTCATCGAGCTCATTCCAACGAGAGGTCACATGATATGGTTTTGTTGAAATTTTTTGATAAATAATATGTTTTCAACTGCTGAAGTTGCATATTACGCGGGGGATGCGGCCGATTCGTTGGGTAAAGACTGAACAAACATCCGTATTCCTATGCTTCCTGCACCATTTATGTCCTATCCATGAACAACGATACCGTCCCTTGAAAGTATAAATGTTCCATTTAAATATATGCAGAAAATCATTTGAAAAACTTTTAAAATAATAACGCTTTAGTCTAACAACCTATACATTTGGTAAAATACCTGATACATATTGGGCTCTAAGAATTCTGTTTCTCGGATTATTCCGCGCCAAAAGAGTTAATTAAAATATTGCTGATGATAAGTGTTATACTGCGGCAAACGCATGCGTGGACTTCACTGCCCACGGGTGGATTATGATCATTCCACTGTGACTTATTGTACATCAGAGATAAAGAACAAGCCGTAACAACAATTTACAAGAAAGAGGTTACTTTTTTTAGTCACTTTCCTTCCTCTTTTACACTTCTACCAGTGAGCATACTACTTAAATTATTTTCCGAGGGCAGGCATAGAATAAAAATATCATCCGAATAGTGTAGTTTTCTGATGGGCTGTATCATATCTCGTTGAGGACCTTCAACAAGCAGTATCGCATTCTCCATGAAAGGTACAGCTGAGTTGAAGGTTTTCATCTCGACACGATACAGCTCACCAGAATACCCCACTGTTCTGGTAAGCTATGTATGCTTAAGGAATGTCCAATACAGTAAAATCAGAATACACAGTGCACAATATTTCCATCATGTTAATTAGGTACTTGGCAACTTTCCTTGTGGACAGTTATAAGTACAATAACTTCCCAATTCAGTGGAAGTTTGCAGACCAAACAAGAAAGTTTCGTGTTCGTAAAATAATGGGATATTCTACCCGAGGTCCAAGGACAGCAAATTGCTTGTAGAGTACGCATATTTCTGTTTGACTAGGTGTAGATAGATATTCACCTGGCAGATGTTCCAGTATCCTATTAACCTACACGCAATGTGGATACAAATTATGTAATAAACCTTGGACACAGGGAATACCGAGCAAAGAGAATAACGGATGTATCGCCCCCTCCTGTCGGCAATAAGTAGATCAGATCCAGTAGCGTGATCAAGAAAGTGGTATATTTCTCGCGATGGGGTCACGACACACTTATACAATACGGCCTCCGTGGAATGGTCACTTTCCACGGGTGGGCAATATTTCAACGGACCTAATAATATTAGATTTTATCTGATAACCATAGAGTATAACAACCGTTGTATATACTTGAAGTATATACAACGGGTGTTGTATATAATTATAATTTATGCGAACGACCTCTGACCTCTTTCAATTCCATTTTCATTCATTCATTCATGAAACATCGTTATATCACAGGGCAGGTTTTAATTGTACGCTTATTGCACTTTGTCAAAACCCTCTGATGGTGTCATTTCTTATTTATTTTGCTTCAATAAAGGCAACCTAAAATTTTGCTTCAAAACATTGTAGAAATTACTTGAATGTTAATAGTAATTAGTATGCGGCGACTGCGAACTATTTATAGTCACGGCCTCGATCAAAAGTACTCGCGGAACTGCGCTAATTAAAAGTTCGTCTGCTCTACCTGAAAAAAAACACTTCGTAAAAATTGTAAACAAACGCAAAATTATTTGTTATATTGGGACTACATCATAAAACACGGAAGAAAACTGGAACTATGTCAAAAAAAGAATAACTCTACTAAAACACCGTTTTGTTACTGTTAATAAAATAGTTGAAATTTATTTTGTTCCAGCGCAGTTACATGATGCAAGAAGTGCAATCGCACTTTACAATCGCCGTCATCGATTTTGTAATGTAAGGGACACAACTCTATGCGTCTTGTCCTATTTCTTTTGTCTCGCAGACTGGTTTTCTTTGGAGGCCCGTGGGAAGCATATATAAGTCGGGAAGACGCACGAGACGGGTGTCTGTTTGTTATCAGATAAAAACAATAAACATATAGTGTGTTTTTATATCTGTGTTATACAACTCGTTGAAATATGGTTTATTTTTTCTCGGCGAAGCCTCGAAAAAATAAACCATATTTCAACTCGTTGTATAACACAGATATAAAAACACACTACATGTTTATTGTCTATCTACACACCAATATGAATTATCATCATCAATAATTTAATTAATGAAGCACCCGGTACAACCGGGTGCTTCATTAATTAAAATTTCGTTGATGATGATTTTTATTACCTGGTAAACCCATGCGTGGACATCACTGCCCTCTTGGTGGAATACATCCAATCCACTGTCACTGTACTGTGCACTAGTGGGTAGAAATTGTATGAATAAAATATTTCGAAATCAAGACCTAATTACGAAACACAAACGCACACAGAATTTTCAGATCCAGTGTTATCACATTTATTTCCATCTGATAATATTCTACGGTATGGTGGGAATAAAAGCGGAAAGATAATATCGAAAGGCGCTTATCGACGTTGTCTGTCCACTTTTCTGTTGTCAGCACTCTACAATATATTGTATAGACAGAATTAAAACAAAGGCGTAATTTAATACATTCTTTCGATGCTATGAATATTTTGACCTCTTTCAAGCGGCTCGGAGAATAATTCTAAGTTGGCGGGAGGTGGAGATAATTGTATAATACAGTCGCCGTGGACTGGTCGTAATCCACGCATGGCGTTTACTCACTGGACAAAATATTCACACCAGTTGTAAATCCTATGAAATATGGCTAAGGAATCACTAAATGTCTGTGCGAAACCATCAGCCCGACAGAAAAAATGCCTCGAAATCTTTTACAATGGGGTGTGGCTGAATAACAAACAGTTGAAAAGTATGACAGAGGTTGAGCGTGCAGGTCATCCCCTCCCCTTCCACACACATACACGCACATACACAACGGTGACCACATCCCTGACAATCCACCATATTCGATAGCACGCGAATGAATGCTTTACATTGATACTGTACTAAATGACCTTCCACCATGACTTGAAATATATTCGCTCATTCTCAGTAGATACTATTGTTTGTTTCTTTGTACATTGCGGTTTAACGACACTTTCAACAACCATGGTCCCGTCACATTGTATTGGAGAGAGATCTACTTGCGGAGGAAGCCGGATAACCCAGAGGGAACAACCTAGCAGAGGGGAGAAACTGAAACTTATTTTCCTACTTAGTAACTTTGCACAAACAGAGTTTGCAGCGGTTGAAAGCACCATTGACGTGCGGTACGCCTTAGTATACATGCAGCAGTGCCCCCAGGAAGGTAATAGGGATTAAGCGTCTTGTTCATGGACACGGCGGTGGTCAGGATAGAACCGTTGGTATTTTGGTTTGAAGTTCAATGCTCTAAACACTGAGCTACCCCATTCCACGATAATGTCGTTATAGGGAAAAGGATCGCAGCATTCCAAGAAAACATAAACACTTACAGCCCTCCATGGAGTTTTATTCCGGGAAAATGTGCTCACGTGTTTAATTCTGTGGTTGACATGCTGAAAAGCGAGAAAAGAAAAGAAGAATTTCAAGGTCAGGAAGAAAAATATTGTATTCTTCAACCAAAGCGAGTGGGCTGCAAGAAATAGGATACATACACAATATTGCCAAGTTTAAAAAAAAACACAAATCGATGAATTATTCTTTTCTAAAGCACCTATGTATTATAATTTGAGTTATTCTGTTTGTCATGAGTTATGTTTTTCGTGAGTAACATGCACTACATCCTCAGCCTCTACAGGCTCAATCGACTTCAGACTCGCAGGTGTATCTATTCCTATCCGATATAATTAAATCGAAACGTTTGGTCGCGATATTCTGCGTTATTTACGGAAAATCTCCAATTGTGTCGCAAGATATAGTATTTGCTGTAGGTAAAACAGTTTTAAAATTCGGAGCTTTCTATGGTAAAAGGTAGCTAACTCGAAACTGAATTATCGCATTATTAAGATTTAACCCTTTACCTAACATGAAAAGCAGACGATATTTGCAAACAAAATTACTGAGTAACTTTTTTTTTATTCCAAGCGTCAAACCCATACCTTATGACCCCTCTTTGGGACGGGCTCAACGAGCTCGTTCTAATGAGGGGGACATAACATATGTTTTGGAGGCAAAAAATGAACACTATTATGAAACTTGATTGCATTTTAGTGAATAGTGCTGACCGGTTTTGGCCGTTACGTTGGACTAAGGGTTAAAAAATATTCATCCTTGAAATTCCACGTACGGAGAAACCATTCGTATCGTTGGTCCATCAACTAATTTCAGCACAAAACTCTGATCACTAAAAGTACAACCATACTATAATTTTTATTCGTTCATTAAAGGTATTTGGATGCAAGATAAAATGAGAAGAACCCCTCTCAATCCCGATTGTCTCCGTTGGGCACGTTGTCGCGTCTGATGGCATACATCGCATCGATGATGCAATTGCCTTCAGCCAATGATAACCCTGTTTGTGCTGGGTATGTGCACTGAGGAGTTTGACAGTTCCTCGCCGTTGTTCTATGATTAAAAATAATAATTCAAAGAAAAATAAATAGATAAGCAAGTCTCTCTTTTTGTTTGTGCTTGATTCCGTCGCGGAATCCTACGCTATTGGAAAGCCCCCCCCCCCCCCCCCCCCCCCCCCCCCCCCCCCCCCGTCTATTGCATCAATACAACTCTTCTTCTCTTCACTCTTCATCTGTGTCACTGTAATTCACGGTGCTAATCGTTTCCTATTATTTACAGGTTCTACCTCATCAAGCAACAGTGGACTTTCCCCTATATTACTTCTTTTGCTTCTCAACAACGGAGGCTTGACTAGCAGCTCTTCAACAACCGGATCTACTTCCTCGACTGACAGCATAGTGCAGCTTGTGTTAATGCTCAGTTTGATTGGTGGAAACTCATCGGGAGGACTTCTTGGTTAACAGTAAGTTCGGATTTGTCTGTGTCTTGTTCGTTGTGCACACCGCACGTAAACTGATTATTTGCTATGTGCACACGCAATGAAATAAATAAAACCAGTAAATATGATAAAGAACCTGTCTCGCTTTTATTTTTTCCATCTCCTATGTTTTGATTCACTCGTCTGCAGTATATCTGGTGGTTGGAAAAACGAACCTTGTGTTCCGACCAACTGGAATATTCATGAAGATTCAAATCTTTAAGAAACATTCATTTTCCTCGAATCAACGCAAGAAATTACACGTGTTTGTAGAGTAATTATCAATGAAGAATCTCGACAGCTGTAGTTTTATGGTTCCAGTAACATATGCCTTTCTCGAAACTGCCATCTTGGCTTTTTGAATGAATGAATGAATGAATGAATGAAGTTTATTCAACAATATACCACATTCACATGTTAGATTTGTACAGAAAATCTTACATATATACGGTATAATAATGGTACATTGTTAGGAGACAACATAGACACATTGGCTGTCTTTCAGTTGTCCCCAGGAAATATGTAAATAAAACTACACTGTCATGGAGTAGACTGAATTATGTCTACAGTTACAATTGCCAATGGCTCCCCCGTAGAATAGCTGATGAAAGAAAGAAAGACCTCGAAACTGTATTTGGCACTTCACCCATCCTGAGTGAATATTGCACTACATGTGCAGACATTTTATTTTATGGTTATTCTATACATTAGATTAAATTAAATTAGATTAAATTATGTTCAAATAAATCAAATTAAAATAAATTAACTTAAGTTAAATTAAATTAAATTAAATTAAATTAACCCCTCGACCAACGAAGATAGCAGACGACACCGGCAAAATAAATTCTCGAATAACTAAAAAGTTTCATTTCTCGTCCCAAAAGCAGATCCCATTACCCTCCACTAGATCGAGTTTCACGAGCTCGCTCCAAATGAGGGGTCATAAGCTACGCTTCTGATTCAAAAAACTGAAAAATATATTAAAATTTGAATGCCGAATTTTGTGAATAGCGCTGGTCGGTTTTGCTCGTCACGCTGAGCAAGGAGCGAATCTATGCAAGGTCACAGATCGCGAGGTGTAAATATTTAAAGAAAACACGTTGCAAGCAATGGGAGAAGAGAGCGGGTGAGGTGCTTGGGACCCCATTTCGTTCATTAGTGCGAATTCAAAAATACATTTAGCCAAGGATACCATTTGTTTACGACAATGGCAATATTATATGAGAACTTTCATTATTTCGAATTGAGTTCCTATCGACTAAAATGGTGTTTGAATGCACGCCGTGACATGACTTAGTAGCCTTGGGTACTGTTTCTTCAACTTTTGGGGATTCCCCAAGCCGAGAAACTCCGTGCAACGAGTGTTTCCTTGTAGTCACTCAAAACAAGTCATCGCCTCCGTAAAAAGTCTTTAAACCTGCGGTATCCCATCGTTTAAAGTCGTCTGGGGTTGCCACTTCGGTTACTTCGAATGATGACATCGGTTCTACGAATTTAAACTTGATATTTCACAAAACTAGTTGTCTTGGCTGACACAGAACTCAACGTGACGAACATGGAAATCGCTTTGTTTACGTGTGTTTTACGTGTTGCCGTGTGAAGACAGTTTGATCAGACATGTTATAACTTTCCAACAATTCAACTAGCAAAAGGTATCGTGGTGACGGATGAAAGCAAAAATTGATAACCTCTATTTATTGTGAGCCATATTTAGTTATCTTTGAAACTATATTTTTGATAAATATGAGAACAAACTAAACTATAATTGTTTTTAACCAAATACAAACGAATACATTTTCCATGTGACGTATTAGAAGAAAAAAATATCTCTATGAGTAAAGTAAAATGACATTGAACCAATAGTAGTCTGCAACGTGCAAACCCTACGAAAAGTGGATAACAAACAGCCCAAAACAGCGTGAGATTCCTTACATAATTTTACTCATGGTCTGGGGCATGTGTTCGACCCAGTGGGAGAAAAGTAAAAAATATGGCTGAACACAAATACTTTACAGAGATGTGATCAGTTGTGTCACACACCCCAGTATAGCCGTGTGAAGACAGTTTGATCAGACATGTTATAACTTTCCAACAATTCAACTAGCAAAAGGTATCGTGGTGACGGATGAAAGCAAAAATTGATAACCTCTATTTATTGTGAGCCATATTTAGTTATCTTTGAAACTATATTTTTGATAAATATGAGAACAAACTAAACAACTATAATTGTTTTTAACCAAATACAAACGAATACATTTTCCATGTGACGTATTAGAAGAAAAAAATAAGCGCCCTCGTGGATAATTCGTCCTGTCCTTCAAAGTATATTTTGCTTTTTCACTGGAACACCTGTCCGACCTGCTTCTAATGCACGAAACACTCGCCGCTTTCGGTGCATAAGATAAATAGACATCAATTGTGTTCATAACTTAGACGCGTAGTGTAATGACGAAAGCAAACGAGATATCTCAATCCTTTCAAGATGGATGCATATTTATTTGTGAAAATCATTCGTCCACGAGAAAATATTAAGGCGAACCCTTAGTAATTTTATCATATAGCCCATACATGGGTATCGAATTCAATTAATAGTGACCCAATCCCGCCCCCCCCCCCCCCCCACACACACACACATCCAGTACTACTAATAGATCAGTCCACTGGACTAAAAGTAACTTACGGACAATATCACTCAAAAACATATATTTCGAAAGTGTTAAAATGTAAGCTTTGCAAGTGCCAAAATAACTAAAGAAGTCAATAGATTCCCAAGGTATTCCTCTGCGAAGATCGACTTTTTCTCCTTCCATTTTCCAAACTAAGTATACGACGCATTTTTCTTCAGTGTTCACGCCTGTATACTTTGAGAGAGAGGTTTTCTAAAATGTTGCGTGTCTTGATTTGGGGCCATTTTTTTTCCTAATATCGGACTTCTGCTATAAATGTGTGGAGACAATGTTCGCAATCCCTTTCCGATCCATCGAGTAAAAGAACGCTTCTGTGATCACAGTATTGCAAACATGAATTTAACGCCGCTGTATGGACTTAGCAAAACTTTTGACCTTGAAATAACGGAGCGCATCTGTTTTAATACCATAATGCGTGCCCTGATTGCTTTATTTGAATCAGGTGCGTCGCCAGATATCCATATTAGTGGTGTGGGGGTGGGGGTACTTTGGATCTTTGGCCCAAGCATTTCTATGCGATAGGCATATCACGGCGATCGAAAATATTGAAATGGGGGAAAGTATAAAGGTGTTGTCCCCTCTCGTTAGAGCGGGGGGGGGGGGGGGCTATTTTTCCAGAACTTTTGAAACATATGCCTCAAGTGGCGCTATTTTCAGGCGCGAAAAAAAGTGAAGAGTGGTATGTCATCTGCAATTTTTTTAGCATGAAACTTCGAGGAGGGGTGGGGTATTTGGGGGGGGGGGGCAATTGTCCTCTGCTCTCACCGATGAAGGATAACAGGTCAGAGCTATGCGCCTAATAAAATGTCACCATATTTTTTTTGTAACACGCCTTTCATTTTATCGAAACAACACATTATACTTCTTAGTTATTATGGATTGCTTCTCATTTTTCTTCTTGCAGAAATATCATCATAGGAAATGTAGCAGTAACGAATTTGGAGAACGTGAAAGAATCTGAAAGTACCAGGATGAATATTAGCAAATTCCACCAGCAATAAAAAAAAGCAAAACAAATAAGACTTTGGGTTATGAATTTAACCCTTTACCTTACGTAACGGCCAAAACCGGCCAGCGCTATTCTCAAAAATCGCCAATTAATTTTCATTATTTTTTTCATTTTTTGTCTCAAAAACATAGGTTATGACCCCTCGTTGGAACGAGCTCGTCGAGCTCGTTCCAACGAGGGGTCATAACCTATGTTTTTGAGACAAAAAATGAAAAAAATTAGTTATTCAAGAATTTTTTTTGCATGTGTCGTCTGCTTTTCATGTTAGGTAAAGGGTTAACACCTCAAGTGAAGAGAATTTCAAACCACATAGAAGTAGAAGAACGCAGACAGACCAGTGTTTTGGGACTTTCATTTAATTTCCGACTCTTTATGATTTCTTTCCTTTTGAAACGTATTCCTGTGTACAGCTCACCTGCAAGTCTCAGCTTCAACATAATGGAAGATTTATTCTTATTGTCGCATTTAATAAATTTAAATGAAACACGTACGCAACATAATGTTTGAGTTGTTGTAAATAAGCAGTAATAAAGTGTGATGAACTATTATTTAACAATGTTTTTCTCATTTACACAGTTTTTGATATAACTTAAGTCCTGCAAATATAGTGTTTTCGATAATACAGATGGCAGAAAATACACAACCACTAAAACTCCAGGGACGTGACAACCGTTACTTATTCCCAGTTCCTTATTCGGTTGATAACGATTGTCGAATAAGGAACTGGAAATAAGTAACGGTTGTCACGTCAGTTAAAACCCCAGCAGAGTGAATTTGCCACTTATTCAGTACAATGATTCCAAAAGCGGACAGAGAATTTCGATCGGATTGCGAAAAGATGACGGCCCGGTGAAATTATCCTTCCGCCTCAGCTTCCAAAGAATGGATCGATTTATTCTCATTGTCTCATGTTATACATTAAAGTGAAACACATTCACGACATAATGTTTGGGTTGTAAATAAACAGTAATAAAGTGTAATGTCCTCAAAATTTAACAATGTTTTCTCATTTGTACAGTTTTCCATGTAACTTAAGCCCTGCAAATATAGTGGCTTTGATAATACTGACGAAGGAAAGTACACTACCTCTAAACCTAAAACTCTAAACTCTAAAACTCCAAGGACGTGCCAACCGTTACTTATTCCTAGCTCCTTACTCGACATTTGTTATCAACCAATTTTATCGAATGTCGAATAAGGAACTGGTAATAAGTAACTGTTGTCACGTCAGTTAAAACTCCAGCAGAGTGAATTTGCCACTTATTCAGTACAGTGAACCCAAAAGCAGATAGATAATTTCGATCGAATTGCGAAAAGGTGCCGGCCCGGTGAAATTATCCTTTCGCTTCTCTCAACACAACACAGTAGAAACTCACCCGTCGGAAAAAAATGCTAAAGAGAATAACATAATCTATCACGACATGATGTGTGGGATGGAAACCTATCACGCGAGGGGGTAGATTTTTGGGCCGGGCCGAATGTGCAACCCAAATATCTGCCCCGAAGATGAGAATTTTCCATCTCATATATCAAGTCATGATGGATCATTATTCTCTCACTCACAAAGCCTCGTGTTCATCCCCTAAAGCTCTACACGACAATGTTATAGCTTCTAACCAGTCGTTCTGATCTGAAAAAATAATGCACTTATCCGTATTTTGTTGGTGATGTCGTAGTGGTAGCCATTGCTCTTTGTATACAATTGATGGCTATTTGAATTAGTTAAGTAATAAAGTAAGTAAATTTGTCACGTGGGGTATATGAGATAGTAGTCACGTACCACTTCAGTCCAGGATGGTATCGTCCTGTCCGACGAAGCCATTCCTTGGTGTAGTTGGGATATTTTATCAGTCGAGGTTTGCGTCATCACAATCCGAACCAATACGGTTTTCCATCCCTCCTCCGCCAACATGTCACCTCTAAGACGCCCCTGAGGCGATTCGCGTCCGATTCGAATTCTAATATTAGGCCAGATTCAATACGAAATTCGATTCGAATCGAAAATAAGTGATTCGCAGATCCTACTTTGTATCTTCGAGTATCTTTCATATTCGGTCGAAGCTAATTATACCCTATTTATATATGTCGGTTTTGGTTCAGTAGATAGGAGATTTAGAAATAGTCCAATAACGTTTAAGAAAAAAAGTATCGACGAACAGGTTCTCTCCGGGTACGCCGGCTTCCTCCACCCTTAAAACTGTCACGGTCACGATTAGCAATTGTGCATAAGCATGTGATCTTAAACACCAATAAATAAATAAATATAAATAAATCGACGAACAAACCTGACTACCAAATGTAATCCAGTAGAATGTACATCAATGACACTCCAACGTTGTTTGTGAACTTTGGAGTTGATCGAATTCCTAGAAAACAATTTTCCAAACCTTGTGTGAACCTCGCCAATCCTCTCAGGCTAAAATATACAAATCATATACATACGATTTCATTGATATTCGAATTATAGGAATGTGTATATCGATTTGTGTTTGTGTGTGCATGCAGACAGGAGGGTCCGTGGCAGTTCAGTTCTGCAGCCCGACAGATGCACAGGATTGAATTATCACTTAACCTCCATACGAATACAAAGCTGATAAATCTAATTTAGTAAGTGCATCGAACTGGGCACGCGGTAGTGAGCAAAATAACCCCGCAATGGCATGTTTGTCGTTTCGTCAAGTTTTCAATACACAGCAAAATCTATTAGAATAAATCTCCGCGGCACTTCATGTACTTCCAGTTCTAGGTAATCGTAATAATCGGCAGATGATATACTTCCAGTTGTAGGTGATGGAAGTAATCGTAAATTGGAGGTCGGTTCAGGGTAAGTAAGTATTACAGTTGGTGGAACGTACTGAAATATTGTACAATGTTTAACCCTTAAACTCTTGAACCCGGTATGCATAAACTTTGCGTAAAGCAAAGTTTGGCAGTCCATAAATAGATAATATAGCAAACACCAAAGTGGATAGGAGGATCTGTTGCGGTTCAATACTTTTGTCCGAAAGAACTGTACAGCTGAATTATCATCAAATTTCGCTACGCACGCAACACTGACATGAACATTTGGCAAACACTAAGCAGGAGAGGAGGATCTGCGGGGGTTTAGTCTTACTATCGGGTTGTGTGGTAAGTAGTAGTGTATGATCGTTTCACCCCACATTTGGATGACCTCGGTGGATGACCTCGGAAGTGACGTCATATCACGTGACATAGTGGCGCCATGTTGTGTTGTCATGGTAACCCGCGTGAGCGGCCATCTTGTGACGTCATCTCCATAGCGATACGTGGCGTTAGTGCGCATGCGCAGAACGTGTTGTTAGGGTGATACGTGTTTCCGTCGTCCATTTTGTGTACTGGAGGCCGCCATCTTGGTTTCTATGGTAGCACGTGATTGCTATGTTATCTAAAGTCCTACAATAGGACAGGGGTATGTCCAGAGGGTATGTTCGATTGAATCGGGATATTTTCTGGAACGACTTCCCTGGATAATTACCACAAACAACCCGACAAGTTTTACTATTTCAAATTCTTCCAGAATTCTCTACTTCTGTCTATATGTGCAATAGTTATCGTTGATCTGGCCATGTTCCTTTATTCTAGAGTATACTCCAGTAGCTTAGAAGAGCCTATTAGTTGGAACAGCTTTACTTATTATTACTATATTTAGCAATTTCTGGTCTATTCTTGTTAGTTCTGACCCTATTCCGTGCACTCTTGTTGTTTCATTTATATAACTAACCAATCAGATTGCTTGATTTCCCATAACCTGTACTTAATCGTATAGAAGGCACCCCAATTTCGGCACCCCTTTTTAGGAATCCCATTTGTGGAATCCCTTTTTTCTGAAATGAGGATGAGAGTCAATGAGGGCTAATGTACTACGACTCTTATCCTCATTTGACAAAAAAGGGATTCCACAAATGGGATTCCTAAAAAGGGGTGCCGAAATTGGGGTGCCTGGGAATATGGCCATTGGATATAGGCTTTTATTATACACAAGGGGGGTAACTCTGAATAGAGATTATGGGAAATCAATGATTAGATATAATTTATATAAATGATCTAGATAAATGAAACAACCAGAGTACTTGGAATTGGGTCAGAACTACTGCTATTACGTACCATCTTATCAGTTACAGGATGATACAACGCATATGGTAGGTTAATATTATCAACGGTTAGGATGGGACCTACAGGGGAATATACCTACCATACTCTGCTGCCGTTCTGTATTACCCGCCATTGACCCCAGCCCAGAATACCGCTCAATAATATGAAGCACCTGGTGGATCAGTAGTACCAAGGGCCAGCAAGAGACCTACAGGGATATGTACAGCCTATGCTATACTACCGTTCTAAACTACCAAGCATTACCCCCACCTCCACAAAATCATTAGGTCTACCATAACGTACTACATATACAAGCCATATAATAAAACAAAGCAATCGGTCGGTTAATAGTACTAAGCACTAACAGGGACCAATACCGCTATGCCTAGCATTGCATACTACCTATACCAGTCATAGGATAACATGAAGCATCAGGTGGATTAATAGTACTAAGGTCCAGCAAGAGAGCTACAGGAATATGTACAGCCTATATAGTAGTGTGACGCACATTACACGCACATAATTGATGAGTTTTGATCTATATACCCACGATGTTTAGGCGTTTGGTAGTTTTAATTGCAATTAAATCATATTTTAATAGTAAAAACGAATTTAAAAACAAATATACCAACTGTTTTGTGTAAGTGTCAGAATTATCCTATTCAGAACAGCAAGGAAGTCTCGCAACTTTCAGCCGATCTTAAAAACTTACATCTATATCTAATATCACTCTTCAGATAATTCCCATACATATTATCCCTTTACCTAACATGAAAACCAGACGACACTTGCAAATAATATGTTTGAATAACTAATTCTTTTCATTTTTTGTCTCAAAAATATAGGTTATGACCCCTCATTGGAACGAGCTCCACGAGCTCGTTCCAAAGAGGGGTCATAACCTATGCATTTGAGACAAAAAATGAGAAAAAAATAATGAAAATTTAATTGGCGATTTTTGTGAGTAGCGCAGACCGGATTTGGCCGTTACGTTGGGTAAAGGGTTAAAAAGCAGTTGGTATCCGCGACTTACTTGGATAATTCTTCATTTGAATTAAGATTGCCAGATCAGGGCGAGGAATGGGTATTAATCGCTCACTGCAAATCTAGACAGAAAATTCAGGGCGCCGAAAGCATCCGGGTGCAAGGAGCAAGAGTATCAAAAATGCAGTTCAATCCAGGTATGAGTTAACGACCGTAGTTTACAGGGTATCATAAGCTGTAATGCGGCATTTAAAGGATTTGGCATTTAGGGACGATTTTAAGTTTTAGAAATCCACCGGCCGATTCTATAGTTTCTTTCTTTGATTATCGACTAGACTCCGACATGTGTCCGATACACCTCCACGCCCTCCCACATTGGCCTTAGCACACGTAAAATACGTTGGAAGAGGAATACAGGAGCGGTTCTCAATTAATGGTGTCGGCAAGTAAAGTTCTTTCCACTAGTGTACGTCTGGCGAAAAAGGGTTTCGCGCGGCTTCCGAAGTCCCCCTCATCCCATGCCCACCTCTTGCTTCCGGCGCCCTTACAGAAGCTTTCCAGGGAAGGCAGGCCTAGATTTGTTTTTCCACATTTTCCTGTCCACCCATCCGAAAAAAAATTGTTTTGCCCTCTCCCCTATCTCTCTCTCTCTCTCTCGCTCCAGGCGTTCTTTTTGAATAAGAAGCGTAGCACAAATGGCATTAGACACGATATGAACATGACTGTTGAAAGAGTTTTGAGATCCCAAAAAACTGTTGCACCAATGGCTAATTTTTTCTTCGAAGGAACATATTTTCGTTTTTCTTGGAACACGCCGCATTAGGGTTTGTCGAATTTTGGGGGTTTCGCTTCTAGGATAGTTCCTTTAATACACTTGTTTGTCCGTTTATTAGGGATTAATGAAACTTTCGGCATTCAGGGTCATATCGTGTTTGGAAGTTTCTGGGTGGAGGAACTCGGTGTACCCAGAGAGAAACATCGAGCAAAGGCAAATAGGTGTCCGACCCTCGAACTCACTAACTCGGCATGATCAGGGTTATATCCGGTTGAAGGAAAGTGTTCTGTCGTCGTGTTCTATGCCCTAGCATATAGCCACTGTAGTCACAAAAGGGCGATCGGAATGATGAGTTTTGCTCAATGACACAACGTAGCTGATGCGAGTCACGAACAAACATTTGACATTTCAATCTCCAGTACAACGCTCTAACCAATAAGCCACCGCGACCCCATTTATATTTATACATAGATTAACTAATGTCCATGGCCTGAACAATGGAAAATTAACTCCATATCGATTCTCGAATGGAATCTGACAACAGATTCGCGAATCGATTTTTTTAGATGAAATCTAATCGTCTGCGCAGCAATGTTTGCCACTTCCCTTTTCCCCACGTTATACACGGGGTGCGATGATACGTCCAACGTTAGGAAATAGACCATATTGCAGCCGTTTCGTCAATAATATTTCTCTCTCTCTCTCGCACACGCTCTCTCTCTCTCTCTCTGTCTCTCTGTCTCTCTCTCTCTCTCTCTCTCTTGATCTGTCGGGAAATTGCACATCGTCCTTTGGGGGCAACATGGCCCTTTAGCATTGCAGATGGAACCTTGTTGCACTCACTGTTCCATTACGTACTGTATTGGGCTGCCTGGGAAGATATAACGAATAGACCATTTCAAGTTATCTGACCCCTTATAACACAGTTTACGAACTGGTTCCGGGGTTGGATGAGCAAACGTTTCAAGATAATCCTTCCATCCCCTTTCTTCCTCTACCTCTTTCTTCCGCCTTTTCTCATTGAGTTATATAGTAATAATGCAAAGTAAACGCAATTTTAGTCTCACTGAATCGGTTCTGTACATTTGGAATTCAATTTCGGGTAGAGATTCGTGTGAAGGTATTGGTAGAATTTGAAAAGTATGGAATAGTATTGAATAGTTTAAGATAGTATTGGGTAGGTATTGGGCCGTATTGGGTAAGTATTGGGAAGTATGGAGTTGTATTGGTTAGCATGGAATAGGTTTATTGGGTAGTATTGGGTAAATGGACGCGCCGCATTTTGATTTGAAACCAGTTGCAGTTTGTTGCTGAGACATCACACAGCACCCGTCAAAAGAGAATGCGGTTCATCTGTTCCCTCGTTTTCTTGGTTGCTTTTGTGAGTGTAATTTCTTAGAAAGGCATCCATCTTCATGTATGGTGTTGTACTTCATTTCATTAGATAATTCAGAGCATCTGTCAATTATTTATTTGTATCGGGGTCTTTGTCCCCAGGATACAGCATCATCTACAGAATTCTGATCTGAGCAGAGAAATGGAAATACTCAATATGTAGCTTTCGTGGCTAAGCGAAGGCCGGTCAACAATGGACCAAGCTGCTATACTCTTGTCGATTCTGAGGTAGCTCGAGAAATTTGCCCTGCCGGGTCGCCTCGTTGTCACAGTCGTTGTAATGTGAAGTACCCATAATCCTCCTGCAGTAGTAATTAGGAAATGATGCTACTATTAACGTGACAAGCGACATCTTATTGGGTGTCAACATGGCCTGGATGATTGGCGTGATCAGTGCCACCATTACTGACCTCATTACAATGGTAATACTTGGTGTATGTGCATATTCGCGTCGCGTGTTATTGTAGTTATGTGTTGCAATCATCCACTCAGTTTCACGAAGGCTCCGCCGTCTTGTAACGCAGGGCAACAGCCGCATTGTTACATAACCAACTGCGCCATAAATCGGGTGCTATGACTGGCTTCATTGGTGATATCATCACAAGTAGTGCTGTCTTCATTGACGTAATGTGACGCCGCACCCAAGACCCGACATCGGAATTCGCATGATGATGGATTATCAGGAGCATTACATTGTGCTGAGGGTTTTGGGGCCCTCTCGGCGTACAACCCATTTCAGTAATACCGGAAAGATTGAACAATATTCTCACAATCAACGTCTTTTTATCAAGGTCGTTTTTATTCAATGAGAGTTTCTTTCAGAGAATTATTTCGTTTTCGTCACCACAGTTCTTTTGGTCGTTGCTACCTTCTTTTTTCCCCCAGGATTTCGTCAAACAAAACAAAAGGGATGATTATTCGTTGCGTTTTTTACTTTTTCCATGTTAGAATTATCAACGAGATTGGCTCTACAGAAGCACAATATTCAAACCTCTTGCTTGTGCTAACATTTATTTTATCCGAACCTCAGTTTGGTGGTATCTTGAACCTTCGCTTCCTTGAAGCAACATCAGTTATGATATGCAAACGTCTTTCATATTTATGTTTCGGAGGAAAAACATTCATATCGTTGACAATCGGCAAGTAAAGGACTAAATCAAAACATTATTTATGCTCTCACTCTCCACACTTCATCGGTTAGATGCCATCTATAGGAGTTTTGACGTCTACACGGTAACGTCTTGTTTTGTTGGATTCGTGGAAATTGGGACAGCCTATATTATTGGTGGTGAATAACTGGGAACGATAACAGGTTGCCGTGACACGTCGTCATCAGTGAGACAATCCGCAGCATATACATTAACGTAAAATGTACCGTTTAATCTACCCACCAGATCATTGATTCTGATACTCCAGAAATCGTACCGTGGAGACTAGATTTCGTTATCTGCAATTACAGCAATGGCAATATCAGTAACGTAATCAATGGCAGCGCCGTTAACTCCATAAATCGCCACTATTAATGTACTTTAATCCTTGTGTTTTGCGCCTTGTGAATGTGACAATATAACAGACGTCGAAAGTGTTGGAATGGAATGAATTAAAGACAACCCTGCCATGGTATTACAGTAGACATTACGTAATTCTACCCTTGTACTTGCAGCCCTTGGCACTAAAATCCAATGCCCTACACAGTCCTGTCACACGTTGGCAGGGCATAGCGGACATTGCTTGGCTACGTGGGTTTGGGGGTGGGGGTGGGGGGGGAATTCCCGCGGTGTCTACTGCGCTAACAGAGTATGGATGGTATGTGCCTAATGGTGACTGTCTTTTGCCTCTTCTGTTCATTAACCTAGTTGAAGCCTTGTGTTAACTGTCTCATAACTGCAATGTCGTGGCGTGATGTTCTTGCCTTAGTATAGAATGGACGCTTATACGCCTTTCATTCTGCCTTTTTGTATTGCTTTCCCAAAGTCGTGTACTCTACGGTCCTATTTATGGTACGTTTGGTATGAGTAGATGGGTGTCTTCGATTACAGTTTGGGGCAGACATACGTGCACAACTCGACACTTTTTACAAGTTCAATGTGTTGCTTGTGATGTGTGTACTCTGTACTTTATCATGTTTACACTTCTCGGCAGGTCGACAGACAGTCTCTGGGTCGTAGGCAGCGAACATAATCGCATCTACTTGGACGAAGCAAATATCTCAAATTGCCAATGACATTAATGATCGATGCGACCACTGAAGGTAGAAACTGATCCGTACCTCCAATCTTAAGATGCGGGTTTACGTGGTTGATTCAATCTGGCGACTGCAGGGTGCAAACTTGAAAATATCCCAGAAGGCATGGGAACAGAAGAGTCACAGGTCTCTCTCAAGCACCACTGTGGACGTGATAACCGTTACTTATTTCCATTCAGTCCCCTTTTTGACATTTGTTATCAACCGATTTTATCGGTTGATAACGAATGTCGGATGAGGAACTGGGAATAAGTAACGATTGTCACGTCCGTGACACCGCGAAATTACTCGCCAGAAGACAGTGATGGATCCAGATCCTTAACAAAGCGGATATGGACGGGCGATCATAACCCGTTAGAGTAAAATGTTAAATGTGTCGTTTCAACTGGAGTGTATCCAGACGCAATACATTTAGCAAGAAACCAAGAACTGTTACACACAGACCGCTGAGTGCGTACAGTACGATGCAGCAATATATTAGAAGATCTTTTGTCCTGAAAATGATGCTACTGTCTTTTAAAAAGTCGGATAGTTCGTTTGCTAACTTGGTGGATCAGATTATCTTTCCCGGTTTCAGGCTATCTGGCATCAGTTGCACTATAGATATTGATTTGCCCTAAAACTCCAGTTGATTAAAATTCGGAAACCAAAATGCATATCACATTGCTGCAATGAAGATCGCGAGTTGTTTAACTCTTTACCCAACGTAACGGCCAAACCCGGCCAGCACTGTTCTCAAAAATCGCCAATTAATTTTTATTATTTTTCTCATTTGTTGTCTCAAAAACATACGTTATGACCCTTGTTAAGACTAATAATGAAAAACATAGTTATTCAATTATACGTTTTCGAGTGTCGTCTGCTTTTCCTGTTAGGTGAAGGGTTAAATGTGTGTTTAGTGTGATTTAACGCCACTTTTAAGAAGTAGGGACATATCGTGTCGGCCATTTTTTCACTTGTGGCGGAAGAAGGAGTACCCGGAAAACTACAAAGGACCGGCGAGCATCTGTCGAAATCTCCAACTTACTAACATGGCACAAACAGAGTAAGCAGCGGTTAAAGTGAAATACCCTTTAGTATTAAGCGGCAGCGTGACATTCGGCGGAAGCAAGATTTAAACGTCTTTCTTGCCAAAGGACACAACACAGATGGCGCGGATTTGAATCGATCTATAGATCTTTTGGTTTAATCCAATGTTCTAACCAATGAGCCACCGAAATAGAAAATAGAAAGCAGATGGAGACAAAACAAACAAACAAACAATTTTAATACTTGAACTAAAATAATGTCATCATCTGGCAAATAGGGCGGAGACCGGAACTAATTTTCACAAAACACTCTCAAACCTGATGATTGTGTCAATAATAATAACGAGTTGACCATTGGCTAGTTTCTTGCGGTTATCACATGAGAAGGCATTGAGTTGCCCTGGACTCACAGACATTACTCCCTGCCCACCACTCCCCCCACCCCACCCTCCTCCTCTCCCAACAGTAGAAACTCATTCCACTGAATTAATACCACGGGGATTGAACGGGCTAAAAGAAACTTGAAGACTTGGTTTATGTATTCTCCCACTCGGTTTTAATGTAGGGTTTGTTGGTGAACATGGTTGATAAATTAAGAACGGGGTGACAGAAATAGCGTTTGCTCGCACACCCTGCCCTCTGATAATCACTCACACACCCATGTTTACAGTGTGTTTACACAGGGACTAATTTATGTACACACATACCATATGAGTAAATATCAGATTTAGCCACATCTGAGTTGACAAAATTGAAGCAGATAAACTGCACAATGATTATGTTTTAATGACATTTTACACTCTAAATTCCGTTGGGTTAAAAATCAATCCAGATCAACTGGGTTGGGTGATTATGAACCCAATTGGATTCATATTCACACAACTCAGTCGATTTGGGTTGATTTTAAATCCAACTGATTTTAGTGTGTAGGTAAAACGAACGTTAATTAAGATAAAAACTCAAAGGACGGAGCCTGATGATCCTTTTATTGTCTCTGCAGGTCATTATGAAGTTTTTCTACAGGCATAGTTTGTCAATACAGTAACGTAAGTGTTTATATGTAAATACTAAATATTAGTTTCTTACCCAGCATTTCCACACACATCTGTGTGCACACTTGTTTTTTTTTTAACGGGACATCCCAATTACACATACATTTGTCCCAGAAGGAAATATTTCATTAGGCAGTTAATGTTATCTTCAATACGATCGTCTGATTGCAGTGTGTTGAACTATGGGATTAAATATGATGTATATAACGCTATAAATACAATGCAAAAGGTTACGTATTTTCATACACGACAGTAGTAGATGAATTGGTGTTCGACCCGGATCTGCCGGGCAGGGGTGACAGGGGGTGACGGGGGTGATGACGTCATCTTAATTAAAAAGTTACGTAAGGTAATTAACGTCACTTAATTAATATTTTTTTTAATCACTTTAATAATTGTTGCTTAATTAATTTTAATTAATGACTGTTGCATAATTAATGTAATTAATGTAATTAATGAGTGTAATTAGGGTTGATTATAATAATTAGTATATTAATAAATGAATTAATAATGTCGATTAGTACATATTTTTTTTTAAAGTCATAATTTGTGATAGATATTATTAGATAAAAAAATAATTTATTTACAAATAATTTATTTAAAAACAATATTGACGTACTGAACATATATATGAATGCTATCGACTGACTTTAACCTGGACACGTGCTAAGGTAAACAGTTCATTGCGTGTTTAGGTGTCATTAAATCAATTTTTCTTTTCAAACGCCAACTACTGTATGAGAGTGACAGATGTTGAAGCAATGAAATCTATTGTTCAAAAGTTATGGGCGTAATAAAAACCTCATTAAATTAGCGATCAACATTCGAACTTCTTCCAGACTCTGAGATTCAAATTTTCTCATTTCATCGATTTTTTAATGGTCGGATTTCTACGTTTTGACTGGTTCTCAAAAAAATCAATCAGTCAATTTTAAAACGATGGGCGGGCTTCAGTTTTTTCCTTTAAGTTCTGCGAGATGAATCGACTTGTCACTTCATTAGAAACTGTGTCAGAAAAGCCAAGATGACAAGCATAGACTATACTTCCGTGAACAGCTATGAGTGAACCAAGAAGCAGCGAGCCAACGAAGAATTTGCATTAGCGTTAAGAAAGTGGTGGTCAGTGATGCTCCCCATGAAGGAACGAGAAAATAGACTAAAAGACTACCCTTTTGTTGAGGCTGCCAGATGTCCTTTCGAGGAGATCCAGTACAAAAATCGACCCAAACACTGGTTCGATCTTCCCGTTCGCATGCAGGAGGAAGCACTGTTAGGGCCACCAGTAACAATTGACGAAGATTGGGAAAAGGAGTTCTTCACCGAAATGGGAGGAAAAAATTAGCTTTCTATGGAAAGCAAAAAAAGCCAGCCCTTTTCAGGGCCAAACTAATCTTAAAAAGAGTTGCTTTGTCACAAACACACACTTTTTCAACCAATCAGACACCTCCATTACCCCACACTCTCACCGACACACCCCTGTGTCCCCTCACAGTACCTAAAACTTTCATGAACTCCCCTCCTCCAGGTCATCCAATACTGAAAAACCTTTGGAAACCTCTCCCCCCCTCCCCCATCCCTCACAATAGCTAAGGTATCTCGAACCCCAGTCCAGTTATCTAAATGTAATGGACATGTCAGGCCCCCGGATACTCCTTCACCACAATTTTGAGCAATCAAATTACCCCGGTTAGTCTCCTCTCATAACTTACCACACTCTTAACCCGTATTTACTATGAGATTGTCCCCCTAATAAATAGCGTATGTTCATTTAATATAATATATTAATAATTTTTGTTAAATAATTCATTCCACAAGACACTTGTCAAAAAAACAAAATATTGGATTAGTTTGACATAAATATGCGTATCGATTTATTCATGAGTGTCTGTCGGTTGTGTCCTTGGGCAAGACACTTCATCCCCATTGACCATGTGGGGGCATGGTGATGCTGTGCACTAAGGCATACTGCACGTCGATGGAACACCTGTCTTCAACCAATGCAGACCCTGTGTAGTATTTTGACAGTTGCTTGCCATTGCTCGGTGGCTCTCTCTCCGGCTTCCTCCACCCGCAAAACTGTTGTGGTCATGATTAGTCATTGTGCAGACCCTAAACACCAATAAATAAATCTAAATAAATAGTCAGTTATCAAAACAGCCCTTAAGTGTTTAACAGTTAATAGTGGACCAGTGCATTTTAAAAATGAAAAAAAA
Source organism: Pictodentalium vernedei (assembly GCA_031216915.1). NCBI lineage: Eukaryota > Metazoa > Mollusca > Scaphopoda > Dentaliida > Dentaliidae > Pictodentalium > Pictodentalium vernedei. The sequence goes on from CM062297.1 coordinate 340,062,023, forward strand.
TTGGGTGATAACACTACGGACTGTGTTTAATCATAGAAAAATCACACCCGCCCTATTACTAACCCAGATGATTTATTTTTGAACGTTCACTGAATAACCCACCCATCTAAGTAAAAGCGTGAAAGAGCTACCATTATCTAATTACCTATGCGAGGTGGGGGTGGTCGGTAACCCTGTGTAGAACTTTGACAGTTGTTTGCCTCTGCACGATGGTTCTTTCCGGATTGCTCCAACTGTCGTTAAATAAATGAAAACAAAAACTACAGTTCTATAATAACAGACCAAACCCCCCTTATCAACAACAGTACTTTCACCCCCCCCCACACCTCATTTTAATAGTTGAAAAGCGCTGTTATTCGATCCAAAATAATGGTAAAAGGATATGCGACTCTGTATTAGCCACCCAAATTTGCGAGACTTGGGAAAATATAACCCACCTTGAGCAGCACGAAAGCTACGTACACTATTCAAACTCCCGCATTGTGTTCTTTGCCAAGGTAATTTACCCCGATTATCCACATGGGAGCAAGATGACAGCATGTAATAAGGTGTACTGCACGTCGGTGATACGCATATTATAGAACAATCTAACCCTGCTTGTGCGGATTTCTGACGTTGGTGAGATGACAGTTACTCATCATTGCTCTGTGGTTCACTTTGGATATTCCGGAGTCTACCCGTAAAATCGTCACGTTTAATTATAACTTGAACTTGATGTCCAGGTGTAATGAAATAGCGAATTTTCTGCAGACATTCTAAATAAACGCTGCTGGTTTACAGACCTGTATATATTTTTTTTCAATTGAGTAAAAATATATGATAGTTACTGATGTAACACACCGATTATTATGTTTTATGAATCTAACTACACCAGCCCGACCGACCCTTTGCCCACCATGATCACAACAAACGTTTCAATTCTCTCTCTCTCTCTCTCTCTCTCTCTCCCTCTTCCTCTCTCACCGATACAGTACGGGTGGAAACTAATTGCGTTCAAGCTGTTGTTTTTTTTCTAGGTTTTACCACCCCCCTTACAGCGCAAATCGAAATGAAATCTGATTCATTGAACCATACTACAGTGCATGTCAAAATTAATTTTTGAACGCCATTTTTTCGATGTGCCAATATCAGCAGCCATGACCATAGCGTATCTTTGTGGTAAAATGCTTATTTTTTACAAAACTCAAGACCTTTCTCTGACAAATGCCTATATAAAAACAAGATAATACACGAGAATGCCATGTGTGTCTGCTTTTTGTTGATAAAATATGGCCTGTATTAGACTGCATTCCCGAATATTAATAATGTAACCGCTTAATAACAGCCAAATTTTTATCGGATCGCAGTTTTTGATTTGAATAATTGCCAAATTTTTATTAAATCACATTCCGTAATTTATGTAGATTTCCTGAACTGGGCAAATGTCAAGAAAGGCAGTCTGTAGTTTAGGAGACACCACAAATAAAACAATGAAAAAATCTTAGATATATTGCATTTTTTTAATTATCCATATTAACCAGAAATCAAAACTAGTCAAACTGATTAGTATTAAATTACAAATGGATATGAAATTTGCACTGAACACTGGTATATGCTGTTGGCCGCATTTTTAGGTGTCTGTAATGGCTGTTGTTCAGAATGTCACCCTATTGGTGTGAGTTTTCGCTTTTTCGTCCAGTTTCATGAGAGCTTCCACGAAGTCCGTTCCACATTCACAATCTTTTCCAGGGGCCATTCTTCAGAGGCTGGTTCATCGCAGCTTTGCAGAGATATTGTTTTCTGGACGACAAAAATCAATACGTTCTTGATTTCCGATCAGACCCCTTGGGATATTTTGATCTTTAAGGATGTTCGCCAAAATTTTCCACACTGTCGGTTGAAAATCTTTTCTTTTTCGCAGCAGATCATTTATTAGATCACACATATTGGAGCCCGAAATTGTAATGCCGTTATACACGAGTCGATCTTTCTCATCCCAGGATAAATTGGGTATATTCTTTATTATCCGGAGTAACAAAAGCGCCTTCTGCTGCATGGAATCTGGTATAACGGCTAACCAGTCCGGATGATTTTCCACTGAAAAACTAGTCGTTAAGGAGTGTGGTTTGGTGTTTTCTTTGTGTAAATTTGATTGGCGCTGAAAGTTTGTCTGGTTCAGGAGCCCTTTCTGATAATTAAAAAAAATGCAATATATCTAACATTTTTTCATTGTTTTATTTGTGGTGTCTCCTAAACTACAGAGTGCCTATCTTGACATTCGCCCAGTTCAGGAAATCTACATAAATTACTGAATGTGCTTTAATAAAAATTTGGCAATTATGCAAATCAAAAACTGTGATCCGATAAAAATTTGGCTGTTATTAAGAGGGTACATTATTAATATTCGGGAATGCAGTCTAATACAGGCCATATTTTATCAACAAAAAGCAGGCACACAAGGCATTCTCGCGTATTATCTTGTTTTTATATAGACATTTGTCAGAGAAAGGTCTTGAGTTTTGTACAAAAATAAGCATTTTACCACAAAGTTACGCTATGGTCACAGCTGCTGATATTGGCATATCGAAAAAATGGCGTTCAAAAATTAATTTTTACATGCACTGTAGTATGGTTCAGTGAATTAGATTTCATTTAGATTTGCACTGTAAGGGGGGTGGTAAAACATAGAAAAAAAAACAACAGCTTAAACGCAATTAGTTTCCACCGTACTGTATCAGTGAGAGAGAGAGAGAGAGAGAAAGAGAGAGAGAGAGAAAACTGAAACGTTTGTTGTGATCATGGTGGGCAAAGGGGCGGTCGGGCTGGTGTAGTTAGATTCATTAAACATACTAATCGGCGTGTTACATCAGTAACTATCATATATTTTTACTCAATTGAAAAAAATATATATACAGGTCTGTAAACCAGCTGCGTTTATTTAGAATGTCTGCAGAAAATACACTATTTCATTACACCAGGACATCAAGTTCAAGTTATAATTAAACGTGACAATTTTACGGGTAGACTCCGGAATATCCAGAGAACCACAGAGCAACGACGAGTAACTGTCATCTCACCAACGTCGGAAATCCGCATAAGCAGGGTTAGATTGTTCTAAAATATGCGTATCACCGACGTACAGTACACCTTATTACACGCCGTCATCGTGCTCCCATGTGGATAATCGGGGTAAATTATCTTGGCAAAGAACACAATGCGGGAGTTCGAAAAGTGCATGTAGCTTTCGTGCAGCTCTAGGTGGGTTATATTTTCCCAAGTCTCGCAAATTTGGGTGGCTAATACAGAGTCGCATATCCTTTTACCATTTTTTTTGATCGAGTAACAGCGCTTTTCAACTATTAAAATGAGGGGGGGGGGGGGGGGTGAAAGTACTGTTGTTGATAAGGGGGGGGGGGGGCTTGGCCTGTTATTATAGAATTGTAGTTTTTTTCATTTATTTAATGACAGTTGGAGCTATCCAGAAAGAACCATCGTGCAGAGGCAAACAACTGTCAAAGTTCTACACAGGGTTATCATTGGCTGAAGGTAGTACGCCATAGTACACAATGTTACTGACCACCCCCACCTCACATAGGTACTTAGATAATGGTAGCTTTTTATGCTTTTACTTAGATGGGTGGGTTATTCTTCAGTGAACGTTCAAAAATAAATCATATGGGTTAGTAATAGGGCGGGTGTGATTTTTCTATGATTAAACACAGTCCGTAGTGTTATCTCCCAATTTTTTTCATTTTTAAACTGCACTGGTCCACAATTAACTGTTAAACACTTAAGGGCTGTTTTGATAACCGACTATTTATTTAGATTTATTTATTGGTCTTTAAGGTCTGCACAATGACTAATCATGACCACGACAGTTTTGCGGGTGGAGGAAGCCGGAGAGAGCCACCGAGCAATGGCAAGCAACTGTCAAAATTCTACACAGGGTCTGCATTGGTTGAAGACAGGTGTTCCATCGACGTGCAGTACGCCTTAGTGCACAGCGTCACAATGCCCCCACATGGTCAATGGGGATGAAGTGTCTTGCCCAAGGACACAACCGACAGACACTCATGAATAAATCGATACGCGTATTTATGTCAAACTAATCTGCCATTTTGTTTTTTCGACAAGTGTCTTGTGGAATGAATTATTTAACGAAAATTATTAATATATTATATTAAATGAACATACGCTATTTATTAGGGGGACAATCTCATAGTAAATACAAGTTAAGAGTGTGGTAAGTTATGAGTGGAGACTAATCGGGGTAATTTGGTCGCTCAAAATTGTGGGGAAGGTGTATCCGGGGGCCTGACATGTCCATTACATTTAGAGAACTGGACTGGGGTTCGAGATACTTTAGCTATTGTGAGGGATGGGGGAGGGGGGAGAGAGGTTTCCAAAAGTTTTTTAGTATTGGATGACCTGGAGGAGGGGAGTTGATGAAAGTTTTAGGTACTGTGAGGGGGTACAGGGGTGTGACGGTGAGGGTGTGGGATAATGGAGGTGTCTGATTGGTTGAAAACGTGTGTGTTTATGACAAAGCAACTCTTTTTAAGATTATGATGGCCCTGAAAAGGGCTGGGGTTTTTTTGCTTTCCATAGAAAGCTATTTTTTTCCTCCCATCTCCGCCTCGGTGAAGAACTCCTTTTCCCAATCTTCGTCAATTGTTACTGGCGGCCCTAACAGTGCTTCCTCCTGCATGCGAACGGGAAGATCGAACCAGTGTTTGGTTCGATTTTTGTGCTGGATCTCCCCGAAAGGACGTCTGGCAGCTTCAACAAAAGGGTAGTCTTTTAGTCTCTTTTCTCGTTCCTTCATGGGGAGCGTCGCTGACCACCACTTTTTTAACCCTAATGCAAATTCTTCATTGGCTCGCTGCTTCTTGGTTCGCTCATAGCTGTTCACGGAAGTATAGTCGATGCTTGTCATCTTGGCTTTTCTGACACAGTTTCTAATGAAGTGACGAGTCAATTCATCTCGCAGAACTTAAACAAAAAAACTGAAGCCCGCCCATCGCTTTAAAATTGACTGATTGATTTTTTTTTGGACCAGTCAAAACGTAGATATCCGACCGTTAAAAATTCGATGAAATTTGAAAATTTGAATCTCAGAGTCTGGAAGAAGGTCACGTGTTGACCGCTAATTTAATGAGGTTTTTATTACGCCCATAACTTTTGAACAATAGATTTAATTGCTTCAACATCTGTCACTCTCGTACAGTAGTTGGCATTTGAAAAGAAAAATCGATTTAATGACACCTAAATATGCAATGAACTGTTTACCTTAGCACGTGTCCAGGTTAAAGTCAGTTGATAGCATTCATATATATGTTCAGTACGTCAATATTGTTTTTAACTAAATTATTTGTAAATAAATTATTTTTTTATCTAATAATATCTATCCCAAATTATGACTTTAAAAAAAAAATATGTACTAATCAACATTATTAATTCATTTATTAATATACTAATTATTATAATCAACCCTAATTACACTCATTAATTACATTAATTATGCAACAGTCATTAATTAAAATTAATTAAGCAACAATTATTAAAGTGATTAAAAAGAAATATTAATTAAGTGACGTTAATTACCTTACGTAACTTTTTAATTAAGATGACGTCATCACCCCCGTCACCCCCTGTCACTCCTGCCTGGCAGATCCGGGTCGAAAACCAATTCATCTACTACTCACGACCTGTTCCTATTAAACAAATCACTATGCGTTACACTGTGGAAATTGCTCTTACTTGGCGTACACAATTTGGTTAAACATTTTCAACATCTCTGCAAACAAATGTTAATACCGAACGTCCCATGCATGCTAGATATGCTTTCTACAGAGAGTGTGGGGGTTCCGCGATTAGAGTATTGGATTTTAAACCGAATGGTATAAGGTTCGATCCTGGCTAGCGGTAACTGTGGTGTGTTTTGGACAAGACACATAATCACGATTGCCCGAGTGGGGGTATGGTAGTGTTGTGTACTAAGGTGTACACCGATATTGAACTTGCCTTCAACATAAACCTCTTCAACCTCCACTACTTCTCCTTGTGAGTTCGTAAGAAACTGTTGTGTCTCCCCCGTAACATATGTATACCTTCTGTAAAAAACACCATATTCTTGTCGTATCTAAACAATTCAACCAACAACAATATTGTTTATAACCATTTTTTTCAAAAAGAGAGATTTTACATTTTACACGTTTTTTGTAGCAAAGTTTACGTTCTGTAACAATTTGTGTTGCTGCTATGATGAATTATGTTGTTACATTATGCACAGTTATGGGGACATACATTGTCTAGTAACGAGTTCTCTCCGAGTACCGCGAGAATGTACCAGTTAGTGAGTTCCACATGATGATTATTAAATTTGCTTAAAAGACATTCACGAAAAATAAGCTTCGAAGGTTCCCTCCTTGAAGACGGTTGTTGACAGTTTGTTTCGTGCAATCTTCCAACGTATTTCATTCCAGTGGACGTGTGGCGTTCTTACAGACAGAGATTTAGGATTCCATCAGAAAGAGGAATCGCCAATTAATTCGCGTCTTTTATAAATTGTTACTAGTCAGACACTGCAGTATGTTACAGAACTAAACATTCTTTCTCTCAAAAAATTTCAAACTTGTATAGTATTTCGTTTCAAATCTTGCAGTTCAGTGAGCATCCCCACCCCACCCCATCCCACCCCTCCGCACACTCACAGCCAAACACCAACCCTTTTTTGTACAACAAAGTTGTCCTATTGTACATGTTAACCCGCAATCTAATTACAAGCTGGACCAAAGAATCAATTAGAAACAACCTATAGCCTTTAAAATGGTTATATAATATGTTCGACTTTTTGGTAGTTTTTTTAATGGACCCACAAATCACTAAGCCCGAAATTATGGATTGAATAGTAAGACTACGTATTCTTCCAAAAAAGTGGTGTACTTCTTCGGAAAAGGGCAAAACGCGAAACCGTTTTATACTGTAACGGATTTGGTAACAGCAGTTGAAAAATAATATACAATAGAAGTTCTACATTACTCTGTTATAATTCGTCTGCTCATAACAGAAGTGTAATTCTATTTTTGTTGGCTTCAAGTCATTTCCATGTTTAAAATGAATCGATGTACCTTATTGGTTCACATCGTAGTGCATTGTGCTGTTGTTTCATTCGACGATGTGAAAGTGAGGGATCAATCAGATTCCAGTATTCGAAATCTTTCCCCGCGAAATTATCCTATATAAGAGCGGTCTCGCTCAAAATTCACCGCCCAAGTCCTGGCATTAAAGCTCTAATTCAGCTGCGCCAGTACAACTGCCTGTTGAGGTTAGTTATGGGGACACTTTGTAACCTGTAAAAAGGTTAACCACAGTGGGTACCGTCATTTTGGGACCCGTTCAGCTCGGCCCTGGTGAGAATCACTGTTTCTGAGAGTGCTTCTCTCCAGGTCCGAGTTCCATGGGAACCATCCACATTTACTGAACATATTTTGTGTGTAATTTAACCCTCTTTTGGTGAAAAGTGTAGTGGGTCCGTGTTTTTTGATTCCTCATTCATATTCATGTCCATTTCATATCACATTATTTTTTGGCTTCTTAATAAACCACATATAAACTGTTTTTCTATTTTATTGTGAATTCATCCAGACCACAACACATAACTGAATGGTTATTCTACCTCAGAGTTGAGTTATATTTTCTCCATGGTTTGCTAGCTGACCCAGATCCTCACGAATCTGAAGAACAACAGGGAGATTTCGGCCAGGGTTCTAGCCCCTGGGGAGTCGTTCACCCCACCCCTGTTACAAATTGGCGAGGCTACCAGAATCTAGCTATTCCATCCGAAGAACAACAGGGAGATTTCTGCCAGGGTTCTAGCCCCTGGGGAGTCGTTCACCCCACCCCTGTTACAAATTGGCGATGCTACCAGGATCTGGCTATTCCAGCTGAAGAACAACAGGGAGATTTCGGCCAGGGTTCTAGTCCCTGGGAAGTCGTTCACCACGCCCCTGTTACAAATTGGCGAGGCTACCAGGATCTGGTTATTCCAGCTTCTTACTTTGTGGGTAATTGTTCTGAATAAGGTCAGCGTTCTTTGAACGATTTAGATGAATTTAATTCCTGGGGAAATTAGAGCTCGATTGTTGGTATGCATAATTTCAGTAGCTATTGTTGTATTATTACATTTGCAAGGGCTTCTCCCCAGATGGATGCAATTGTAAACCTTTGGAATCCTACTCTGTGATTTTAAATGGCACAATGAGCCCAAGTATATCACTGCTGGTGAAGTGGAAGCTCATAAGCTTGGTGTAATTAAAGTTTGGTAGACAAAGTCATTGTATGAGTGAGTTGAAGTCTAAGTTTATAGACTGTTTATTCTGTTGTTTTATTTTACTCTGCACCAAATCCCCAAGATGTTACTATACTGGGATTAACAGGGTCCGAAATACCCCGACCCCACAAACACACACAATACATATTTTGTGTTTTCGTCGGCGATCTGAGCAATTTGAACCAGAGAATTTGAGATGGTCTGAGCTGATCAGTCAACTCAGCCCAAACACTTTTGACATGAATGTGAAAAATATCCGATAAAGGCTTTTTAGCATCTTGTTTTAGATGGATTTATTTTGAGACTGGTAAAGGTATTGAAAGTGCCAGTGTAGCTCAAAAAGCTTGTTCCTGAAAAGCTATGAGTGGTATTGGTCATAAAAATATTTCTAGCTGAATTACAATTTTTCTGAAATTCTTTCACTTTCCAGGTTCATTATGAAGATAACTCATTTTGTTAATCAATCTGTGGGGCATTTGAGGCAACTCAACTATGGGTAAATAGGAAGTGAAGTCGAGTTATATGCCCTTTAGTACAAAGTAGCATTGGGTTCATGCGGGATTTAACCCCACAATTTTCCTTTCAACTTCTGGAAATGATTATGGTCAACATTAAATCTAATAAACAGGTCCAAGTTAGATGTTCGTTAAGGCATTAACTATTAAGTAAACTTGATTCAAGAAAGAATCTTTTAGTAAGTCGATACTAAAAGCTAAAATGCTAGATGATTGCATTGCTCATTAGTTTGGATGTATTTGTTACCGTAGGTAACCCTCGGTAGTGACCAGAAAGGATGTTTTTTCCTAGGAAGCGAAATAAGACCTCGAAGTCTGTTTATATAAAGTAGGTAGTACACAGTGTGTTGGTGTGTCAATTTTCTGTTGGCAATAGGCATTGATGTATGTGGAACCTTTTCTATTAAACAGTAATCGCGACGTGTAGGAGTTTGTAAATATTTGTACATTTCTCTTTTAAGTTATGCTTCCGGCGTCTTGGGTTCCGATAATAATAGGTGGTTCGTCTTCAGTAGTCTGGGTGCTATTTTAATATTACGTAGATAATATTTGTAGATGACATTGCGATATATCATTTAGCTCTGGCGAAAACTGAAGCTGTTACTGATATGTCAGATTGAACTAACCTTAGAGGTGTACATTTGGAGTGTCTTATATAGGGCAAGTAATTCACAGTAGAGGAAATATTGCAATACTGAGGCTTGTTGTTTTATGGGTAGTGGTCAATCTCTCTTTCGTTTACTAAAATGTAAAAACTGTTCTTGAATGCTAGTGTAAAATAGTTGGTTGTTGGGAATTGTGTTCTCCGTGGATAGCCCAAAATATAATTTCCAAATTGACCATTAAATTTAAAATGGGGCACAATTGTGAGCAGTCTATATATATCAAAAAGCTGAATACAGCTGCTTATTCTGCTCGGATATTGATACGTCGCATTGATAGTAATATATGGTGGATAGTGGATGAGCCCGGGAGCTATCACATGTGTTAGATTAGTGGAAACCACGTGGCCTTGTTGACCTTCAGAGCGTTACAATTAAATTTTGAATAGTTTTAGAATTACTGGCGGAATTGTAAAATCCAGAGAAATAATTTTATCCAGAATTTTATCTACATTAATTGTATTCTGGATATTTCATCTATCTTTTTGGAAAATTAACCAGTATATCCAATATTTCGTAGTTTGGAATTTCTGTAAACCTATGAAGCAGAGGAAGCAATTAGAATTGCTGTTACTGCTGTACATTGTACATTAAATTTGTTTGCTCCTCCCTGTAGAAAGTGAATGTCTGTTTCCCTGTAGAAAGTGAATGTCTGTTTCACATTAATGGAGTGGACGCCATCACAATAAGCAGGCAGCGGAGCAGAACGATGTTGCATGCAGTGTGTCAGAAAAGAATTTGTGATTCTGCTGACGCATTTTTGCCATGCCTTTCGGTGTTAGCGGAGAGAGCAGAATCTGATGAACGTGTTGCAGCAGATCCGAGATGAGTGGTGGTAAAGAAAGAGAACTTCACATCTCCATAACAGAACCGCGTATGGTTTAGCATGCTGCGTAGAACAAGAGAATTATCTTATTGTCGAGTAGTGAAAAGAAATCGGAAACACTCCAGCAGTGAACACCAGAGGACAACTTCAGAAGAAGCAGAGACAAGATCAAGATTTTACAGAATTTCTAAAAAGAGACAATAACTTAAACTATATAATAGTCGGTAGAGTAATCATGTGTAATTTTGTAACACCTTGTTCATCTCCTTCATATCATCAATTTAAATTTTGCATATAATGTTTTCAGGGGAATTGGCTTGGTGAGCCGGGTCTCGTGATTATGGAAGAATGTTTTATGTGGAATGCCACATTTTAAATTAAATTATAAAATATTAAGATTTATATGAATCTATTTAACAACTGCTGTATGGTTCTAAAAATGTTACACATTTTCTTTTTAAGGAGAGGGAAGTGTAACGGATTTGGTAACAGCAGTTGAAAAATAATATACAATAGAAGTTCTACATTACTCTGTTATAATTCGTCTGCTCATAACAGAAGTGTAATTCTATTTTTGTTGGCTTCATGTCATTTCCATGTTTAAATGAATCGATGTACCTTATTGGTTCACACCGTAGTGCATTGTGCTGTAGTTTCATTCGTCGACGTGAAAGCGAGGGATCAATCAGATTCCAGTATTCGAAATCTTTCCCCGCGAAATTATCCTATATAAGAGTGGTCTCGCTCAAAATTCACCGCCCACGTCCTGGCATGAAAGCTCTAATTCAGCTGCGCCAGTACAACTACCTGTTGAGGTTAGTTATGGGGACACTTTGTAACCTGTAAAAAGGTTAACCGCAGTGGGTACCGTCATTTTGGGACCCGTTCAGCTCGGCCCTGGTGAGAATCACTGTTTCTGAGAGTGCTTCTCTCCAGGTCCGAGTTCCATGGGAACCATCCACATTTACTGAACATATTTTGTGTGTAATTTAACCCTCTTTTGGTGAAAAGTGTAGTGGGCCCGTGGTTTTTGATTCCTCATTCATATTCATGTCCATTTCATATCACACTATTTTTTGGCTTCTTAATAAACCACGTATAAACTGTTTTTCTATTTTATTGTGAATTCATCCAGACCACAACACATAACTGAATGGTTATTCTACCTCAGAGTTGAGTTATATTTTATCCATGGTTTGCTAGCTGACCCAGATCCTCACGAATCTGAAGAACAACAGGGAAATTTCGGCCAGGGTTCTAGCCCCTGAGGAGTCGTTCACCCCATCCCTGTTACAAATTGGCGAGGCTACCAGAATCTAGCTATTCCATCCGAAGAACAACAGGGAGATTTCTGCCAGGGTTCTAGCCCCTGGGGAGTCGTTCACCCCACCCCTGTTACAAATTGTCGATGCTACCAGGATCTGGCTATTCCAGCTGAAGAACAACAGGGTGATTTCGGCCAGGGTTCTAGTCCCTGGGGAGTCGTTCACCACACCCCTGTTACAATACGATACACAAAGGCGGGGTCCTCAACACCCAGCGTCTCGATGAAAGTTTGAAGTTTTTTTCTCTTTTCCACGATTGTTATGTGTATTCAACGTTATACGATACAACGCACACGTCATGAAATATATTAGGCACATCATGCGTGGAATCCGGTCTACATGTAAGAACGCAAGACAAGAACGCATCTGATTATTCGTTGTGTGTCTGAGTGACGTTAGGGCGAGAAATAAATGCTCTGACGCCAACAGTGTCAGGAAAGATTGTCCCGTTAACAGAATTGAAATCGTCTTCTGGTTGGCTAAAGTTGCGGAACAAATGGCAATGGCGCCGGCAATTTTAAAACATGCAGGGAATAAGAGTTCGCGCTGTTGTTACCCTCTGTTGCACGAGTCACATCCAGGTATCAAAACAACTTTTCACCGCCACCACATACGCTAGCTCATTTCGACTGGGTATCTCCCAAAATAATGGTCTCGAACTGATATTCGTTAATTGTGGGTAATACTAATAAAAGAACTTACCAACACTTGAAACTTAAGTGTTCGAAAACACTGACACAGACGTCGTCAGCGCGATACTTACATAGCATAACGACTTGTCATTGGCTGGGCTTCCAGGTGGTTAACGTTAAAGTGCGTCAACAACTTCTAAATTCCGCATGCGTGGATCAATCCACCAACAACAAATGCTTCAAGCAGTTCGAGCAGAGACTGCAAAATCACCCGAGTGCTATACAAACTGTCTCAATGCCACCTTCAGCGCAGGTTTGGGGTTTGAAGAATCGTTTCTAATGATATTTTTCCCGCGTTTTCGGAGAATTAGCGGGAAAAAATGTCTTAACGGTACATAGCAGAATAGAAGGTGGTGCATTGGTCAGGACGACCAATAGACACAGAGGTGTTGCTCATGCAGTGAGCCGTGATCACGTGGAAGTCCGAGTTGTCATTCTAGCCTCAACTGTCGTCCAGAACAGTCACCATCTCAAACATTTTCAAAATGTCTATCAATAAAACTGAGCTCACGGAGCATATTCAGCAAGAAGTGGAGAAAGCTATCAACAATACAGAAAAAAAACACTCTATTGAATGAGACGAAGCCGTTATTAGATGTTAAATTGTGTGGATTTGAAGAGAAAATTGATTCTACTCAAATGGAGATTTCGGAACAACAAATTCTCAAAGTGGAGTCCGTAACAGGTGTTTACAAATTCCAGAAGAAAAGTTGTGGGGAACAGTATGCTTTTAACAATAAAGTAATTTCTACAATTTCCAGCGCTAAAGCCTCGATCAGCAAATCGGAGATTACTTCAGCAGATGTCACAAAAGTGCATGAACAGATTTCAGAAGGTTTAACATTACTTAATCGGGGTCACAAATTGATTAAGATAGCTGATTCCAATGAAAACGGGTGGAAAGTGGTGGAAGAATACGTAGCCAATCCGTTGACTGATAATGCATATGACAAAAGGAAAATTAACAGTGTAATATCCAGAGCATCTCGGAAAGCCAAAGCTTTGGAAATTAAGAAAAGGAATGAACTTCGATACAATCCATACAAAATTACTGACACCAAAGCATCAAACAGTATACAGTCAACTATAAAGCCAAAGCCAGGGAAATGATTTGCATGTGGCACAAGTGCTCATTGGAGAGCTGATTGCCCGTCTATCAGAACAGAAAGAACAAATAAGATAAGTATAGATTTGTTTACTTGAAATGAAAGTCAGATATTGGGTTTACATAGTAAGAGTAAAATAGTTGAAAATGTATCGAGTGAAAATTCACTTAACGACTCCTCATCAACTCAAGACAAGCGTGAGCTTCTGTTCAAGATTAACGAGGGTGAGAATAAAGAAAGGAATGTTTCATATGAAAATATTTCTTCGGCTGGACGGCTTTAGGCAAACATTGCACAATGGAAAGCCGTTACGAATAACAAACATGTTTTGGATGTTATCGCTCACTGTTATGGGATACCGTTCAAGACACTGCCTCCACGTTCAATAAAAAAAAATATAAGTCAGCTTTGGAAAACCCATCTTTTGTTAGATCGGAAATCGCAAAGCTTTTAGAATTAGGATGTGTAAAAGAGGTGAGTGATATTCCATTTGTCGTTAACCCTTTGACGGTAGATTATAACAAATCAGGAAAACCTAGACTGGTTTTGGATTGCAGAGAAATAAATTCTGCATTTGTATAAATTTAAATATAAATATGAGTACGCTTTCGTGGAAAGAGAAATATTTCGTAAAGGTGATTTTTTTTTGTTGTTTCCATTTGATTTTTAGTCTGCAAACCATCACATTTCATTTTTTCCTGACGATTTCAAGTATTTAGTTTTTTCTTGTACGGATGGAATGGTTACAAAGTACTACGCATTTTGCCTATTACCATTTAGTTTGGCTACTAGTGAATATATTTTCTCAAAAGTTGTAAGGGAAATAGTTAAATTTTGGAGAGACAATGAATTAAGAGTTGTCGTGTTTTAGATGACGGTTTGGGTGGTGATTCTCACCCGGCGTTAGCTAAGAGTACAAGTTTACGAATAGAAAAAGATTTGAATAATTTTGGTTTTCGACTGGCAAAAGAAAATTCTGAATGGGTCCCATCACAAGTTAGAATTTGGCTTGGATTATATTGGACTATGATAGAGGGTAGAATCACACTTACAGAGTCAAGAGTCGACAGGATTTTGTTACGTATTCACAGTGCAATGAAGAAAGTAGATAAAGGTCAAAATTTGACAAAGACTCGCACTTTGGCCTGTATCGCATGTCAAATAAGTTCTGCTCAAATTGTATTTGGCGATAAACTAAGGTTATATACAAGAGGTATGTACGGATGCTTAAACTCTCGAGCTAGCTAGAAAGCAATTGTAATACAAAATGCAAGGTGAAGCTGCTATTACAGAAATGGTTCATTGGAAAGAAAATTGTTTTAAACTAAACAATATAGGGGTCGACACGGGTGCCAAGAAATGGCACGTGCTCGATTTACGCGTATGGAGTGACACGTCTGGTACTGGTTTTGGTAGTTTCGTATGCACAAGCAGTGCTGGCAACGAAACAGTTTTCGGATGTGCTTCTGGGCGTGAAATTGAATCAGTAAGTGAGTGTAAAAATGACATAATCGGGAGTCGGGCTCCTGGTGGTTCTGTACAGAGGTTTGAGACCTCAATTTGTGACACGAAATCCGGGAGTTGGGCTCCGCGGATAGATATCGGTATTAACAGCGGAAAGAAAGGTGAGTTTTATTACTCGGGTAAATGTTAACATACAGAGAAAGTTTGCTTCGGACGCTGGGCTTCGGGCGAGGCTTGTCTCAGTTCCACGTTGCGTGAACTGGAAGCGGTGCACCGTATTCTGAAAGATTACTCAACAGGTGAGAAAGTTAAAAAAAAAAACATTGAGTGGTTTACGGACAACAAAAACGGTTGTTAAAACAATAAACGTCGGTAGTAAAAAGGCAAATTTACAAAATATTGCTTTATCAATCAATGACGTGTGCGAGTCAAAACACGTAAAGATTTTTTCACAGTGGGTTCCCAGAAAGCAGAATAAAACAGCAGATAAATTGAGTAGATACACAGATTGTGATGACTGGGGCATTCAGATTTGGCTTTTCGAAAAATAGATAAGATGTGGGGACCTCACACCATCGACAGGTTTGCATCAGGGTATAATACAAAATGCAGCCGTTTTAATAGTCGCTTTCGGTGTAGTTGTACTGAGGGGGTTGATGCATTCAAATAAGATTGGGGTGGTGAATACAATTGGCTAGTGCCCCCACCCAGACTCGTTTCTCGGGACATCAAAAAATTACAGCGGGAAAGCGGTGAAGGTACACTTTTGAACTCAATGTGGAAATCGGCGCCTTATTAGTCGTTTATAAAATCGAAAGAAGGGGCTTTCTTCAAATTTGTGAAAGAGACCTTTCTTCTACCACAGGGACACATTGTTTATCATGGTAGGGGGCGAAATGGTTTGTTTACAAAACAGAGATTCGATTTCAAAATGATAGCACTAAAAGTTCAGTGTTGGAGTTTGGCTGTACAACATGACCATATGTACTCCCCCCCCCCCAACACCATCCGCAAAAAAAAAGTTGAGGGAGTAAACTAATTGACTTATTTTACGTCGCATTTCAGGTTTGAAAATACCGGAAAACATTCTACTGAAGTGCAAAAGGTCGGAGTGAGACGCACGCCAGAAATCGAGAAGTTAATGCACATCATGAGTATGCATTTTTTTAAATCAAGGAGTGATTCAACGATAGAAATTTACTGTAACAGTTTCTTGAAGTGGGCGTCTTTCGCCGCTAGCAGAGATATTAATTCAATTCCAGCTCAACCTATTCATGTTTCATTATATTTGACTTACTTATTAGACAGTGGAGCGTCATATGTGCAACTATTAACACTGCAGTGTATTCCATAAGATGGACACATAATTTAAATAATTTTCCTTATCCTACAAAGAACTCTATCGTTGAACTCTATCGTTTCAAACCTACAAGAATCGGCTGAACGTAGTGCATTGAGACCTGTTCACAGAAAAGACCCTGTTTCTTCCCAGATGCTTATAAAATTATGTGATATGTTTAAAGATTCTAATGACTTGTTTGATGTACGTGACTTAGCAATGATTCTTCTAGGGTTTTCTGGTTTCTTGAGGTACGAGGAGTTTTCATCACTGCAGAGACAATATATTGTTTTAAATGATAATTATTTTATCATTTTTGTGAGACAGAGTAAAACTGACAAATATAGGCAGGGCAACGAAATTGTCACAGCTAAAGGTAGTACTTCAGCTTGTACTCTCAAAATGTTAGTAAAATATGTTTTACTAGTAAATGAAGATTTAGGTTCCTCAGATTACCTTTTTATGGGTGGGTATAGAGTCAATGGAAAATGCAAATTAAGGAATGGCAACAAAAAGTTAAGTTACGCCACCGTGAGAGAGAGATTAGTCAGCAAACTGAAATTAATAGGCGGTGGTCTTAATTTTGGAATACATTCTCTTATGGCAGGTGGCGCCACAGCAGCTTCTAATTCGAGTGTAAACGAACGTTGCTGGAAACGACATGGCAGGTGGGATACATATAGCAGTAAGGTCAGGTACGTCCAAGACTCTATTGAGAAAAGGTTGGAAGTTTCCGACAAATTCGGTCTCTAAATACATATGTATGAATAATGCTATGTTGATATCTTTACACCTGTTTCCCGTTCTTTGAATAAAGGATTTCTATGGACACGACCGTCTAGTTCGCTAAATAATGTTTGTATTTATTATGCAGTTGAGTGTAGACTGATAATTTCCCCGCGTTTTTCGGAGAATTAGTGGGAAAAAATTGTCTTAACGGTACATAGCAGCATAGAAGGTGGTGCATTGGTCAGGACGGCCAATAGACACAGAGGTGTTGCTCATGCAGTGATCCGTGATCACGTGGAAGTCCGAATTGTCATTCTAGCCTCAACTGTCGTTCAGAACAGTCATTATCTCAGAAATTCTCAAAAAATACTGTAATAGGTTTAAATGCATAATACGGGAAATTGGTGTACGGGGATAAACATACTCTTGGATATATACACGTGGCATTTTACGTTTCACAGAGTTTTTTTAAACTCTAATGGGTAATGTTTTATCTCTGGGAATGTAGGTGTATTGGTTATCCGTCAGAAGACAAATCACGGATTCAGCAATTGTTCCATGATATTTTAATGATCGTAAGTAGGTGATAATTGCCGATTTAAGGACAGATTTTACAAAAACTGTACACGTACATGTACGTGTACCGCCATAGGGATTCAGTGTTAAATCGTGTACAGAGTGTAAAAAATGTCGTTTTGTCATGGTGTCCCAGAATCGGCAATTGTTTTTGATCGCACTTTTGACCGTTCAAACATCCGTTGGCGAACGAGTACATTCGTCACATCGCTCGGAAGGGGACAAATGTGCGAAATTTGAAGAAAATGTAAATTTAAAATTTTTTCTCAACGTTCCCATCGCGGATCAGACCTTCAATCTATCGTTGATGAAAGCAAGCAAAAAACGCTTTGCCGGATCTAGGACAGCATCAAAAATGCGGTTTGCCGGTTCTGGGACACCGACGTTCGTCAACGGCTGTTTGAACGGTCGAGGGTGCGATCCGATCGGTGAAACCTATTTGCCGATGCTAGGACAGGGAAAATCGATCTCAAAACGTTTTTTCGACGTTCGCCAACTGTGAAAAGAGAGTGTAAAGAGTAGTCACTCATCGAGGATTTTTTAATTTTTTTTTTAAAACCGATTTCGGCCTCCGGTACATCGAAAAAATGCGTTTTGTCGGTTGTGGGACACCACCACGCTCGAGATCGCGTTTCGAATGGACGAGGGTGCGATCTGATCGGCGAAAACGATTTGCCGATTCACCTCGCGAGTTTTGTCAGGTGAATCGTAATAGATCAGTTTTGAGGACTTTACAATTTTTGTACTTAGTGTAAATAAAATAGCTTTTTTCATTCAATAGAGTCGACTATAAAATTGCGTTCCACTTAGATGGGTTTTAAGCGAGAAAATTTGTGTTTAATTAACATTATGAAATCTTTGCAAAATCCTTTCATTTTTTGTTCTTGTATAAATGAAAAGGTTTTCGTTCAATGGATGACATTGAAAAACTCGAGTTTGGAAAATTAGAACCGATGGAAATCGTCCGTTCACGTTTTGTCATAGCGAGATTTAAGGTAAATCATAATAAAACAGTTTTGTAGAGTTTTTTCAAATATTGCAATCGACATAAATAAAATTGTTTTTCATTCAAATAAAAATTCAACTATAAAGCCTTTCACTTAGATGGGTTTTAAGAGATAAAAATTGTGTTTAAAATTGGCACTATGAAATCTTTACAAAATCCTTTTCATATTTTGTTCCGGTGTGAATGAAAGGTATTTCGTTTTAATAATGGACAATAAAATCGCGTTTCCACTCAGTCAGGTTTTAAGAGGTAAACTGAATTTTAATCGACTTGTGATAATGTTTCGGAGATATGAATGAACCCTTTTAATGGATATAATTATTCTCAAACGCGTTAAATCAGAAACCGGTTTCTTATGCACTAAACTTTCAAATTTTTTCAAAGTCCTTCTGTTCGTCACGGAGTGAATAATCGGTGATGTGATCTTTAACACGTTTAAGGGCAAAACGCATTTATAGTTTTATTTTGTAAAATGTTTTTCCACAACTGGTTTTAGTTATTATATATTAAAGACAGAAGATTTTTATTTACTTAAAACATAAAAATAATTATACATTTAATTTTGAGAATAATAAATAACTCACGTTACCATACTCTATAGGAAATATTAATAATTTTAAAAAAACAAAAACATTTTTTTACACATCACAGATTCCAAGCGGAGAGATCAGCTTTTCAACGAATATCAACGACTCAAGAAAAGCATCCAATCCTCTGACAGAAGCAGGCGACTGGGGGAAATAGAATTAAAACGCGAAACCAAAAAATTATTTAAACCCGTGACGGAGGTTCGGGAACAAAGTAAGAAGGAGATCGTTGACGAATTGAAGCCCATAAAAGAAAGTTCTTTGAGAACGGGTTCGTTGCCCGGCAGTTTTACGAGGGGGTTTTCCTTTCAAAGATCATCCACGGATTACGGTCCCTAGAGAATCGAAACCGACGTGTGCGAAAGTGACGATGCCGCTTCGACTATCACCACTGATAGAGTCGAGTCGTCCGAGTAAGGTGGTAAGAGAGATCTATTGTATGGAATTTAAAAGGATTCTGACGGTAGAACTTTTGTTTGCGACACCGAAGTGCAAGAGGATTATGGTAATTTAATCGTCGGTTCGAATAGGTACGAATTAACTCCTGGATTGCGTACATTGCTCCTTTTTGACAAGCCTGGAGATTACACGGATCGGGATTTCGACAATTGCGACGACATTCTGGTTCAGACTCACGCCATGAATAGAAATAACGATGCCAGGAAAACGAGACCCAAAGCCAATAGAGGTTACAAGTGGACGAAGGTGGTGAAACCCATATCGGATATGAATAAGAAATTCGTCGAATCTGTGACTGGTAAAGGGGTGAGAACCACTTTTCTTCCGAGCGATTCTGACGCTCTGTCTCAGAGATTGAGATTGTTGATGGCAAGTCGACACGCTGGCAACACTGGATTAGATAATGAGATAGTGAGCATATGCGACGAATTGTTGAGGCAGAAGGTTTTGAATAAACATGATTATAAAAGGCTGATGAACGAATTGAAGGATTGATATAAATATATAATAAGTAGAGAGAACAAACCAAAAAATATATATATAATAAAAACAGTAAATTTTACACTAGAAAATAATAAAAAGTATTTAAACAACAAACGATTTACCAGTGAAAAAAACAAAATATATTATAAAATAAAAATATGTTGGTGATAAAGAACAGGGGATACGTTAGAACTTACGTTCAAGGCGGTTCCGGCATCGTCGAATCTATAATGCGAGCGTTCACGAGCGATGCAGGTAGAAAACTCACATCGACCGCATTTGAGGTCGGTAAGAAGACGGCTTTGGATGCTGGTAAGAAAGCCGCTTCCGAAGCTAGTGGTAGGATAGCTTCTGTGCCTGGTAAGAGGGCAGCCGACGCGTTGATCGACAAGTTGATCAGTACACCGGTGAAGCGAGCTATGTTAGAGCGATCGCCGAAAAGTTGGAAAGATTTTAAGGATGCTGTGGTACACACACAAGATTTAGCCAAAATGACGAGTGGATCTGGATTGAAGAGAACTCGCGACGGTGTAATATAAATAAAGAATAATATTTATAAAAACTAGTTTGAAAAAATATAAAAAAATGTGCTTGAAAAAATCTAAAAATAACAAAAAAATAAACAAAGATGAACAATAAAGATATGTCTTCAAACGACGCCACGACCAAGAGGTCGAATAACGAGTTCTTTCCCAAAAGCATAAGAGGCTTGATAGTGGGAAAATCGAATTGTGGAAAGACCAATCTGTTGATGAATCTGTTGTGGCAACCCGGCTGGTTGGATTACGACAGATGATTCGTGTTTGGCAAGAGTTTGTTTCAACCCAAATACAGATTTCTTCGAGAGTGCATGGATCGTAGATTACCCAAGGACGTCATAGCCAGATGCTTTGACAGTAGGGAGGAGTGTCGATTTTATGAGAACGCTAGCGACGTTCCGGATCCTAGAGAATTGAAATCGGAAGATAAGAATCTCATGATTTTCGACGATCTGCTTTTGGAAAGACAGAACCGATGGGAATCGTATTACGTTAGAGGTCGTCACAGCAACGTGGACTGTTTCTACCTGTTGCAGAATTATTTTCAATTGCCCAGACAGACGATAAGGGAGAATGTTAATTTACTGTGTCTCTTTCGCCAGGATCTCAAGAATCTCAATCACATCTATGGTGATCACGTCGCAAACGACATGAGCGTGGCGGAATTCAGGAGATTCTGCAAGAGGGTTTGGGATGGAGGACTTTACAATTTCGGCGTGATCGATTTGACTAGCGAATTTAATCGCAGAAAATATCGGAGCGGATTCGACAAGTTTTATGTTTCTGATGATAATAAGATAGAGAGCGAAAATAAAATAAGAAAATAAAAAATCATCAAATAATTTAGTTTTGAAAAAATAAAAATAAAAAATAAAAATATAATGTTCGAACAAGGAGAATTGTTAGAACGGATAGCCGAGAATACAGCTGCAAAACAATCCATTCAAATCGTGGTGAGTGGCGATTCGACTCGATTCGCGACGAAATTCGAACCTTGAATCGAATTGAATAGAGAGAAAAGATACGAGATGGCGTTGGTGAATCTGGAGACTTATTATTCCTTTCCCAACGTCACCGAAAAGAATAACTCGTTCAACTATTCCGACGGAGTGGATTGGTTGGAGATTCGAATTCCCAAAGGAAGTTATGACATACACGATTAGAAAAATTACATTCCGACGTGAATGAAGATGGATGGAAAGGGAAGCAACAAGATCAGACTCGCTCCCAACCCTAATACCCTAAAAATTAAAAACGTAATGTTCGAACAAGGAAAATTGTTAGAACGGATAGCCTAGTATACGGCTGCAAAACAATCCATTCAAATCGTGGTGAGTGGCAATTCAACTCGATTCGCGAGGAAATGCGAACCTTCCATCGAACTGAATAGAGAGAAAAGATACGAGATGGCGTTGCTGAATCTTGAGACTTATTATTCATCTCCCAACGTCACCGAAAAGAATAACTCGTTCAAGTATTCCAACAGAGTGAATTGGTTGGAGATTGGAATTCCCAAAGGAAGTTACGACATAGACGATTTGAACAATTACATTCAGACGCGAATAAAGACGGATGGAAAGGGAAGCAACAAGATCAGACTCGCTCCCAACCCTAATACCCTTCAGACGTTGTTGGATTTGGAAGATAATTTTCGAGTGGATTTCAACACGGACGATTCTATAGGCAAGATGCTGGGATTTGATCGAAAGATGTATCGAGGCCACGCGGCATCTGAAAATACAGTCGACATTCTCTCAGTCAATAGCATTCTGGTGAACGTGGACGTGATTGCAGTAAGCTATGTGAATGGTGGTGCTCAACCGACGATCTATTCCTTCTTTCCAAACGTGTCGCAGGGTTATAAGATCGTGGAATGACCTCGAAATTTAGTTTATCTACGAGTGATTTTAGACACGTTGTATAGTCTCAAAACCACATTGATGGATCAAAATGGTGAACTGTTAGGTCTTTGTGCAGAGAGTGTGACAATACGATTTCACATAAGAGAAATATAAAAAGCAAAAAAAAAAAATTGTGTATATATATAAATAAGAAAATAAAATAAACGCAATATTAATTTACAAAAATTATTTAATATATATAATTATCATTAAAACAAAAAAAACAATTAACAAATTTAATTTTTTTTTAAATTTAAAAAGAAAAAAGAATTATGACACAATACGTGGTTAAAAACGTGAACATATCCGCAGGACAGTGGAAGAAACTTAAGAGAGCATTAACAACTCGAGGCGAGGCGGTGAGATTCAAATTCACTCACGAAGATCTGGAGAGTGGCGGTCAGGATTTGATTGCCTGGACCAGAAGTCAAATCAAAAGGATGGAGAAAGCGATTTGTGATGGAAGAAGGTTGACGGTGAGATTGAGTCCCACTCAACTGAAATACAATTTGAGAATGAAAGGCGGTTTCCTACTGATATTGGCAGGAATCGCCGCAAAAGCATTACCCTTTGCCGCAAAATCATTACCCTTTCTCGGAAAGACTCTCGGCGTGGGAGCTCTCTCGGGACTCACGAGTTCGGCAGTTGAGAAATTAATGGGTGGTTTTTGAAGAAGGGAGGAGCCATGTGTCGCGTCCATGTAGATGACAACGGTGAAGGATTGTATCTAGAACCCGTTAGAGGTGGCAACTCTTTGAGTGGAAATGGTCTCTATCTGAAGAGTGAACAGAACGTTGAGCGACTTGGTAAGGGTTTGTTGTTCGGTTAGAATTCACCGTTTAAGAATATACCGATTTTGAGTATGTTATTATAATGTAAAAAATTATATAATTATATAAAATATAAAAATATAAATCATAGAAAGTATAAACAATAATATAAAATGGATAAACAAGTGGAAAAACAATTAGACGATAATGATGAATATCGCGAGATAGAGTGCAAAAAAGATGTGGAAAAATGATTAGACGCTAATGATGAATATTGTGGGATAGTGTGAGAAAAAGATGTGGAAAAACAATTAGATGCTAATGATGGATATCTTAGGAAAGAACTGAAAAAAGAGTTAAAAAAGATCGGGATAGATGGTTGAAATTTAAAAGAATGAGACGTTTTCCACTACCACCACTACCTTCTGACGAGAATGGTAATGATGTGAGTGTTACCAAGAGATGCACCACATTTGTTCATAATTATGATACAGATAGACAAATGTGTTCTTATAAAAACGTAATATATCACCAAAAAAAAGAAAACAAGATTCGAAGTCAAAATTTGAGAAAAAAGGAAACATTACTATAATATATATGGGTGATAGTGAAGAAGAATGAAACAAAAAAAAAGAAAAAAAAAAGTAATGAGATCTAGAGATGATCAACCTCTCTAGATCTCATTACTTTTTTTTTTCCTTCTTCTTCACTAAAAATCAGTCTCTCTATTGTTTATATTTTCAAGTCCTCTATTAGCATGTTGACGGTCGTGTCTTCTCCTTTTTCGAAAATGTGTTGAATGTTTATCTTTACTTTTTTGAGTTTGTTTTACATTGGTGAATGTGCTCTCACCACCCGATTTGTTCATGAGTTCGAGAGAGATTTTTGGATATATGTAACTTCCGTAGGGCAACGACAAATTGTCCTTGTCGAATTATCTACCTTTGGTGATGACGATTTTCTGTAGATCGCTTTGGTACTCATAAAACAAATTGAGCGTGGCTTCATCGAATTTCAAAGGCATGCTGAATTTTGTCATGTTTGTGCTCTAAGCCCTTTGTCTCGACCTCGTTCAATTCGATGGCATCATGTCATTGTAATCTATAGATTTTATAACCAAATTTCTTACACGTTTTGACTCGTTTCAATTTCAATTCACATCTTTTAGGTGTTGTTGTCATGATCGATTATTTGTTTTTTTTGTTTTATGAATTATTGCAAATAATATATATTTTTGAATTTTGTATTTAAATAATAATTCGTTAAAAAATTTTTTTTTTTTACTCTCTAAAAATATATAAAAAAAAGTTTTTAATTTTTAATTTTCTTTAATGTGAACATTTTTTTTTTTTTTGTAAAAGTGTTTTTTTCTCGTTATATATATAAATAAAAAGTTTAAATTTAACATCCTTTTTTTCTCATATTAATTCATTTTTTTTACGTTAAGGAACATAAAAAAAAATTGATTAATTTCATCAAAAAATTTTCTTTGAAGGAATTAAAACATATATATAAAATCTATTTTGAAAATTTTTTAACAAATTATTATTGATACAAAATTCAAAAAAAAAAAATATTCTTACAAATGAAGCAAACAAATAAAAAAATGGAAAATATAAATGAGAAAACCATACCTCAGTTAAATGAGATGTGTAGAGAATAAACATTCCACATTTCAGAAATCATAGAACCAAATAAAAAAAAATTGAAGTCATACAGGAATATTGTTTGCGAAATGATGGAACGAAAAAAATCAAAAGATCAGAAGTGGACAAACTCAAACAGACTCGAACTGCGAAAAAAATAAGCTGATGACATAATGCTTGACGATAGAAAATGAAACATGAAGCGTCAGGAAATTAGAAAGATCATGCTTGAGGAGATACATAGTTTGCTCAATGAAAAGGTAAACGAAATGTTGATAGGAACAACGTCAAAAAATGCATCG
The DNA here is from genome assembly GCA_031216915.1 of Pictodentalium vernedei. Classification (NCBI taxonomy): domain Eukaryota; kingdom Metazoa; phylum Mollusca; class Scaphopoda; order Dentaliida; family Dentaliidae; genus Pictodentalium; species Pictodentalium vernedei. The sequence continues at coordinate 340,087,261 of CM062297.1, forward strand.
GTTGTGAAAAATGAGAAGAAGAAAAAGATAGTAAAAGGAATCGAAATGCCAACATCGGAAAAGAAAAAATTTTGGATGTGAAAAATAAGAAGACGACTAAATGATAAGCCATTGAACAACTTCAAGTTTCAAAAAATAAAAAAACGAAAACGAAAACGAGTGATGCAGTTCAGAATCTAGACAAACAAGATATATCGAACAAAATTCGATGAGCAATCAATGAAGGGAAAGGAGAAGAATATGTAGCACAAGTCATCATGGAAGCATTCCAATCGAATCCCGTAGAATGGGAGAGTGTGATCAAAGGCGTTTTTAAAACTTTTGACGTGGTTCCTTCGTTCAAGAATGTCGATACAAAATTGTTCATGGAACGGCTGAAGAAAAAAGTATTGGATTTGTTTTGCAAACACATGAACGTGGGACAAAAAATTAAGATGATACTCCATTGCATGATAAATAAAATCGACGTGAATTCCGGATTTATCAGACATTTTCGAAATGATGAAAGACAAGATGTTGACATCTCTCATGAATTATCAACATGAAGGAAGTAATTGGACATTCGATGAGGTGTTTAAACTCGAAATTCATATAACTAAAAACGATTCATTGAAAGCGTCTTCCTACGAGGAATTACCATATTTCTTAATTAAAAAACACTCCATGGTCAACGTGAGAAATAAATATGATCAGTGTTTTAAATGGGCAGTCACCTCTGCTTTATACCCCGTCAAAATCCATCCTGAGAGAGTTTCTCATTATGAGGAGACTTCTAAAAATCTTGATTAGACTGGAGTGACTTTTCCAATGCAGTTAAAACACATCAAACGTTTCGAGGCTCAAAATCCCACCGTAGCGGTGAACGTCTTGGGATACGATGATGAAAAACGAACGATGTATCCTCTCAGACAGACTTTGTATCTCGAAAGAGAAAAGACGATTATTTTATTATTGATTTTGAATGGTGACAATCATCATTATTGTTGGATTAAACAACCGAGCCGATTACTGTCAAGACAAAATAATAAACATGAACATATGACATGTTTATGTTGCAACTGTATGAACGCGTTTCACAGCAAAAAATCCTTAGTGAAACATCAGGAATATTGCAATAAAAATCAAGCCATCGAAATGCCTAAACCCCAAACCATTGTGAACTTTCAAAATCACATTAGAAGGTTAAAAGTACCATTCGTCGTGTATGCCGATTTTGAATGCTTCACCGTGAAAATGAGTTCCTGCCAACCCGACACTCTTCGAAGTTATGTCGAAAGATATCAAAAACACACGCTTTTGGGCTATTGCATTTATGTGAAATGCGCTTTCGATTCGCAACACGACATGGGTCCCTTCACTTACATGAAACGGTGTGAGAGACGATGACGTAGCTCAAAGGTTCTTGGAAGAGTTAGAATCGAAAATTCAAATTTTATACAACAAATTCAAAACTCCGGCGAAAATGATCATCACATGAGAGCAGCAGGACGAAAGTAACAGAGCCACCGAATGTCACATATGCAGACAATTGTTTGACAAGAATTCAAAGGAAAATAAAAAGGTTAGAGACCACGATCATTACATGGGTCTGTATCACTGTCCGGCTCACAGCAAGTGTAATTTAAAATATTGAGACACCATTTTCCATCCGGTGATATTTCACAATCTCTCGGGTTATGACAGTCATCTGTTTGTGAAAAATCTCGGCACCTCCTATGAAGAATTAAATTGCATCGTGAACAGTGAAGAAAGATACATTTTCATCGCGAAATGGAAGCTCATGGAGAAGAAAAGAGTAATCGACAGAGAGACAGTGGAAAGAAAAAACGAAATCCATTCATAGAGGGATACGCTTCATCCACAGTTTTAAATTCAGGTCGACCACTCTGGAAAAATTAGTCAATAACATGAGCAAGGATAAATTTAAAATCCCGAGCGAACATTTTGGAGAACGAGTAGATGTCATGTTGAGGAAAGAAGTCTATCCTTACGATTACATGAACGATCTAAAGAGATTCGACGACACCGCATTACCTTCGAAAGAAGATTTTTATTCAAAATTATACGAATCCGACATTTCCGATGAGAATTACGAACACGCCAAAGACATGTGGAAATCATCCGATATGAAAACCATGAGAGATTATCATGATCTCTATCTAAAGACCGACGTTCTGGTATTTCACCGCACCCGGTCTGGCATGGGACACTCTGTTGAAGACCACCGAAGTCCAATTGGAGTTATTGTCCGACATGGACATGTTGCTCATGTCCAAAACGGCTGCGAGAGGTGGCATCTCGATGATCCCCCACAGATATTCTAAAGCTAACAATCCCTACATGAAAGAAGGTTTCAATTCGAAAAGATCAAATAAATACATACAGTATTGGGAAGATAATAATCTGTACATTTGGGCCATGAGTCGTCCTTTACCGATTGGAAATTTCAAATGGGTGACGGAACCGGAAGAGATGCAAAAATGGAGAGACTATCCTTGCATTTTAGAAGTCGATTTGAACTATCCGAAAGAATTACACGATCTACACAATGATTATCCACTGGCTCCCAAATGAATGGAACCGATCGACAGAGACGAGGAAAAACTCATTCCCAATTTATTTAACAAACGTAAGTACGTCGTCTACAGTGAGAATTTGAAACAATAGGCTATTATGGCCTGAAATTAGTGGACATACATCGCGTCATTCGATTCGACGAAGAGCCTTGGATGAAAAAATACATCGATCTCAACACGAATTTCAGAATTCGAGCCGAGAACGATTTCGAAAAAAGATTTCTTCAAACTCATGAACAACTGTGTGTATGGTAAATTGATGGAAAACATCAGAAAGAGAACCGACGTTTGACTCGTCACATCTGAGAAGAGAGCTAAAAAATTAGTGGCGAAACCCAATTACAGACACCGAACCATATTCGCCGAAAATCTAGTGGCCATTCACATGCAAAAGATGCACCTGAAGTTCAACAAACCCTGTTATCTCGGACCAATCATCTTAGATATCAGCAAGCGATTGATGTACGAGTTTCTCTATGATTACGTCAAACGGAAATTTGGTGAGAAAGCCAAACTACTGTTCACCAACATGGACAGTTTAGTTTACGAGATTGAGATGAAAGACGTCTACTGAGATATATCTCCGGGTTGTGGCCGCGGGGTTCGACACGAGCAATTATCCTGTCGATCACCCATCCAACATTCAATCGAACGACAACAAGAAGGTGTTGGGTAAATTTAAGGATGAGATCGGCAGTAAATAAATCATCGAATTCGTGGGTTTGAGACCCAAACTGTATGCTTATCGTCTAGAAGGTGAAGAGATCAAGAAGTGCAAAGAGGTTAAAACATGTGAAGTGAAGAAAAACATCTCTTTTCGAGAGTATAAAGAGTGTCTGTTCAGAAGTGGTCCAGTGTATAAGACTATGAATTTGATTCGAAGCGAAAATCACGACTTGTATACCAAAATAGTCAACAAGATTTCGCTGACGCCCGACGACGATAAAAGATTCATGTTAGACGATAAAATAAGCATTTTAGCACTTGGACATTGGACTTTGGATATGATTAAGGATGATAGGATTCTAGAAAATCAAGAGGAATTAGATGGATTCAAGATTATGGAAGTCGATAGAGACATCGAGAGAGTTAGTTTAAAAAGAAAGAAAATATAAAAAAATAACGTCATTTTAGTGAATTATAAAATAAATAAATAAAAAAAAATATACACATTTATGAATAAGAAAATAGAGATATGCGTAGAAGGTGTCGTCTTACCTAACGAACCCCTATCCAACATTGATCTGTTGAATGCGGTGAAGGATTTGAAAATCAAAGATTTTCTAGGCGTGTTTTCCAGAGATGCCTTGCCGAAGAGAAGACCTCGACAATCAGAATGCGGAATGTTAAATCTAGATGATTTATTAGGTGAAGGCACTCACTGAGTGGCGTGGTTCAAGAACGGGAAGAAGAATTATTATTTTGACAGCTACGGAATCTCGCCGCTGAAAGAAATAAATACCTTTTTCAACGAATTGATGGTTCTTTACAACACGGAATGAGCGCAATCGCCAGATCAAGTTTTTCAAGATTTTGCAGTCACCTGTGTCTCTACGTTCTCACGAGATGGTCTGTAGGAGATCGGTTTCAAGACATTCTCAATGATTTACATTAGAGAGAGATTTTTTTTATAGTATATATAAAGGTAAAAAAAATTATTTAAAAAAATTTAATAGTATAAAAACGAAAAATAAAAAATAAGTGAAATAATTCATTTCTAATAAATTGCATTTGAAATATATTTTTTAAAACAAAAAAAACTTAAAACAACATGCCAGTCGATAAATTTGGTAGAAGTGACGACGAAAGTCAACCCAAAAAGAAGAGGAAGACTCTTGAAGTCGGCGATGGTTACGACATTGCCAACTTGGACGAATGTTACGTTCGGAGATACGAACCTCAAGAGGAACCTTTGAACATGAAAGAAGCTCTACAATCTTCCTGAGCCAATAGATATCGCAGATGTGGCTACTAAAAAATACGTCGACAGGGGGAACGCGGATTTTGAATGAATCATGCTAGATAATTACGTGGATAAAGCCATGACTGACGATCTCGATCTGAAATCTAAACGTTTGGTGAACGTCGTGAATCCCATAGATTCCACCGATGCCGCGACCAAGAAATATGCTGACGACTCTCACGTGCGATTCAGCGAACATCTGAAAAGTAGATACATTCAGAAAATGATGCAATCGGAATTGAACGCCAATTCTAACAAGATAACGAATATGGCCACTCCCACGAATCCCAAGGACGTGGCGACCAAACACTACGTAAATCTGGAACAGAGAAAGTCTGACAGACGAGAAATGAAATCGGATCTGAATGCGGGATTCAACAAGATATTGAATCTGTCGAAGGTCAACGATGCGGACTCCCCCTTGGTCAACAAGGGCTATGTAGATTTCCGCCGTGATATGATCTCAAGAATACATAGAATCGCAAGTGGACGATCCCTACTTGAACAAACAATCTGGCGGAACCATGAAGGGTGGTATCAACATGAACAGTCACAATTTATTCGGTCTCGATCACGATCCTGAATTCGATTCCAGCGCGGTCAGCAGGAAGTATGTGGACGACAACTCAGTCTGGAGAAAGGGCGACATCATGGAAGGTAAACTAGACATGGGTGGACACATGCTCACAAATCTATCAGACCCCATGAGCATGACGGACGCCTGCACTCTGATTTTGTTGGTGGAGAAAATCAAATACGCTAGGCAATTGATCACTGTGTGGGCTCAGGAGAACAATGTGTTAGAGGAGGGAAAAGCCAAGTGGTCTTTCGGAAATGGAGGTAGCGGATCGCAACATGGTCAGGTTGGATATCCCATGCCATTGGGAGGTGAAATCATTCGAATGAGTCTGACTTCCACGGATTTGAATAACAGAGCAGTCGTCAATGTCGCGGTGAATGGAGTAGAGAGCGATAAGAGATACAGTGTCGAAAAGACCAAGAATCAACACTCGAATGTTAGCACGTTTGGCACCCCTCTCAATGTGAACGTCGGAGACAGGATTAATTTCGTTACAAAAACCAATAATCCCGAAGCTGCCACTTCCGTGGTGAGCATACTGATCGAACAGATCCTCTGAACAAACTGTAAACGCGTGGAAATAATTAATTAAAAAATAATGCGTGATTGTTAAAAACAAAAAAAAATAGTAATGATATTTAGAAAGATGTTCAATCTCTCTAGATCTCATTACTTTTTATTTTTTTTTTGTTTTTTTTTTGTTTTTTTTTAATAATTACTCATCACTTTTTTATATTTTTTTCACACACATCTCTCATCGAATGATCGACATCTTATTTCCATCCGATTCGAATTGTAATTCTCTGTCCGACAGGACCAGGGCGTAGGCTTCGTTTCTTCTCAGCACGTTCCTATCAAATTGCATCTTGATCTGAATGTCTAAGATGCTACACTTGAGTCGTTCGCTCTGTTTACTGACGTCGAATGCGAACATGGGATACATCGACTTGTATTCGCCTGGAGATATATTAGGGTTGCTCATCAATTCATCTAGACCGTGATACTCCTTTCTAAAATCTGCGGAGTCACCGTGCAGTCTGCAGAAATCGTTCTTGTCGAACGACGCATTGTAATCGATTGCTGTATATCTCGTGGCATTCAGAAACACTTGCATGTTTCTCAAATTGCAGCGATCGAATAGCGATGCATTCTTTTCCTGAGACCCGTCGCTATCGGTCTGAAACGCGACCATGATGAAACGCGGTCTCTCGGAAGTGGATTTCATGGTCAATCTCCAATCGAAGTGATTCGTGGAGAGTGGAATGCTAGTCGTGTCACACTGTCTCATTCTAAATCCCACAGGTAATTTACTCTTGGATTCTATGATCTTGTAGAGACGCGTTTTTTCCATGATCGAAGGCTGCACGTGCGGAACGAACCACGATATCTTGTGTAGAGTTAACTTACCCGCATCGGTCGTGGGGAGTCTCACTATCGCGTCGTCATTTCCCATTCGAATCAACCTCAGATTGTGTTTGAATCCATACATGATCTTATTGTAATCGTCCGCGAATCCAAAGATGTGTTTCAAAGGTATCCTGAACGAAAACGTTCCTTTGGGTCTGGACGTCTTGACGACATAGTCGAATATCGCAGACGGTGTCGTTCATCCACAACTGATTAAGTCCTCTGGATTTCGAAAAATCTTCCGGATACGTCAAGAGTCCGAACATCGTGGTGGCCTGACCAGGATGAAACACAGATTCTATCTCTTGTTCGGATAGCAAGTATTTTATATTACTGAATAGATGCATGATACCATTATTGGCTAGAGTAACCGTGTCGTCGGCGTAGTCGGTCCCATCTTCCTTTGTGAGACGTCCCTGCACAACTATGTAACTCTCGCTAGGATGAACGAATAGATCTTGGGTTTCGACGTTGATTCTTATCTCTCCCGCATTGTTCAAACTCGTTCCAGTTATCGGTTCATATTCGTGAACCTCGTATTCTTGAACACTTTCATCTTCCACTATGCTTTGTGCGATATCTAGTATATTTGCCATTTTTTGAAGGTTTTTTGCTTTTTGTTTATTAATTAGCTTGCTTTTTTATCTAAAAATAGTTTTAATTATTTTTTATTATTATTATTTTTCTCTCCTTTATATATATGTAAACAAGAAAATGTTAAAGGGAGTAAATAAAAACAATTTTGTTTTCTTTATTAAAACTTCGTCTTCTGCAATTGTTGTTCGTAAAACTTTCTGATGATCTCTTCACCATCCAAAGCTTCGATTTCGTAAGTCACTGGGTCGGTTTGGAATATTCTGATTATCACGAAGATTTCCGAGGTCCATTGAGGAGTGTAACCCTTTTCGAAGTGCTTTTTATAAGCGTAGATTCTCACTCGATCGCCGACTTCAAATTTCGGCGTTCTAGACTTCTTCCTGATCTTAGATCTCTCAGGATATAGATTTGCGTAGACCCGTTTTTCGTTTCAAGGATCGCTAGCTTCCGCGGGAGTCATATTGATTGATCTATGTGTTGTTGTAATCTTTGACCAGACCGTTCAGAGTGTATATGTATTTCTTAGTCGAATTCGCCGTGAGGTATCTGTACATCTTTTCCTTCATCGTTCGATTCCAACATTTCACTACGCTAGCTTTCTCTTCGTTTTCGATCGAGTAGAGGTCGACTAATCGATGAACATCCTTATTGTAGAATTCCTTCCCCTTATCCACCCACAATTTATTCGGTTTTCGAGAAGACGAGTCGAACACGCTCTTCAGAGCCTCGGCGACGCAAGGTCCCGATTTATTCTTCAAAGCTCTGATCCAACCGTATTTGGAAAACACGTCGATGACCGTCAATAGATATTTGACACCCTCGTTCCACCTCGAAAACGGTCTCATGTCGACCAAGTCGGCAGACCAAATGTCATCCAAACCCTTCACGAACACCCTTCTCTTTCGAAATTTACGCACGATGGGTTTGTGTAACTCCTCGGCCAATTCGCTCGTCAATAATCGTTTCTTCTTTTCCGAAGCGCTTTTTTTAACGCCCCATCCGAATCGTCGTTTCGCACCAATCAGATTGCCGACCAGGGAACGTTCCATATTCTCTCTGCTGGCCGGATTCGATAGGCCTCTCAATTTCGCCAACATGTTTTTATCGCAGACGTCGTTGCGAGTCTTGGTGTCGGGATGTCCGGTGTAGCACAGATTGTGATCATACGCGGCCGCATCCACCCTATTCACGGGTTTGATTTAGGAGTCAGATCTTGTTAAATTTCGTTCCGGGTCCCATGAAACTGTGACCTGGCAGATGCATTTCGAAAGGTAGTTTATGATTATTGATCATTTTATTCACGATGCCTTTACCTTTGCTCGTGTTTTTTTTTGGACAAATCGAGTCTTGATCGAACCACACACATTGCAAATTCCGCGAAGCATCTGTCTGTCGTTTTTAGTTCGTACTTCTCGAGAATTACCCGTCTCAGTAACTCTCTTACACTTTACGCAATACATTTTTTGAGAGTTATTTAAATTTTGTATTTATTTTTTATTTTATATATAAGTTTAATATTTTCTTTTTTTAAAAATTCTGTTCTTATTACATATATATTTTTTTTCAATCGCTGCTCTTGAGTTCTATCAACTTACCGAATTCCTCCCTAGCCTCTTTCCTCCCCCTTTCCAGGAGAGAATCCTTCATCTCTTCCTTGATGATCTGACGAGTCTTGATTCTCACGGCTTCTTTCATGGCATCGTATTTCGTTTTCTCGCCCAATATCGTGAAGTATTCTCCATCTGATATCCTACTGTCTTTCAACGCCATCGAGGTCATTTCGGATATCATTTCAAGGTCATTTCAAGGTCAAGTTCAAACGAATAGTTTTCGCTGTAACATCAAAAACAGAGAAACGTTCGAAGATAAAACAACAAAAAGAACAATTTCATTTGGTAGTTTATTGTGAATGCATTTCCCGCAAAACTGTTTCAAATCCTGAATTGTCTTCGAGATTAGGGCCGGAAGGCCTTCTGGAAGAAGGGGGAGGTGGGTGTGTAGCTCTCTGGCGGGCCGCTTGGACAAGGTGACTGGGGAGGATTCCCAGGGTGGGTTCCCCTTGGAATGAATAGATGGCGGAGGAGAGCATGAGCTTCTGAGGCAGAGTTGTCGTCGTCTCAGAGCCTCATATAAGTATAAGGGGCCCATCAGAAAAGGCCCTAATGAGACTTCAACTCACAGCCCTCATCGCTTGAGGGATGTGCGTTGAGACCTCAACTCATATCCCTCGTGTCCTCATGATTATTAAGGATCGCCTCTAGCTATCAGTACTGATCGCCACAGGCGATCACTTGTGCTCAGCTGCCCTATGGGCACATTTAGACCTCAACTCACAGCCCCGCGACTGTGAGGGTCATTAGGGCTGTGCGTTGAGGCCTCAACTTATAGCTCCCATGCCCTCATATGGACAGTTGATCACTAGTGATCACTCCGACCGAGGTGAGGGCTATGACTTGATGCATCAACTCACGGCCCTCATGTCCATACGGGCAGCTGATCACTGGTGATCGCCTCTGACGATCAATAATGACTGCCCAAGGCGATCACTAGTGATCATTAGGACCGGGGTGGGGACATGAGTGCTATGGGTTGAGGCATAAACCCATAGCACTCAAAGGCCAAACTGCCAGAGTTGTGAGTTGAAACCTCAATTAGGCGTTAAATTACAGACCTCATGTCCTCGTGTGGGCAGCTGATCAGTAGTGATACCTTGTAACGATCAGTAGTGAACGCCACAGGCAATCACTATTGATTATTAGGGCCGAGATAAGGACACGAAGGATGTCAGTTGAGGCATCAACTCACAGGTCCCATGGCCCAGTGTGGCAGCGGCAGTCCACGCCGACCATACTCCAGCGGCCACATCAAGCGCGCCATCTCATACCTGAAGTCTCTAGCCTCTCTCGCTTGACCTAAAACCTCAAAACCCATTCTCAGCATAGCCTCCCTTGTCATACTCTATCCCAGTGGCCCGATCGAGAGAGTTACACATTCGCCCGGTGACCCTCTCCCAGAAGCCTTGGATTGAAAGCGAGTTATTTGTGGTGATTCGTCGTAATCCTGTTTTATCGAACACACCCCGTCCGATTCAGGGAATGTGAGGTGAGCGGTTTGGGGTAGTTGGGAAGAACATTCGAGTCCGATACACGTCTGTTGAATGCTTTGAGTCGTTGTTTGTGGTGTATCAATGGGCTGTCGTTTTATCGAACATACATCCTTAGAGGAAGGGAACCCCTTATAGCACTTTGTTGATCCGTTACAATGAAAAGCCGTTTCGGTTGGTTGTTGGCCGATGTTCAGTTATTTGTGGTGATTCGACTTACTCCCACTGAATCGAATACACCCTCATAAAACGTCCTTGTCCACCAAAAAGGCATTCCGGACCACAGCAACCACGTGCCACTCATAACAACCAACACGGAGGCGCCCATAGCCAAAATGTCCGGCAGGAACATGCGTGACCCTAGAAACTCGCGATGCGCATGTGCAGTGGGAGCACGTGTCACCATGCCAATGGCGTCCGACGTGGCCGCACACTCGGGATACCATGCAACCCCCACAAGGCCTCTTCTGGTCACATGACTGATGACGTCAGATGAGATCCTGAACGAGATTTTGCTGAATTTACACGTTTTGCATATCATTTACTCGTTCCAGTGGGGATCTTAGGCTATGGTTTGGAAAGAAAGAAAGAACACAACGTGGTTACTACAGGTAGGATTCGAACCGAGTACCTCTCGGCTTGCAGCCTGCATCTCTACCTACAGAGCCACCGCGCTTCCAATAGTGCATTCATTGTGGAATGGACCGCCCGTAAAAAGTGGTGTTTTGGTACATTTTGGAGGATATAGCTACATTTTTATTCACATGCGATCAGATTATATTGTGGTCCAATACGTAACATGATAAATCAATCATATACCTGACTAAAACTTCACGTGTTCTTTTTTATCACTTGTCGCTCAAAAATATATCCCCATCCACTCGCTCCAGGAACTGATACCCCAGACTCGCCCCGTGGACCACACAAAAGTGTAATGTTACTGCGGAAGAGAAGAGCCTATCATTTGAAAAGTTTATGCCCGTTTGCAGGCTTTCGACCCTTCTTCTCCCCGAACTACTCTGTCCTACTCTGTTTACTTGAAACCAAGGAGCAATGGAGAGGTCCTTCGAGAAGAGACTTCTCGAACGAGTCATATCTACCGAACAAATGAGACATCAAGGAGTTGCTCGAGGAGGGACTCTCCAAAGGGCCCAAAGCGATTGAGCAAGTGAATATTCTAAGAGTCAGTCCCAGTTTTGTCAAAAACCTGCTCAATGAACGCGGAATTCGAACGTTAAAGCGCAAAAATATTGCCAGTGTTTTTGTACCTATCCGAAAATAATAAACTCGCAGAACTAACACATTGGCAGTGTTGTTGGAGCTATCCAAAGCCTTTGATACCATCAAACATGATATCCTATTGAGTAAAATTGAAATATATGACATACGAGGAGTAGCGAAGAACTGGTTTGTGAGCTATCTCTCTAACAGAAACCAGTATGTCTCGTACCGTGAGCACCTATCTCCTTTAGCTCCAATGAACTGTGAATTTCCCCAAGGTTCTATACTGGGGCCTATTCTGTTTCTTTTATACGTTAACGAGATTAGCAATGCAACAACACTAAACCTTCTCGCTTCTGCAGACAATACCACAATACATGACTCCGGACCTGACATTACTCGCCAAATCAGGTACCCCAACGAAGAACTTGAAAAATTAATTGAGTGGTGTTCTAGCAATTAATTAAAGTTAAATATTAACAAACGTAGTATTTTAATAAACCCAGGTAATAAACGCAACCTGGTTAGTAATCTTCAAGATGACATTTTGATTAATAACCAACCCATTACCAGAGTGGGGGTCCACAAAGCCTGAAAAATCATTGAAGTTTCTCGGAATAAATATCGACGATAACTTGTCCTACAATGCTCACATATCACAGATGTGCCTTAAAATATCCCATGCTAACTATAGCCTGAACAATGTTAAATACATTCTTCCCCGCGATGCCATGGTACCCATATTTAGAGTGAGTCTAAGGCAGTTGAGAGGCTTGGGATTTTGCAAAAACGTTCGGTACGCATAATCAACAAACTTTTCATTGCTCACACCGAACCCCTTTTAAAAAAAAGACAAAATACTTTCAAATTTAGGACATGTACAAACTTCACGCGTGCTTATTTGTTTTAGACTGGCACAATGGTACACTACCAACATTCTTCAGCAATATATCCAGCGGCGTGATACACCAGTCAGAGATGGCGCCAAGGCAATCAGGTATTTTAAATGTAGAATAAACTCGACCCAAATCACTAGAAAATCTCACATTGTATGCATTACCTACAATCTGGAACGCGCTTGACAGCTCGATCCGTGATATAAGAAATAGGCACATCTTCAAGAAGACGAAACTAACAATGTATTGCCATCATATTCAAGTGAGATTTATTATAATAACCCTTACTATCCAGACTGCACATATTAACGCGAAATAAAATCTCAGTTTGTTTCAAACCATGCTGTTTATAAGCATGCGTAATCCATATACCAGGCATCTCAAATAAAGCGTAGGTGATTCTCCAAGATGGTTGAACTTGTTCAGTGTTAGCCATATGCACAAAGACAGTGAACGAAAGCTGTGGGGCATTTTGCGGCTGTTTTTCTCTTAATTATATTTCATAGCCTGGATGTTGAATAGACTAAGATGGTTAATCTGTAAGGACTTGGTAATTTGCTAGACGACAAATTTTCTAATCTTTCAAAAAGCTATTTCTCAGTATAATCAACTATACTAATCATTTACCAAATAAAACGACAAAAACCGCGCAGAATTTTAGCCTAAGTGTGGCATGCGCGGCTTCGCATGTCGAGACACATTCCTAAAAACACCATGCAAATGTTGATATGATTGAGGCTAGCACTTTGAGCCGGTGTCAAGGATGTTAATATTTTGTATGGTTTTATTGTATGCTGGAAATGAAAAACCTGCTTCAAATCCTGAAATTCGGTTTCTATGCGGTCGGGACGTTGAGCAAAGTGTTAAAAGATGAAGAATGCAACTCTTGAAAATGCATCTGTCTATGCCCCATGCCTTTTGGTGCCGGCTCCCGATATTACCTACTGATATAACCTTCATCTGAAATCTATCGTACAATATAAATGTCAAGAATTGAATCTTTTCTGGATACCTCGTCTCGTATAACCTGTTGTCAGTACCCACTCCATATAGTCTTCCAATTAATAGTTGTAATATGCTGTAAGCTGTGTGTCAAAAGTTTCACAAGCTCCAAAATTATTTGCAACGATGACAGGTACTTAGAAATGGAGTGATCTGGCATTTAGGTTTATCTACCTTGAAAAACCGCCGGATTTCTCACTGGACATGCTGTAAAACATGGATCCCGAATAAATAAATAATTTCCTCCCCACCTTGTATAAACTTTCTTTGAAAGAAAGAGCTATTACTACTTCCGTTTCATCTCATAATCAGACTGCAAATAAACTGTTATTTCTTAAAGGAATGTCGGGTAGACAACCAATATGGCCACGTCATTCCCTACTGTGTGCCTATTTCTGTAAAACAAGATTATGTGAACTGTACTGTAAGCCATTTTGCATACCGCGAATGAAGAATTATCCATCTATCTATCAATCCTTTGCCCCGCACGATTGTTAAGGCTTTAGCTGGCGCGATTCCTAAAATAGTATGTCACTACCTTGAATGCACGGGAGTAGTATGTCTCGGGCTTTTCACCCCTTATTTGCCGGACCCCGGTGCCGGACCCCGGAAGTGACGTCATGTCACGTGACGTAGTGGCGCCATGTTGTGTTGTCATGGTAACCCGCGTGAGCGGCCATGTTGTGACTTCATCTCCATAGTGATACGTGGTGGTAGTACGCATGCGCAGCGCGTGTTGTTAGGGTGATACGAGCTTCCGTCGTCCATTTTTTATACTGGAAGCCGCCATCTTGGTTTCTATGGTGGCACGTGATTGCTATGTTACCAATGGCTTCTAACAAGACAGGGGTATGTTTTGGAGTATGTTCGATTGAACAGGGGTAAATCTGATTACCACAAACAACCCGACAATCCCTCCAAATCACCAAAATCCACCCCAACTTTTACTATTTCGAATTCTTACAGAATTTTCTGCTTCTATCTATATATGTAATAGTTTATGTCTATCTGGCCATGTTCCTTTATCCTGGAGTATACTCCAGTAACGTAGAAGAGCCTATTAGTTGGAACAATTTACCCTATTATTACTATATTTAGCAATTTCTGGTCTATTCTTGTTAGTTCTGACCCTATTCCAAGTACTCTTGTTGTTTCATTTATCTAACCAACCAATCAGATTGCTTGATTTCCCATAATCTGTATGCAGAGTTATCTCCCTTCTGTATAATGAAAGACTATATCCAATGGCCATATCCCATGGAATCCCATTTTGGAAAACGCCCGTGGCTATGGGATCCCTTTTTTGTCGTATGAGGCCATGAGGGCTATGTAAAAGCCCTCAATGAGTCCTCATTTATTATCCCTCATACCCTCATTGAATTTTGAGGTTATGAGGACCATTAAAAATCCCTCAAGGAGGAAGAATTTACTACGACTCTTATCCTCATTTCAGTATTTAACAGGTATATCCTATGGAATCCCATTTTGGAAAACGCCTGTGACTGTGGAATCCCTTTTTTGTCATATGAGGCCATGAGGGCTATGTAAAAGCCCTCAATGAGTCCTCATTTATTATCCCTCATAGCCTCATTGAATTTTGAGGTTATGAGGACCATTAAAAATCCCTCAATGAGGAAGAATTTACTACGACTCTTATCCTCATTTCAGTATTTAACAGCCATATCCCCAGGCACCCCAATTTCGGCACCCCTTTTTGGAAAACATGGCCTTCGGCACCCCTTTTTTGTCGTATGAGGCCATGAGGACCATGAGTAATCCCTCAGTGAGGTTTAATGTAGACTTACCAACCGTTTCCATCTTGTCGCCAAAGCTCCAAGGCCACTACTGGTCTATGGTCTATCTGTCCTATCATTAGCTTCAACAACAGTCTTGTTCCATTGCGGCCTTGTACCAGTACTATTGGCTTCTGTTATTCTGTCCCATATCTCATCCATTAATATTGACTTGTATCACTACTTCCTAGCTATACCTTCGCTCAAGCCTTCAAAATGTTAAATCACTGTATACATATAAAACAATCCGTAATTGAGATTCCTAGCCGATTCCGTAAAATATGGATTCCGTGTTTTTACATAAATTATCGAAAAATTCTACCCTCCATTGTGAACTACAGGACGCTCAATCCGATACGATGTACCCCAATAACTACCTTAGCTCCTAGATGGTTGTATGTTAAGAGAATGATTCAGTTTTGCCTGGGGTCTTTTACTAACGAAAGTGATGTTTTTTCACAGTACCTCTTCTTTCTTAGGTCGAAAAAGATGGGTGACCGACGGAAAGGGGGGGGGGGGGGGTGGGGGGGGGGGGGGGGGGGCTCATACGTGACCAGGCTTAAAAAGTAATCGGAACACCACTGTGGTGATCTGAATACTTTTGAATTTGGGCAATGGGTCTATCTTTATATTATTTAGGCGGCCCTAAAAAGGGCCTTGGGCAGCAATCTATGATCGCTGCCCAAATTTCGACCCCACAGGGAATTTCTGTGGGTTTTCTCCCAGCCTTCTTTTATATTCTGGATAGGACTGGGTCCTATAGACCCAGTCCCGCCATCCCCCTCTAATTTCTTTCATTACAGAAAGGTGGTTCGCACGAACCACCTTTCTGTAATGGAAGAAATTCATTTCTTCCATTAGTGAATGGTGGTTCATGCGAACCACCATTCTGTAAATCATTTCTCTTATTTCTACTGGGAGAAACTCCATTGCGAGAAAGGTAGCCCGACGAACGCTTCCAGCGTTATTTTATAAACTCCTGACGGACGTCTAAGAAAGCCTTTGTTTACTTGCGAGTATCGAAGCAGAAATTTCTTTCGGTTCCAGACATTCGTGTTTCATCGTTGACACTAAATGTATTGGCGTTTCATTATTTGGTAATGCTTTCTAATAAGTAATATACCAAAATAATCCTTAGACATCGCTTGCTTCATAAATATTACTAGGGTGTTACTAACCATATTTCTATGTTAGTTACACGCAATTGTTTTGAACGTAAAATCCATTGGAAATACTAATTGTCACTTCAACAGCTTTCGGGAATTTCTCGTGGACAACCTGTTATACTTTCTTGTAATGATATGGACGCGCAGTCATAGTAAAAGATTTTAATATACAATATTCACACACAAAGCCAAAAATTATTGTATACGTGAAACATTTGCAACAGAGGGGAAAACAAACAAAACTCTCCAATGTTATAGTTCGTGTCAGACGCTGGCTAGGTTGGGTAGACTAAAAAATTGAGAATGTGTGGCGGAACTCGGTGTCCGGAATCTATTATAATAAACACAAATTCTCAGTTATACAACAAACTATACCATTATGTTGTATTATACACGTTAATACTAATATAGAAAGTTTATTTAATACCCTCGAGTGTTGATGAAAAAAACACGGAATCCATATTTTGCGGAATCGGCTAGGAATCTCAATTACGGATTGTTTTATATGTATACAGTGATTTAACATTTTGAAGGCTTGAGCGAAGGTATAGCTAGGAAGTAGTGATACAAGTCAATATTAATGGATGAGATATGGGACAGAATAACAGAAGCCAATAGTACTGGTACAAGGCCGCAATGGAACAAGACTGTTGTTGAAGCTAATGATAGGACAGATAGACCTTAGACCAGTAGTGGCCTTGGAGCTTTGGCGACAAGATGGAAACGGTTGGTAAGTCTACATTAAACCTCACTGAGGGATTACTCATGGTCCTCATGGCCTCATACGACAAAAAAGGGGTGCCGAAGGCCATGTTTTCCAAAAAGGGGTGCCGAAATTGGGGTGCCTGGGGATATGGCTGTTAAATACCGAAATGAGAATAAGAGTCGTAGTAAATTCTTCCTCATTGAGGGATTTTTAATGGTCCTCATAACCTCAAAATTCAATGAGGCTATGAGGGATAATAAATGAGGACTCATTGAGGGCTTTTACATAGCCCTCATGGCCTCATATGACAAAAAAGGGATTCCACAGTCACAGGCGTTTTCCAAAATGGGATTCCATAAGATATACCTGTTAAATACTGAAATGAGGATAAGAGTCGTAGTAAATTCTTCCTCATTGAGGGATTTTTAATGGTCCTCATAACCTCAAAATTCAATGAGGGTATGAGGGATAATAAATGAGGACTCATTGAGGGCTTTTACATAGCCCTCATGGCCTCATACGACAAAAAAGGGATCCCATAGCCACGGGCGTTTTCCAAAATGGGATTCCATGGGATATGGCCATTGGATATAGTCTTTCACTATACAGAAGGGAGATAACTCTGCATACAGATTATGGGAAATCAAGCAATCTGATTGGTTAGTTAGATAAATGAAACAACAAGAGTACTTGGAATAGGGTCAGAACTAACAAGAATAGACCAGAAATTGCTAAATATAGTAATAATAAGGTAAATTGTTCCAACTAATAGGCTCTTCTACGTTACTGGAGTATACTCCAGGATAAAGGAACATGGCCAGATAGACATAAACTATTACATATATAGATAGAAGCAGAGAATTCTGTAAGAATTCGAAATAGTAAAAGTTGGGGTGGATTTTGGTGATTTGGAGGGATTGTCGGGTTGTTTGTGGTAATCAGATTTACCCCTGTTCAGTCGAACATACCCCAAAACATACCCCTGTCTTGTTAGAAGCCATTGGTAACATAACAATCACGTGCCACCATAGAAACCAAGATGGCGGCTTCCAGTATAAAAAATGGACGACGGAAGCTCGTATCACCCTAACAACACGCGCTGCGCATGCGTACTACCACCACGTATCACTATGGAGATGACGTCACAACATGGCCGCTCACGCGGTTTACCATGACAACACAACATGGCGCCACTACGTCACGTGACATGACGTCACTTCCGGGGTCCGGCACCGGGGTCCGGCAAATAAGGGGTGAAAAGCCCGAGACATACTACTCACGGGTGCGTGGAACCGCCATCTCATTCTATATTACTATCTTCTCTGAACAACTTACTATCTTGTTTAAACAACTTCGTTATATTGTTTGAACTTAACTGACTGCCGTTAAAGACAGCACAGATCATCCTACGCACGAAAACATTTAATAGCGAAATTGGCGCTAGTAGTATATGGTGTTCGTCTCTACCCTCATTGGCAGGGCGTCATTCGACATCACAAGTCACGTGACCGGGGAGGGTGTCGGGTTGCGACGGTACCCCGCGTGAGTGGCGATCTTGTGACTTTATTGGCATGGTGACACGTGGTCTCACTGCTTATGCGGAGCACGCAATTGTAGGATGACGCACGTTTCTGCTGACCGCTAGCATAACTGTTTAAAGAAGATAGTCCAGTTGTTTAAACAAGATAGTTAAGTTGTTTAAACAAGATAGTTAAGTTGTTTAAACAAGATGGCTGAGTTGTTTAAACAAGATAGCTGAGTTGTTTAAACAAGAAGTTAAGTTGTTTAAACAAGATAGTATTAAAAATTGATATGGCGGTTCCAGGCTGCCGTATGAAAGAAATCTTAATTGTTCGGTTATTTATTTCAAAACTACTGCGTGCATGTGATCTCACTTCAGAGGATCCCGTTTCAATTAGGGGCTGATTTCTAAGTTGTTTTTGTTTAAAATATAGAGTTGAATTGCAATGTTCCTGTATTGCGCTGGCAGATTTCCAAGTCACTTAGTGAACAGTTAAACTGAGGCACCTCTCACGTGCAGTACAGAATATACATTCATCTTGAAGATATTGAACGTTGGGGGAGGGGGTAAACCTGGAATTTTCACTAGCTCTAAAACAGAACAAGGCAATACATTGTTACAACTGAATGTAATTATGTAACAACGCCAAACGCAACGAAATTGATGTAGTAAAAACTGATCATGTAATAAACAACCCATAACGCAGGAGGTAGGTGGGGGGGGGGGGGGGGGGCAGTAGAAAGTCTGCAGATGTCATGTCCCATTTTTCGGTTTAGCCCTTTTTTTACACCCACCCACCACCTTTCTTTTGTCATTTTCAGCCAAACACCCCCACTTTCCCATTGAAATTACGAATTGCTTTGACAAACATCATAATAGGTATGGAAAGAAGTGTAGTTCACTGACTAGTTTGATTCCACCAGTCATTCCTGGTAATTGTTACAACATTTTATTACCCAGAAAGGTTAGTTTCCGTTCCCGTTTGCAACATGAGGCTTCAGAAATCTTAAACTCACCCATAACATCTCAATGTTAACAATGTCCATGAAAGTATGAATAATGGCCTAAGATGTTCCCAACCCCATTCCCCTGATTTGACGTAAATAAAATATGTTTAAATTGTTCCTCTGATTTGTCCCACAGGAGTAAACTACAAATGACAAAAAGCCAATCCATTCAGATCCATTTATTTATTTTGTATTTGATTCTGGAAGAAGTATGTACGATTGCTTCTGTAAGTGACTCCAAGTTCCTATCTTGTTAGTATGGCTTATTTATTTTTTGTTTATTTTTGCCTAATTCTTAATTAAAAATCAGTTGAAAATGATATTTGTCGGTTTTTCAAAAACCTCAAGTTACCAAAGACACATGCAGTAAAGTATTAATACACAATACTAGCAAGTTAAACTATACTGAATATTATATTGTGCCCAGGTCATGCAACAATAACTGAAATTTGAAAATGTGTTGGAACTGTTAAACCCGTTGAAACAGGGCAGTTGTCGCAATCAATTCACTAGACTCCGTCTGCACCAAACTCTAAAGCAATGACAACTAGTAACAACAGAAAATATTCTAAAATAACCTTTTAACATTTGAGTGAATAAGTGAGGCCCGTGAAGTGAATAGAATATTAGCTGATACCAGCACATTTTTACATTAATTCATGTTGTATCTGTTGCACTATAAAGCGGTTTTAAAAAACAAACAAACAAAATATCCGGCTTATTTTCTACACTGAGAACCAAACAACCAACCCTCCACCAACATGCATTATTTATAACATTTGCACAGATTTCACCTCACATTAACACTAAAAAGGTCCCGTGTGTTGCAACTAACCTATTAGGGTTGATTTACGGCATTATCTCAGCGGTTTCGAACATAAACTAGAGAAACATAATTTACTGCCACCAGTAAATTCAAGTCTGTGTGAAAAGGGTTAAATTATCAGGAATAGACTATAAAGAAAGAGAATTCATGGAGGCTTATTTTTCGGGAGTAAACTATTTTTGAACAAATCAGAAATGGGTTTTCGTTTGCAGTATTTACAGATATTCATACAGGAATCAGAACATTATTTTAGAAACCAGAAATGGCATATATGTGACCAGCATTCAAAGAGTTTGATACACGAATCAGAAATGGACATTTTTTGGCTCTGCCCACTAATTTGAGTGATGAAATACATTCATAAACTTTAGAAATGCATTAAGGCGTAATAAAATGCATTTCCCAGTCTTTCTGAATAATGCTAACATATTAAGATCCTTAGAGGGTTAAAATATTCCCTTTAAATACTCCATTTTAATCCTTTAAATAGGGGCGCAGTGGCTCAGCTGACTGAGGTGCAGGCTGCAAGGCGTGAGGTACGTACTCTGCCCTTGGGCAAGAAACTTCACACATAGCACACGTGGTTGCATGGTGGCGCTGTGTACTAAAGCGTACTGCACATCGATGGTGCACCCGTCTTCAACCAAAGCTAACCCTGCTTGTGTGGAGTATGTGGGGGATCTGACAGTTGCTCGTTGTTGCCCGGTGGTTCTTCCCGGGTCCTCCGATTTCCTCCACCGGAAAAACTGCCGTGGTCATGATTAGCCACTGTGCAGAAATATGTGACATTAAACACCAATGAAAAAATAATCCTCTAAAAATGAGCTCAATCCAATAAAGGGACATAAGCTATGTTTTTCAATCAAAAATGAAAAGGTAATTAAAACTGAATAGACGTTTCTGTGAATAATGTTGACCGGTTTTCGCCGTTATGTTGGCTAAAGGGTTAAGAATCATTTACATTGGAAGGCTCACTGAAAGGGTGTCCCATTCCACATAGAATTAAATATTAAGAAAATAAAGCGAAAAACATTTAGTTTCTCAGCTGACAGTACCTGCTTTTGCACTCCGGAGGGATGGAACGGCACAAATCAGAGACATTCTCTTAACGGCACTTTGGCACCAAAGGTTTCTGCACTCTTGGTGAGACCGAGCCGAGCGCAGTGAAAGATATAGAACTCCTCTAACAAATGAGTTTTAAACAGTCATAGCACTAACACAGTTAGCAGTACAGTCGACCATGTCAGTATTGCATCGTTACCGGCATCCTGACCATTTTGTGATAGGTTTCAACAATTATTCAGTGCAGTTTTATGGAAAGGGTTAACTTTATTCTGGCTGAAATAAAATAGGTGCAATCCACATTGAAGTCTTAAGAGGGTTAAACGCATTGAACTGAATCAGATAGGTTTCAACAAATTTTACAATTATTCAATGCAGTTTTATGGAAAGGGTTAACTTTATTCTGCCTGAAATAAAATATGTGCAATCCACATTGAAGTCTTGAGAGGGTTAAAAGCATTGAACTGAATAAGATAGATTTCAACAAATTTTACAATTATTCAGTGCAGTTTTATGGGAAGGGTTAACTTTATTCTGCCTGAAATAAAATATGTGCAATCCACATTGAAGTCTTGAGAGCGTTAAAAGCATTGAACTGAATAAGATAGGTTTAAACAAATTTTACAATTATTCAGTGCAGTTGTATGGAAAGGGTTAACTTTATTCTGCCTGAAGTAAAAATATGGGCAATCCACACTGAAGTCTTGAGAGGGTTAAAAGCATTGAACTGAAAAGATAGGTTTCAACACATTTTAGAATTATTCAGTGCAGTTTTATGGAAAGGGTTAACTTTATTCTGCTTGAAATAAAAATATGTGCAATCCACATTGAAGTCTTGAGAGGGTTAAAAGCATTAAACTGAATAATTTATAATCTATTTCCTTGCAAGGTAAAAGGGTTTCTCTCAACTTAGTTCCAAGAACTTACATCCCATTATCATAACAAGGTCAGTAGATTATATTTCATTTCTTGACAGCTAACTCCCGTGGTGTTTACAATGTCTCCAGTGTGAATAACATAGCATCCTATTGCTTGGAGAGAATTTACTGTATCAGGAAATTGGAGGCTGTGAAAGCCCTGTGGCCGATTAGGTCATACTCAGTGGCTCTAGCGACCTGAAAAACATAGGTGGCCGAGAACTTTTGACTGTCCACCTGTATGCCAAAAATCAGCGAGGCAGGACGATTCGTGTTCGAGTTATCGTGAGGACAAGGAAGTGCATAGAAGACAGAAGACAGGAGAATACGAAAAAGAAGAAGGAGAAGAAAAAGAAAAAAAAAAGAAAAAGAAACCGTACAAAAACAATAGTCTGTGTGTTTCACACAGACTAATAACAACCTATCATATTCATGACAATTTTGTGAATACCGGAATATCTCGTTCGTGGCTACAAGGAATATAAGAATATTCGTGATTAATCGTGAAGATTTCCATATTCCCTTCCTAGCCCCTCACGAGATATTTCGGTATTCACAAAATTATCGTAAACAGTCTCTATTTATGTCGGTATATATATACACTATTTCAGGTTGTATAAATACATGAGCAGTATGTAATGTGATATCCTAGATCTATTTGCCGGATCTCGTGAGAATTTAAGACTGGCTGGATCTCATGCCCCCACCAATTTCTCAGACCACGGGGCCCCCAATGTCCTATCCCTGACACAGTCAATGTAGGTTTGTTGACCCTCTCTAGTTGTCAGGCTATGTACGGTTCGCCCCGCTTGCAGCGCCGGTTGTGTGTGATTGCTCAACATAGGGTGTATGTGAATGGGAAAAAGTCGCCCCACATAACTATAACAGGCCCACCAGAAGATGCCTCATCTCACAGTACTCACACGGTTGAGGCCTCAACTCATAGCCCTCTTTTTCTCATCTCGGTTCTTGTGAATAGGCGATCACTCTCGAGCACTAGTAATCAGTTTCCCCAGAAGAGGGCTGTGAGTCGAGGCCTCAGCTCATAACCCTCTTCTCGGTTCTAAAGATAACAGTAATCGCCACTAGCGATTATTAGTGATTGCTATAGGTGATCACTGTCGACCCCTAGTGATCCGTTTCCCCAAATGGGGGCTGTGAGTTGAGGCTTCAACTCATAACCATCGTGTTCTCATATCGGTTCTAATGATCACAGTGATCGCCGCAAAAGCTCACTGTGATCAGTTTCCCAGACGACGACTGCGCTGAGATCTCAACTTACTGACCTCATGGTTGTGAGGACTGTGAGCGCTGTAAGTTGAGGCCTCAACTCACAGCTCGCATATGGGAAAAATGACCACTAGTGATCTCTTGCGGCGATTACTGTGGTCATTAGGACCGAGACATGAAGGCCATGAGTTGAAACCTCAACTGACAACCCTCGTTTGGAGAAAATGATCGCTAGTGATCGATAGTGATCGCATACATTAGAACCGAAATGAGAACACGAGGGCTGAGTTGAAGCCTCAACTCGTGTTTGGTAGCGACAGTCAAGTTGTACTGGAGAAGGGAACAACTAACACGAGTAACGCGCGTGTGGAGAGCATGGGGTAAGGCAGACATCGACAGCGGTCAGTGTCGTAATGACGTCGCGCACTCACCATGACGTCATCTACATCATAGTCAATCTAACAGGTTTCCTCTCTCGATTCCCGACTTCCCCATTCACATACGCCCTGTATTGAGCAGCCACACCTAGCCTACTGTGTAAGCAATGTGAGGCATACGACTAGAGTTGGCCAAAGGCACTACAGTGGCTGTGTCGGCGAGAGGACATTTGGGGTTCCTGGAGTCCAAGAGATGAGGTTTCAGCATGGGATCCGGCAAATCAGTATTGCATTCCCATAAGATCCGGCATGAAATCCGGCAAATACGCCATGGTTATCACATTACATACTACTTACACCACATATTAAAAATTTGTTTATCCCGATCTCAAACCTATGCAGTTATTGTGTAACAATACACGAAACTTGCTTGTGGTGAAGCAATGAATTGTATCATTTTCTGGAAGTGATTTGACAAAATGCATGACAAACAATCAAAAATCTCAATGCGCAAAGCCTGCCGTGTTGCATTAGTCGATGCAAACATAAACAAGAGGCCTCAGTGGGCATGAGGGCGCTCACCTGTCACGATAGCCTAAATATCAACCCAGGGAATTGATTTCAACAAGTTGCATCTGCCATTCCTAAGAAAATCGTATACCAAATATCCAAAGATTCTGACCAGTGGATCTAAAAAAAAAGAGTTTTAAAGAATATTCCTCATATTGAACTAAGTAATAATTCGGGCTCCCACAGGGAGCCTAAATATGAATCCAGGGACTTGGCTTGAACAAACTTGAATCTTTCCTCCAGTGGGATGCTGCATACCAAATATCAGAAGATTCTGACTGGTGGATGTGAAGAAGATTTTTCAAGAATATTCCTCATATTGAACTAAGTTATAATTCGAGCTCCCACAGGGAGCCAAATACCAACCCAGGGACTTGGCTTGAACAAACTTGAATCTTACCTCCCTAGAGATGCTGCATACCAAATATCAAAAGCATTCTGACCGCTGGATCTGAAGAAGAAGATTTTTAAAGAAAATTCCTCATTTTGAACTAAGTTATCATTCGGGCTCCCACAGTGAGCCCAAATGTGAACTCAGGGACTTGGCTTGAACAAACTTGAATCACAACCCCCTAAGGATGCTGCATGCCAAATATCAAAACATTGTGAGTGCTGAATCTGAAGAAGAAGATTTTTAAAGAAAAAAATCCTCATATTGCAATAAGTTATAATTTGGGCTCCCAAAGGGAGCCCTAATGTGAACCAAGGGATTTGGCTTTACCAAACTTGAATCTCACCCCCTCAAGGATGATGCATACCAAATATCAAAACATTCTGACTGCCTGATCTGAAGAAGAGGATTTTTAAAGAAAATTTCTCATTTTGAATAAAGTTACAATTCGAGCTCCCACAGTGAGCCCAAATATGAACCTAGGGACATGGCTTGAACAAACTTGAATCTCACCCCCACACTTTTTGGGCGTGGCCCTACCGAGGGATGAGGCAACTTGATTTGAACAAAATCAAATTGCGATGTCATAACAAAGTATTAACTCAAATATCAATTAAATTGGTTCAGCGGTTTGGCAGGAAAAGACGCAAACATCATGTTCACGGACGACGAATGACGGACGACGGGCGGTGAGTGATCACTATAGCTCTCCTGGCCGAAAGTCAGGCGAGCTAACAATCACGTTTATAAAGGGGAAATTTCAATGCAATCAAAAATAATGTACTGAACTATTTGATGAAATAAATGTTCACTGCAACCTTAACCCTTTACCTAACATGAAAAGCAGACGACACTTGCAAAAAAAATTCTTGAATAACTAATTTTTTTCATTTTTTGTCTCAAAAACATAGGTTATGACCCCTCATTGGAACGAGCTCGACGAGCTCGTTCCAACGAGGGGTCATAACCTATGTTTTTGAGACAAAAAATGAAAAAAATAATGAAAATTAATTGGCGATTTTTGAGAATAGCGCTGGCCGGTTTTGGCCGTTACGTTTGCTTAAAGGGTTAATTAATTAGTCGGAATAATATGAATCAAACAATGCTTTCCGCATCGAATTCACGAATGAAACAGAACATTATGTTGGCAAAAGGCCACAAACGTTTACCGCAACCTTGATTATGTAGCTTACAAAAATTCGCAATGCCTTCCGCAATGACTGTTCAAATGAAAATACATATATGCAATAATTATGTTGGTAATGCAAAATCACGAATGTTCGCTGCATGCTTCATTGATTCAATAACAAAGGTAGAACAAATGAGTGATTGCACACTGACTATTCAAATGAAGAAAACATAACACATTTTAGACAGATCACTACCACTCCCTGTCTTAAAACCATATCACTTTCACAACTCTCAGGCAGGGACGTTCCGAAGAGGTTTCGATTGGGGGGGGGTGTGAGGTCCTGTATTTTCCAATTTTTGTTTGTTTGTTTTTTGGTTTGGAGTTGTTTAAAAGCAAAGCACAAGGGGCCTAAAACGCGGCAGTTAGTGGGTACATGAGAGTTTAACCCTTTACCCAACGTAACGGCCAAAACCGGCCAGCGCTATTCTCAAAAATCTCCAATTAATTTTCTTTATTTTTTCATTTTTTGTCTCAAAAACATAGGTTATGACCCCTCGTTGGAACGAGCTCGTCGATCTCGTTCCAACGAGGGGTCACAACCTATGTTTTTGAGACAAAAAATGAAAAAAATAGTTATTCAAGAATTTTTTTTGCAAGTGTCGTCTGCTTTTCATGTTAGGTAAAGGGTTAAGAAAGGATATTTTACGTGTAGTGGCTGGGATTCGGTAGCACAAGCAGACAAGCTAGGATCAACAGTTCGATTGTAAACCATACTTTTCGAACTGTGGCCTTTTGAAGAATAGTGTCAGTTGGTAACTAGGTAACATATCGTCGCCTGAGTGCCATGATGTTGAATGTTTCCTTTGGGTCCCACCGAATTATAGTATGCAGGTGACTCCCAGGAGACCCGCCACCGCCAGCGGTTAAGTTAGAAACTGTAACACAGGGCCGTAGCGCCCATAGAGGCCGTGGGGGGGGGGGGGCGGGGCGTACGCCCACTCCAGTTTTTGTTTTTTGGGGAGGTTTGAGAAAATTAAGCTGTTGAGTCTCTTTCAAGATTTAGCGAATTTTAAATGTTCACACCAAGGTGTGCCACCAGTTTCTGGAGGCCTGGTACGATCCTGTTAAAACAGACTGTAGGTTCAAGTGGCAAATAGCAAAAATCGACTTGAAAATTTTAAAATTTTATTAATTTTTTTCCAACTTTTGATTTGACCCACAAAATTTCCAACTTTTGAAAATCAGGCTCTTTATTGGGGGGGGGGGGGGGTGAGACACCCCTCCCCCACACTCCCCCCCCCCCCCCTGTTGGATCGTCCCTGCTCTCAGGTTTGTAATAGGATGTTGGCAAGATGTAAAACTTTAACAAAAACTAAATAGCTTTAGATGCTACAAAAATACAGAATCTCCTTGGATCGTTTTCAGCTTGATTAAGTTGTTCAACTATTGGCAATAACATCATAACTCAAATGATTAACGTCCATGCGTTCGTTTTCAATTAATATCCATTCTGAAGTTTATCTCGTTGCTAAAAATTGAATCAAACTCTGCTCGGAGTTCTCTGCACGAACTATATGTATTAGGTAGCTCCAGTACCGGTCTACATGTGTGTGCTATCGGTCATCTGCCCTTCCTTTTCGTTGTGATAAATAAGATGTCTATTTTTTCAATGCAGATTGTTTCTGACCCTGTAATGAACCTGAGCATCTTCTTTGCAGAGTTGTTGGACAACGATCTTATATACTGTTGCAAAAATTGAAGTGACTGTTGATCTGGTTTGTCTTGTGGTTCGCCTTTTATAAGGCGTAGCAATTTCAAAGCAGTTTGAGCTTGTCGTAGAGTTCCAGTATGGACTCAACTGTTGGAAACTTTTCACCCAGAGTAACTCTCGCAATTTGTGAGAAGGAATCCATAAGATATTTAGGTGCTTGTAACAGTTTTGCGTGTGCCGTCTGAATAAGTAAGGTCGTGACCTCTTCTGGTTGTGGGATTTTGGTACAACCCAGACCACCTAGGATTTCAATCCAAATATCCTGTTCTTCTCCCGAAAGGTGACCGGACATAGCTTTTCTTGCTATATCGGAATCACCAGAACTCATAAATCCAGTAAATTCAATAGAATCTCGGGAGTCACTTTATCTTTTTCCAAAAACAACACCTACAACAAAAGCCGGAGCAAGTTGAATTGGGTAATAACCAAGATCAGTGAGCCCTGTTATCATTATCCTAGCTACAGCCTCCCATTCAGCGTCTTGCCAAGCGGTGTTCACTGTAGGTACCACAAATGACTCCCCGTCACACTGACTTGAAACAAATTCTGCCCAAAAGCAGTTGTATACTTCGCGGGAGACTCCACTTTCGTCAGAGGCAATCTCATTTTTCAGGCTGAATTTCAATTTGTATTTCAATATAACTGGGTTCTTGAAAGCTGACATCATGTCCACAATAATATTTGTCCGATTGACTTCTATTGTTATTAAGTTCTCCTTTCTTGTGCTGGCATCAATCTCTGCAATGAGTACATCTAGTTGTTTTTGCACAGATTCGAGGTCAAGGTCCGGAAGCTCGTCATCGGAAAGGACATCAATAACGTCATCATCAATTGCAGACTCAAATGATTCATTCTCAAGATCATGTGTTGATGTGGTCGTTAACTGATCAGCGTGTCTACTCAAAAGAAGAGTGTCGTCCATCTCTCCGCAAGTAACGGCATCTTCCACTGAAACGTCACATCGCGTTTTTGTGGACATGTAAAATCCGAGGATCGGAATCCCAGTTGCAGCATACATTTCACCAAGCGTGACGTCTGGCACTGGATTATCCTCATGATCAAGATGGTCGAAGACGAAGTTGTCAATAAGACCTGGTTGCGAACTACCATCAGGTTTAAAAAATAGTTTTTTCGCCCCTGCTAATATTTCTTCTTTTTTCGATGTTTTCGTTACTTTCATTTTTCTGATACCACCACCAGACTTTAGGCGCAACCGTATACCGTTGTTAATCCAGCCTATGTGTATAATTCTGTCAGGTTTCGATGCCCTAGCATTTCCAGCAAGTTTTTCTCCTGCATATTTTGAACTTTTTGTCTCTTCAGGCCTACCGGATTCGTAGCTGGAGTCAGAATCACCATTGTCCAGAAAACCAGCCATTTTCATTTTTTTTCTTAAAGTCTTGAACAGCTTCTGTTTATTAGCTGATGGTTCCATTCCTGCGAAAATATATGGAGTTATATATTAATGTTGCGAAATATTTTGTTTTTGAAAGAAGTGGGTTACTGGTGCGAAATAGTGAAAATAACGGAGCATTACCTTAATGCTGGAGGTGCCTTATAGTTACTGACTGGGGTTACGGAATGCTGACAGAGGTAAAGGAATACTTGGCTCTGTTAAGGCTGGGATATTGGATGCGCGATCAAGAGGTTCTGTTGAAATTTCCAAGCAAAAACAAATTTAGTCGCAGCAGCTTCCTTTTGCTTATAATTATTGCCATACGGGACGATTCCCCCATCAATATATGACAAATGCGTTTTTATTATTATACCCCAGGTTATATGTGATCCGTACGGTGGCTGGGAAAGGGCATCCTGTGTCCTTTTCCTGGTATTATCTCGATCGATCGACTTTTTATCACTATCGATCGACATTTTTCTATCTCGATCGATCGACTTTTTATCTCGATCGATCGACATTTTTTATCTCGATCGATCGACTTTTTATCTCGATGGATCGACTTTTTATCTCGATCGATCGATTTAGTGAAAATGATTTTTCAAGCAGTGTTAGCAGTATACAAGGGGCGATTCGTGCCTCATTACCCAGATCGTTGCGGAAGCAGCTAGTGATAAGTTCCCATGGAAGTCGGAGCTTTTTATCTGACTATTCAACCAAGGCAGTGTGCAGTGCACCTTCCAGTGAAGGTGGAAACTGAAGTCCCCATCTCAACGGGGTTGCGATTTGATTTTCACCTCAACTGGAGCGTGCATTGCATACTGACATGATTCCAATCACTCACGTAAAGGCTAACATTTTCACTACAGTTTTCGTGTGATCTCAAGATTTTTCGGGCATAACTGTACCCCACTCTTCGAGAGAATCGGACCGTATGCTTTATGTAATATATTGAAAGCAAATGCAACAAACACTTTTTATAAATGAATTCCACATTCGATCGGGCTCTGTTTTTGGTGGAGCTTGGACAATGGCCAGCCCCCCCCCCCCATCCCGCCCCCATCCCGCCCCAGACATTCATTCAGCATCCACCACTCTTGAAAATGTTATAATCTAAGGAAAGGATTCTTCCCAACTGATATCATGATAACAGCCCATGGTATCCAAACGTTCGAACCTTCAACCTCGTGTTAGTCGTTTACATATGAGGAACATAATATTTTGTGAAAAAGAAATATCAACGACTAACCCCTCCCCCCTCCCCCACCATACCAAAAGGACGGAAATAAAACACGGTCTGATGAAAGTAAAATATTTGATCGTGCTACAGAACGTGTTGTTCCTTTGCCAGTTTTCCACCGTTAGCACTACCACGTGCAGCTTTGGCGGCCAGTTTAGTGCTGTTTTCTCCAGCGATACTTGCCAGTACATGGTGCCGTTTCCGCAAGTTCGGCACAGTTTTCCCCAGGTTTAAGTTGATGCACAAATGCAGTAACTTCAAAGGCTGGTGATAAGGACAACAATTTTTCATGGAAATCAAAAAAGGAATAGCTCACATCTAGAGGGCACCCCGAACACACATACCTAGTTTCAAA
The DNA here is from genome assembly GCA_031216915.1 of Pictodentalium vernedei. NCBI lineage: Eukaryota > Metazoa > Mollusca > Scaphopoda > Dentaliida > Dentaliidae > Pictodentalium > Pictodentalium vernedei. The sequence goes on from CM062297.1 coordinate 340,118,067, forward strand.
GTGATCCGATGATAAATGTGCCCTGAAGGCTGTATCAAATGGAAATATTCAGGCCTGACTAAACTAAGTTCAAAAGTCAGCTGCAACATTTTTCGACAGAAATGGTAGAAAATCGACAGCTCCCATAAGATGTCACCCCACACAAGCACACCAAGTTTGCAAGCAGTCCAATCATAAATGTGCCCTGCAGGGTGTGTCAAAGGGAAATATTGATGCTTATGAGGCTTAACTGCACTAAGTTTTTACTAAGTTCATCAGAGGTGGTTGCCAATGGTGACTACTTTTGACGAAAATGGAAGAAAATCGATAGCTTCCATCTAGAGGTCACCCTAATCAAGCACACCAAGTTTCAAAATGATCCGGTCAAAAATGTGCACTACAGGCTGCCCCAAAGGGAAATATTGATGCATAACTGCATGAGTTTATTGAAGGTCATTGTCAGCAGCAACATTTTTTGACAGAAATTGGCAGAAAATCGATAGCTCTCATCTAGAGATAATCCCAAACAAACACACCAAGTTTCAAACCATTCTGATCATAAATGTATCCTGTGGGGTGTGCCAAAGGAATATGCTGATGCTTGACTAAACTAAGTTCAAATGTCGTTGTCAGAGGCAACATTTTTTGATGGAAATGGAAGAAATCGATAGCACCCATCTAGAGATCACCCCAAACAAGCATGCCAGGTTTCAAAGCAATCCGATCATAAATGTGCCCTGTATGGCGTGACAAAGGGAAATATTGAGGTCTGACTTAACTAAGTTCCAAGAACGTTACCAGCGACAACTTTTTTTGACGGAAATGGGCGAGAATCGATAGCTCCCATCTAGAGCTCACCCCAAACAAGCATACCAATTTTCAAAGTGATTTGGTCAAAAATATGCAGTGCAGGGTGTGCCAAAGGGAAATATTGATGCATAACAGCACTAAGTTCATCGAAGGTCATTGCCAGTGGCAACATTTTTGACGGAAATCGAAGAAAATCGACAGCTCTCATCTAGAGGTAACCCCAAACAAGCATACACAGTTTTCAAACTGACAGGCAGCCCTGTACGGCATGTCAAAGAAATATATTGATGCCTGACTAAACTATGTTCAAACGTTGTTGCCAGCAGCAACATTGTTTGATGGAAATAGAAGAAAATTAATAGCTCACATCTAGAGGTCACTCCAAACAAGCATGCCAGATTTCAAAGCCCTCCGATCATCAATGTGTCCTGTAGGGTGTGCAAAGTGGAAATACTGAGGTCTGACTAAACTAAGTTCTAAGAACGTCGCCCGCGGTAATATGTTTTGACTGAAATTGAAGAAAATCGATAGCTCCCATCTAGGGGTCACCCCAAACAAGCATACCAAGTTTCAAAGCGATCTGATCATAAATGCGACCTGTGAGGTGTGCCAAAGGAAATTATGGACGTACGTACGTACGCCGACGGACGAGAAGTGATGGCTATAGCTCAGCTTGACTTTGTCAAGTTGAGCTAAAAAAAAAGGTCTTCAGCTGCAGATGTTTCCCTGCCTCTACCGCCACCATGCCGTCTTACTGATGTGCCATACTGCTGAAATTTTTCCCAGGATCTGGTGATAACAGTATGGTGCACAGCAAGGTCTTCACCAACCTGACGATGGGTTCCCCTTGCTGCACCATCCCAGCAGCCCGCCACATTTCTGTTTCAGACAAATGACTTCTTACATTTGCATTCGCCATATTCAATCATTAAATCACAAGGTTTTTGTTGAAATGAAGATTGAATACTCTACGCATGTCATGTACATGTAGACAGTACACGACAACATCATGAAAACCAAGGGGTACATGCTTTCCATGACTGTCACGAAAAGTCTGCCTGTCAAGAGAGCTAATGTAAACAGTGGGGACCATCTCAATACATTCCTCAATCAATTCCACCAAAAATATTGCAAATATGTCCCAAGCAAATTTCACAATGATGTGTCAAATATTTGGTGCTTAGCAAACTTTTAGTATATGTCCAGTCGAGACATTTTCGTCAGGATTGGAGTCACGTAGTTTATTAATTGGGGTTTTAACGACACTTTCGGCAGCCAGGGTCACCTCGTGTCGAACAGTTTTACGGGTTGGGGTGGAGGTAGAGGAAGGCGAAGTACCAGGAGAGAACCACTGCATGGGCAATGTAATAACTCCATATATACTACTCAAAGTTTGCTAAGCACCAAATATTTGACACATCATTGTCAGATTGTATGCAGGTGTAGTGGGTGATAGATTCATTCAGATGGACGATAATGCCCGTCCTCATGTTGCCCATGCTGTCGGGGACTACCGACAGAGGGGGGTGGGGGATTGAGCGTATGGACTGGCCAGCAAGATCCCCTGATCTCAATCTAATCGAACATGTCGGGGATGAGTTGCAGCTTGCAATTTCAGCCCCTCCAGTCCAGCGAAGAAGTGTCCAGGAGCTTGGTGACTTGCTGGTCTAAGAATGGAACAACATCCCACAAGGGACAACCAGGAACCTGATTGGGAGTATGAGAAGGCGATGTCAAGCTGTAATTGACAGTAATGGGTCTCATACTCGATATTGAACCCACATCAGTTCGCCCCGTCAACTTTTTGGCAAATTGAAAAATTTCCTCTTTTACCAATAATATGGATATCGTATTCAAAAGCTAAAAAATAATGTCAAACACAAAGAAAATCTTAATTTATGTACTTAAATCATAAAAGACACAATTAAATAAAAAAAATATAAACGTAAAACAGGTAGTCGGATATACTTGGTGCTTAGCAAACTTTGAGCAAACTTTGAGTAGTATATATGCAAGCAGGGCTAGCATTGGTTGAAGAATAGTGCACCATCGACGTACAGTACGCATTAGGTCACAGTGCTACAGTTCCCCTACGTGGGCAGTTACGAGTAAGCGCCGTGCACAAGGACACTACGCAGTAACCCCTGGCTGGGATCGAATCCTGCACCTTTCAATTTGAAATGCAATCTCCTAACCAATGAGCCATCGCGCTCTCAGATTTGATACTTGGACTTGTGTTACACATACAGTCGGTCATACAAAAAAGTCTGTAGGACCCGATTCGAGCTTTTAGGAATTCGGCTTGACATCGCGTTTCGTGAAATTCGTCAATGCGGTCGACACGACACTCATCACGATTTCCATGGGTTTACACGTGGCTGGCATCGGATTGTTGTCGACCGCGGTCGGTATTCCGATTGTGTTAACCGTAGAAGGAGTGGCTCTCGCCGCTGGATTGTTTAGCACGCTAGGAAACTTGTTGAGTAGGAAATTATATCTGAAGGCGAGGAAACATGACAAGATTCGCGTCTTGGCCAACTCCAAGATCGACACGATATCCGAAATGATCTCGATGGCGTTGAAAGATGGTAGGATATCGGACGGAGAATACTTCACGATATTGGGTGAGAAAACGAAATACGAAGCCATGAAAGACGCCGAGAGAATCAAGACTCGTCAGATCATCAAGGAAGAGATGAAGTATTCTCTCGTGGAAAAGGGGAGGAAAGAGGCCAGGGATGAATTCAGTAGGATGATAGAACTTAAGAGTAGGGATTAAAAAAAATATATATATAATAAGAACAGAATTTTTAAAAAAGAAATATTAAATTTATATATAAAATAAAAACGAAATTATTTTAAATAACTCTCAAAAAATGTACTGCGTAAAGTGTAAGAGAGTTACCGAGATGAGTAATTCTCAAGAAGTACGAACTAAAAACGACAGACAGATGCTTCACAGAATTTGCGACGTGTGTGGTCCTATCAAGACTCGATTCGTCAAAAAAAAGAACGTGAGCAAAGGTAAAGGCATCGTGAATAAAATGATCAATAATCTACCTTTCGAAATGCATCTGCCTGGTCACAGTTTCACGGGACCTGGAACGAAATTGAACAAGAGACTCAACGCCGATCTGACTCCTAAATCTTGTAGCAAACCTACGCCGGACATCCCGACACCAAGACTCGCAACGATGTCTGCGATAAAAACATGTTGGCGAAATTGAGAGGTATATCGAATTCAACCAGGAGAGAGAAGATAGAACATTCGCTGGTCAGCAATTTGATCAGTGCGAAGCGTCGATTTGGATGGGGCGTTAAAAAAAGCGCATCTGAAAAGAAGAAGAAACGATTATTGACGAGCGAATTGGCTGAGGAGTTACACAAACCCATCGTGTGTAAATTTCGAAAGAGAAGGGTGTTCGTGAAGGGTTTGGATGATATTTGGTCTGCCGACTTGGTCGACATTTCGAGGTGGAACGAGGGTGTCAAATATCTATTGACGGTCATCGACGTGTTTTCCAAATATGGTTGGATCAGAGCTTTGAAGAATAAATCGGGACCTTGCGTCGCGGCGGCTCTGAAGAGCGTGTTCGACTCGTCTTCTCGAAAACCGAATAAATTGTGGGTGGACAAGGGGAAGGAATTCTACAACAAGCACGTTCATCGATTGGTCGACCTCTACTCGATCTAAAACCAAGAGAAAGCCAGCGTGGTGGAACATTGGAATCGAACGATGAAGGAAAAGATGCATAGATACTTCACGGTGAATTCGACCAAGAAATACATATACGCTCTGAACGGTCTGGTCACAGATTACAACAACACACGACACAGATCGGTCAAGATGACTCCCGTGGAAGCTAACGATCCTCGAAACGAAAAACGGGTCTACGCGAATCTATATCCTGAGAGATCTAAGATCAGAAAGAAGTCTAAAACCCCGAAATTTGCGGTCGGTGATCGAGTGAGAATCTACACTCATAAGAAGCACTTCGAAAAGGGTTATACTCTTCGATGGACCTCAGAAATCTTCGTGATAATCAAAATATTTCACACCGATCCGGTGACTTACGAAATCAAAGCTTTGGATGGAGAAGAGAACATCAGAAAGTTTTACGAACAACAATTGTAGAAGACGAAGTTTTGATAAAGAAAAAAAAAATTTGTTTATTTACTCTCTTTAACATTTTCTTGTTTACACATATATATATAGGAGAAAAAATAATAATAAAAAAATAATTAAAACTATTTTTAGATAAAAAAAAGCAAGCTAATTAATAAACAAAAAACAAAAACCCTTCAAAAATGGCAAATATACAAGATATAGCGTAAAGCATAGTGAAAGATGAAAGTATTCCAGAATATGAGGTTCACGAATACGAACCGGTAACCGGAACGAGTTTGAACAATGCGGGAGATATAAGAATCAACGTCGAAACTCAAGATCTATTCGTTCATCCTAGCGAGAGTTACATAGTGGTGCAGGGACGTCTCACCAAGGAAGATGGGAGCGACTACGCCGACGACGACACGGTTACTCTAGCCAATAATGGCATCATGCATCTATTCAGTGATATAAAATGCATGCTATCCGGACAAGAGATATAATCTGTGCTTCATCCCAGTCAGGCCACCACGATGTTCGGACTCTTGACGTATCCGGATGATTTTTCGAAACCCAGGGGACTTAATCAGTTGTGGGTGAAAGACACCGTCGGCCCTGCTAGCGCCGGCGCCGCCGCGATATTCGACTACGTCGTCAAGACGTCCAGACCTAAAGGAACGTTTTCGTTCAGGATACCTTTGAAACACATCTTCGGATTCGTGAACGATTACAACAAGATCATGTACAGATTCAAACACAATCTGACGTTGATTCGAAAAGGAAACAACGATGCAATAGTGAGACTCACTGCGACCGATGCGGGTAAGATAACTCTACACAAGATATTGTGGTTTGTTCCGCACGTGGAGCCTTCGATCAAGGAAAAAACGCGTCTCTACAATATCATAGAATCAAAGAGTAAATTACCTGTGGGATTTAGAATGAGACAGTGCAACATGGCTAGCATTCCACCCTCCACGAATCACTTCGATTGGAGATTGACGGTGAAATCCGCTTCTGAGATACCGCGTTTCATCGTGGTTGCGTTTCAGACCGATAAGGATGGGTCTCAGGAAAAGAATGCGTCGCTGTTCGATCACTGCAGTTTGAGAAACATGCAAGTATTTCTGAACGCCACGAGATATCCAGCGATCGATTACAATGCGTCGTTCGACAAGAATGATTTCTGCAGACTGTACGGCGATGCCGCTGATTTTAAAAAGAAGTATCACGGTCTAGACGAATTGATGAGCAATCCTAACATATCTCCCGGCGAATACAAGTCGATGTATCCCATGTTCATATTCAACATCAGTAAACAGAGTGAACGACTCAATAGTAGCGTCTTAGACATTCAGATCAAGATGCAATTCGATCGGAACGTGTCAAGAAAAACCGAAGCCTTCACACTGGTCCTGTCGGACAGAGAATTACAATTCGAATCGGATGGAAATAAGATGTCGATCATTCGATGAGAGACGTGTGTGAAAAAAATAAAAACAAAATAAAAAAAGTAATGAGTAATTATTAAAAAAACAAAAAAAACAAAAAAATAAAATAAAAGTAATGAGATCTGGAGAGATTGAACATCTTTCTAAATCTCATTACTATTTTGGGATTTTTTTTTAATAATCACACATTTTTTTTTTAATTAATTATTTCCACGCGTTCACTGTTTGTTCAAAGGATCTAGTTCGATCAGTAGGCTCACCACGGAAGTGGCGGCTTCGAGATTATTGGTTTTCGTAACGAAATTAATCCTGTCTCCGGCGTTCACTTTGAGAGGCGTGCCGAACGTGCTAACATTCGCATGTTGATTCTCAGTCTTTTCGACGCTGTATTTCTTATCGCTCTCTACTCCATTCACCACGAGATTGACGACCGCTCTGTTATTCAAATCCGAGGAAGCCAGACTCATTCGAATGATTTCACCTCCTAACAGCATTAGATATCCCACCTGACCATGTTTCGATCTGCTACCTCCATTTCCGAAAGACCACTCGGTTTTTCTCTCCTCTAACGTGCCGGCCTCCTCAGCCCACACGGTGATCAATTGTCTAGCGTATTTGACTCTTTCCACCACCAAAATCAGGGTGCAGGCATCCGTCATGTTCACGGGATCCGGTAGATTCGTGAGCGCGTGTCCGCCCATGTCTAGTTTATCTTCCATGATGTCGCCCTTTCTCCAGACCGAGTTGTCGTCCACGTACTTCCTGCTGACTGTGCAGGACTCGAATTCGGGATCGTGATCGAGACCGAATAAATTGTGACCGTTCATGTTGATGCCACCCTCCATGGTTCCGCCAGATTGTTTGTTCAGGTAGAGATCGTCCACTTGCGATTCTACATATTCTTGTGATTGTATCACGGCAGAATCTACGTAGCCCTTGTTGACAGCGATTGAGTCTGCATCCATGTCGTCGACCTTCGACAGATTCAATATCTTGTTGAATCCCGCATTCAGATCCGATTTCATTTCTCGTCTGTCAGACTTTCTCTGTACCAGATCTACGTAGTGTTTGGTCGCCATGTCCTTGGGATTCGTGGGAGGGGCCACGTTCGTTATCTTGTTAGAATTGGCGTTCAATTCCGAGTGCATCGTTTTCTGAACGTAGCTATTTTTCAGATGTTTGCTGAATCGCGCGTGAGAGTCGTCAGCGTATTTCTTGGTCGCGGCATCGGTGGGATCTATGGGATTAGCGACATTCACCAAACGTTTAGATTTCAGATCAAGATCGTCTGTCATGGCTTTATCCATGTAATTATCTAGCATGATGCATTCGAAATCCGCGTTCCCCCTGTCGACTTATTTTTTAGTCGCAGAATCTGTGAGATCTATCGGCTCGGGAAGATTGTACAGCTTCTTATCATTCATGTTCAAAAGTTCCTCTCGAGGTTATTATCTCCGAACGTAACGTTCGTCCAAGTTGGCAATGTCGTAACCATCACCGACTTCCAGCGTCTTCCTCTTCTTTTTGGGTTGACTTTCGTCGTCACTTCTACCAAATGTATTGACTGGCATGTTGTTTTGAGATTTTTGTTTTAAAATATATTTCAAATGCAGTTTATTAAAAATGAATTATTTCACTTATTTTTATTTTTCCTTTTTATTCGATTAAAATTTTTTAAATAATTTTTTTACCTTTTTATATTCTATAAAAAAAAAATTCTCTCTAATGTAAATCATTGAGAATGTCTTGAAACCGATCTCCTTCAGACCATCTCTTGAGAATGTAGAGACACAGGTGACCGCAAAACACTTGATCTGGCGATTGCACTCGTTCCGTGTTGTAACAAACCATCGATTTGTTGAAATAGTTCTTTATTTCTTTCGGCGGCGAGATTCTGCAGCTGTCAAAATAATAATTCTTCCTCTTCCCGTTCTTGAACCACGCCACCCAGTGAGTGCCTCCACCCAATAAATCATCTGGATTTAAAATTCCACATTCCGATGGTCGAGGTCTTCTCTTCGGCAAGGCATCTCTGGAAAACACGCCTAGAAAATCTTTTGATTTTCAAATCCTTTGCTGCATTCGACAGATCGATGTTGGATAAGGGTTCGTTAGGTAAGACGACACCTTCTACGGATATCTCTATTTTCTTATTCATAAATGTGTATATATTTTTTAAATTTATTTATTTTATTATAATTCACTAAAATGACGTTATGTTTTATGTTTTTCTTTTTCTTTCTAAACTAACTCTATCGACTTCCATAATCTTGAATCCGTCTAATTCCTCTTGATTTTTTGGAATCCTATCATCCTCAATCATATCTGAAATTCTATCATCTAAAATTAGATCCAAAGTCCAATGTCCGAGTGCTAAAGTGCTTATTTTATCGTCTAACACGAATCTCTTATCGTCATCGGCCGTCAGCGAAATCTTGTTGACTATTTTGGTATACAAGTCGTGATTTTTGCTTCGAATCGATTTCATAGTCTTATACACCGGACCACTTCCTAACAGACAATCTTTATACTCTTGGAAAGAGATGTTTTTATTCACCACGCATGCTTTAACCCCTTTGCACTTCTTGATCTCTTTATCTTCTAGACGATAAGCATACAGTTTAGGTCTCAAGCCCACGAATTTGACGATTTGTTTACCACCGCTCTCGTCCTTAAATTTACCTAACACCTTCCTGTTGTCATTCGATTGAATGTTGGACGGGTGATCAACGGGATAATTGCTTGTGTCAAACCACGCAGCCACGTCCAGAGATATATCTCGGTAGACATCTTTCGTCTCTATCTCGTAAACTAAACTGTCCGTGTCGGTGAACAGTAGTTTGGCTTTATCACCAAATTTTCGTTTGATGTAATCGTAGTGAAACTCGCACATCAATCGCTTGCTGATATCTAAGATGATCGGTCCAAGATAATACGGTTTGTCGAACTTCAGGTGCGTCTTTTACATGTGAACGGCCACTAGATTTTCGTCGAATATGGATCGGTGTTTGTAATTGGGTTTCGCCACTAATTTTTTAGCTCTTTTCTCAGACGTGACGAGTCGAACGTCGGTTCTCTTCCTGATGTTTTCCATCGATTTACCGTACACACAGTTGTTCATGAATTTGAAGAAATCTTTTTCAAAATCGTTCTCGGCTCGAATTCTGAGATTCGTGTTGAGATCCATGTATTTTTTCATCCAAGGCTCTTCGTCGAATCAAATGATGCGATGTATGTTGACTAATTTCATCCCATAATCGACGTATTGTTTCAAATTCTCACTGTAGATGACGTAGTTATGTTTGTTAAATGAATTGGGAATGAGTTTTTCCTCGTCTCCTTCGTTCGGTTCCATTCATTCGGGAGCCAGCGGATAATCGTTGTGTAGATCATGTAATTCTTCCAGATAGTTCAAATCGACTTCTAAAATGCACGGATAGTCTCTCCATTTTTGCATCTCTTCCGGTTCCGTTACCCATTCGAAATTTCCAATCGGTAAAGGATGACTCATAGCCCAACCGTACAGATTATTAGTGTCCCAATACTGTATGTATTTATTTGACCGTTTCGAATCAAAACCTTCTTTCATGTAGAGATTGTTAGCTTCAGAATATCTGTTTGAGATCATCGAGATGCCACCTCTCGCAGCCCTCTCAAACATGAGCAACATGTCCACGTTGGACAATAATTCCAATTGGACTTCGATGGTCTTCAACAGAGCGTCCCACGCCAGACTGGGTGTGGTGAAATACCAAGCCGGATCCAGATCATAATTTCGATGACAGACGTCTCGAACATTTTCGAACACATCTGCCAAGAGCAGAACGTCAGTCTTCAGATAGAGATCGTGATAATCTCTCATGGTTTTCATATCAAATGATTTCCACACGTTTTAGGCATGTACGTAATTCTCATCGGAAATGTCGGATTCGTATAATTTCGAATAAAAATCTTCTTTCAAAGGTAGTGCGGTATTGTCAAATCCCTTTAGATCATTCATGTACCCGTAAGGATAGACTCCTTTTGTTCCTATTCATCTTGGTAGATACAGCAACTAAGGAGTACGCACTGCCTCAGTCTTTTTCTCATAAATCACTGTTTGTACTGTGGGCCAATGATTTCATTGCAGATAGCTCAACTACTAAAGTGTCTTGGATGACTGCACTGTTGACACCTTCACTACCAGACAACTCAACTGTTAAAGTGTTTTGGATGACAGCACTGTTAACACCTTCATTACCAGCAATGCCAATAGGGTATAGCAAATATGATTTGCTCCAAATGGGGTCTTCTGCTTTAGTCCCCTATAGGTTAGACACCAAAACATGGAAACAGATTGGAATGTGTGGTATAGCCCCCTTCTCTCCAACTCACCGTGTTAAAAAAGGGAAATAGGCACGACACAGTTGTTAACAACATACACGGTATTTATCCACAGAGAATTAAAACAGGTAAAAATTGGAATAACCTCATCAAAATTCCGACCAATAAACTTTTATATAACAATCAGTCCACTAATCAAGTTAATTCTAACGGACCCAGACAAGAACCCACTTCCTTCTGTTTAGGAACAGTTAACGCTCAGTCCGCTAGAGAAAAGACTGACGCCATTATTGATTTTGTTCTGAATAAGGATATGGACTGTCTTGCAATTGCAGAGACCTGGTTACATCAAGACGATGATGATGTGGTCAGCAACTTAACTTCCAAAGGGTACCTTTTCAAGCATGTATCCCGGGTATCTAGGGGAGGTGGGGTGGGCCTTCTGTAGAAAGAGAACCTCAAGGTCAACCCCAAAACATTAAAGATAGCATTTTCGACATTTGATGACATCCTCATATCTGCTGATGGAAAGTCTTATTTTCGATTTTTAATAGTCTACAGGCTGCTTCCTAGAAAGAAAAGACGTGTAACTAGTAGCATGTTTTTTGAAGAATTTGAGCCTTTTTTCCATCAATATTGTTCTGAGTCCGACCGGGAAGTGATACTTGGGGATTTAAACTTTCATTTCGATAAGAAGACCAACCCAGACACTCGGCGATTTATGGATCTTCTTGTTTCTCTGGACCTGAAACAACATGTGAATGAACCGACCCATAAACTAGGTCACACACTTGATCCTATTATTTCCCGGAACACCGATGACATTATTTCATCAACTAGAATCCATGACTTATCCTTGTCAGACCACTTTCTTGTTTTATGTACTTTTTCTATCAACAAGCCAGCTGTGCAAAAAAGAACTTTAGAAAACTTTGGGATCTTTACATTAATAATTTTATGCAATGTATCACTAAATGTCTGAGGAAAGATACAGGCAATGATTTAAACTCTATGATAGAATCATATAATGTTGATCTGAGGAAGGTACTTGATGAAATGGCCCCCATTTCTAACCAGAACCTTTAAGGTAAAAAGGAAATCCGCCCCTGGATCAATGATGAAATACGGTCAGCTGGGTGTGTGCGCCATCAACTCGAACGGAACTGGCGTAAGACTAAGTTGACCGTTCACCATGAGATGTTTAGATTACAAAGTAAAAAAATTAAAGATCTGTATCAGCCATTCAAAAATGCAATTTTTATGCGAGAAAATTTCTAACTGGATCTGACCAAAAAAAAAAACAGCTCTTCAAGATCCTGATGTCACTGGAAGCCAGAGAAACTCTCAACTTCTCTGATCAGCTTTCCAAAACAGTTTTCAGAGTTTTTTATCACAAAGAACCAAAACATCAGAGAGTTTTTAGACAAGATTAACACAGAAAATATGCAACGTGTACGACCTGTACAAACTGTCAATTCATCCTCGAAACTAGCCCAGTTTCACACGGTTTCAGAAAGCACGGTTCAAAAAACAATAATGTCTTCACCATCAAAAAGTTGCGATTTGGGTCCGATACCAACTACACTTCTTAAAACATCTCTCTCTGTCCTTATTGGCAGCGTCACTGAAATTGTTAACGAGTCAGTGAGTTCTGGTCATCTACCGCCCAGTCTAAAAACAGCTCTTGTTACCACACTTCTTAAAAAAGCATCCTTAGATCCCACAATACTGAAAAAGTATAGTCCGGTCTCGAATCTTCCTTTTACCACTGAGATCATTGAAAAAGTCATCCCACAACAGTTGCGTGCACAGCTGGATGGAAATTGTTTACTTGACTCTAAACAGTCCACATATAGTTCAACTGAATGTGCCCTTCTCTCAGTTCACAATGATGTTTTGAAATCTATAGACAACAAAAAGGTGTTGTGTTGGTGCTACTTGTTCTTTCAGCCGCATTCGACACGATTGACCACAAGATTCTCTATGACAGATTTTTCCAGCTTGGAATAGAGGAATCAGCATTAAATTGGTTTGGATCCTATGTGAGCAACAGAACTCAGTGTGTTACTACTGCTGATGGTGATAGATCAGAGATACCTTCACTTGAATTCGGGGTCCCCCAGGTTTATGTTCTCGGTCCCATCTCATTCACCCTTTACTTGCAGCCTCCAGGTGCCATTATTCGCTTACATGGTATCGAGTACATTTTCTATGCGGATGACTCACATATATATATATAGCGACATGGTGGTTCCATATGAGCGACCTGGTGGTTCCATATGAGCCTAAACGCTCGTTAAGATCCTCTGACCACAAGTTGCTCGAGGAAACTACCTGCAACTGAGTCTCATATGGTGGCCGCTCCTTTACCTAGAGTGCACCTAGGCTTTTTAATGGACTACCCGTTTCTTTGCAATATACATCTCCGAGTGCTTTCAAATCTGAGCTGAAACCCTATCTTTTTGATAAATCATACTCAGGGTAACTCTGAGGAGCATCGTATGAATGTACAGTCCATACATGTAGGCATTGCCAGTTTGCCACATCTCATAAATGTCTTTGTAAAGTGCCATGGAACTTTTTATCGCTGTGATATGTGCGCTATATAAATATTTATTATTATTATTATTATTATTATTATTATTATTATTATTATTATTATTATTATTATTAAAAGACTTTTTAATTGACAGTGGGCAAGAATTTGGAATAACCCAACAACTGTTTTTTAAAATCCTTATTGGTGACATAACATACCCTATCCCAAAATGGACATTTCTATGGGATAGTCGCCTCATATCCGGTCAAACAGGACAGGGAAACCCGAAGGACCTGTACCCGGCAACCAAGAAGCTGGCGGGCAAGTTCCAGCAGACAGTCAGGCCAGTGACGGACAGGAATAAGAACCCACTGACGCCACCGAGGAACAGCTGAAGCGATGGGCCGAATACTTCATCGGGCTGCTGAATATATCCGCTTCTGATACACCACTAGACATTCCCCAGTCTGCAGAGACAGAACTACCCATCAACTGCGAAATACCCTTAAGAGATCAAGTTGGCCATTATGACACGGAAATGGGAAGGCTGCAGGGCCGGATGAGATACCTACAGAAGCCGTCAAAGCAGATGTGGAGACTGCTGCCAACATGCTACACAGCCACTTTAGCAAGATCTGGGAGGAGAAGGGTGTACCGGCCCAGTGGTAAGAAGGAGTTGTCATTAAGCTGCCGAAGAAAGGAGACCCCAGGGACTGCAGCAACTACCGAGGGATCGTGTGCTCCTGTCAGTGCCAGACAAGGTTCTAATAAGAGGATGAAGAAGGCAGTCGACCCCAAGCTCCGAGACTAGCAGGTAAGCTTCCTAAGGAACATGTTCTATATCGATCGAGCTGATGAAGAGCGCATCATCGTGGATCAGTCGCTGAAGTGGACCCCCACCCTCTACAATAACTTCAGCTTTATAGGCTATGAGAAGGCCTTCGACAGTATAGACAGAGAGACGAGGTGGAAGCTTCTGAAGCACTACGGAGATCATCTCCCTAATCCGGTGCACCTACCAGGACATGAGCTGCAACATTGCCCACACCGGCCAGCTGTCAAAAAGTTTTAAGGTGAAGACCGGAGTTCGACAAGGTTGCCTGCTGTGGTCGCTCCTCTTCCTACGGTCATTGACTGGATTACGACGACCTCTACAACAGACATGACAACGGGATATAGAGGACACTTTGGACACAGCTGGATGACCTTGACTTTGCTGACGACTTGTCAGTCCTGTCACACAACCACAGCCAGGCGCAGGACAAGACCACTCGCCTTGATACCACATCAGCTAGGACAGGGCCCACGATCAACAGACAGGAAGACGACCCACCAGTCAAAGTCGGTGGAGAGCTAATCAGGGAGGTGGTTTCTTTGTCTATCTTGGAAGTGTGTTCGACCGACAGGGAGGCACAGACCGAGCTGTCACAGCTAGGATCAGCAAAGCCAGAGCAGCTTTCGTCATGCTAAAGAACATTTGGGTATCAGGAGAGATCAGCATAAAAAAACAAACTCCGCCTCTTCAACTCCGATGTAAAGGTGATTATGGTGTATGGGTAAGAAACATGGCGCACAAGAAGGACGACGCAGCAGAAGATAAGGCAATCTTCAACACTTGTCTGAGGCGCATTTACAACATCCGATGCCCGGAGAAGATCCGACATAAAGATCTGTAGGAGCGAGCGGTCAGTGCTGTTTTATGGAGTTGCTTGATCAAAAGGTAAAAAAACCCGAATTATTCTAAGGGTCTATGACTTCACGTTTTAAGATGGGGACTACTGACATCACCCACAACGTTCGGCAGTCTTCCTTCTCTCTCAGCCCCCCCAACA
Organism: Pictodentalium vernedei; assembly: GCA_031216915.1. Classification (NCBI taxonomy): domain Eukaryota; kingdom Metazoa; phylum Mollusca; class Scaphopoda; order Dentaliida; family Dentaliidae; genus Pictodentalium; species Pictodentalium vernedei. Next base: position 340,133,109 of record CM062297.1, read on the forward strand.
CACACACACACTCCGGAGACTGGGACTCTCAAATGGTAATTTCACCAGCTTTTGCATATTGTTTAGTGTGGGAAAAACAACCTGAAATGTTATCATAGCAAACCCGTCGGAAACTAAGACTCCTGGAACTCAATCTCAATCATTCATATTCACAGTGTAGTGAAACGTTTAAATTTGTTTGACATATTCAGTGAACTGGCTGGGAATTTACCGTGGAGGTTTTTTTGTTTCAATGCAACGCAGTAGAAAAATTGCTACAAAGTCTAATTCTTGTTCACGTGATGAGTTTTACGTACACAATGTACTTGTTTCGAACGGGCACAATGGGCCAAGTATTGCGGACTTAATGAGCCTTACGGACAGAATGGTCCGATTTCAGCAAAGGCAATGGGCCGTTCGTACAAAATGGTCAATTTCCTGCGAACGTGTTGGGTCTTGCGGACCCAATCATCAAATTCGTTTGGACGTAATGGGCCTTGCGGACACAATGGTTCAATTCTTGTGGACGAAATGGGCCTTGCGGACACAATGGTCAAATTCTTGCGGACGTAGTGGGCCTTGCGGACACAATGGTTCAATTTGCTGCGGACACAATGGGCCTTGCGGACACAAGGGTCAAATTCTTGCGGACGTAATGGGCCTTGCGGACACAATGGTCAAATTCTTGCGGACGTAATGGGCCTTGCGGACACAATGATTCAATTTGCTGCGGACACAATGGGCCTTGCGGCACAATAGTTCAATTTGCTGCGGACATAATGGGCCTTACGGACACAATGGTCAAATTCTTGCGGACCTAATGAGCCTTGCGGACACAATGGTCAAATTCTTGCGGACGTAATGGGCCTTGCGGACACAATGGTTCAATTTGCTCCGGACACAATGGGCCTTGCGGACACAATGGTCTAATACTTGCGGACGTAATGGGCCTTGCGGATAAAATGGTTCAATTTGCTGCGGACGTAATGGGCCTTGCGGACACAATGGTTCGATTTGCTGCGGATGTAATGGGCCTTGCGGACACAATAGTCAAATTCTTGCGGACATAATGGGCCTTGCGGACACAATGGTCCATTTTTTGTCAGTATCTGCGGACATATTGGCCTGCGGACGAAATGGAACAATGCGGACCTAATGGGCCTTAACAGCAAACCCTCCAGTCGAATCGGGCTCTTCGAGACATCAGAATGCTGATGACTGAATACACAGGATTTCCCTTATCCAAAATGTGATGTATCTGCCCTGTCAATTTCTCTTCGTTGCTTCCGTATGGACATAGCGGGAACCAATTATACGGCTAAAAGGGTCGAAGGGACAAATCTATTCGCGCATCCCATTTATGATTTTTCTCAAATTTACGAAGAAATAATTCGGGCTTCCATATTTTTTTTAAACAGTAATTTTAATACTTTTAAGGTGAAATAGGGTTTTACGAACAGACTCAGCCTATATAAACGGCTCTCCTACAACATATTTAATTCTAACAACAGACATTGAAACGGCACAAGGACTATTAACTCTTAGAAGCCGGGAGTCGAGTTTTATTGCATGTGACATAAAACGGCAGGTAAACTTGCTGTGATGGTTCGGCTATCTTTGGGCTGGGGAAAGAATTAAACACTGAGCAGATGCATCTAGTCATGTGTCGTCTGCCTAAATAGGCAGACGACACTTGACTAGAAACACCTGCTTTACTGTAAGTTTTTCGCGGTATGTCATGTTCAATATCCATTCTGATTTCCCGGCTTCTAAGAGTTAAGGAGTAAAGTGGACATAAACTGAAAAAATATTATTCCAAGTTGCTGAGCACAAAAATGTTCATTCAATAATACAAATGTGAAAAAAAAACTCCTTAGCAAGTTGTACGTTTGAGAAGAAACTGACAAGCTGACACTTAAGGTAATATCTGACAAGCTTTTTAAACAGGGAACAAACATTGATAAAGCCGCCTGCGTCGGTGGGAATCAATCGTCAACTATCATCCAAGAAGCGACACCATGAGATTCGGCAGTCGCTGATGGGTTATGTGAATAGACAACCTCCACTCACACTCACCACCAACGATCGTCGAATCCCACAGTGTTAATTACATATTGTTGAAATGCCAGAAATAGTTCGCACTTGTCCTTATTCGAGGAATGGGGCTTGCCAAATAAAAGAGTAATTAGTGTTACGTTAACATTATTCAAATTGTAGAGAAGGGTGCTTACTGGGATATATATAGTTGACAATCAGAGGTGTAGTTCAATGAAGAGCTCCCACCCTCCCACCCCAACCATGTCGTCGATGGGCTGCGAATTCGCTTCTCGGGTTTATAAAATGTGAAATACGTGCAAACAGAAATATTCCTATAAAAACTGTTTTTAAATTATTACATCAGATGGTGCTTGAAGCAAACTCCTTTATTTGTGGTAATCAGTATGCACTGTTATGACGTACACGTGTATTCGAGTTCATTCATAATAAATTAAATATTTCAGACGCAATTTTAAAACTGAAATTCCGCTTCAAAATTCTCTCCTCCTACGCAGTTTTAAATAGTACATCAACATAAATGGATTATATACTCATTTTAATTTAATTCGTATTGGACCAAACTGAAACTGTTTTGAGTTGCACAGATATTTTTTCGACATTCTTGGAGGAATATATGTTAGAGTCTTCTTTGTTCAGTTACAAAGCTGAAGTATTTCCAACTTATAATACTTCCATTTTCCGGTTACTGACTTCTCATAAATTTTTAATGATTAGAAAGACTGTTCATAAGCACTACTCATGAACTGTAAATTATGAAACACCGCACTTCATTACGCTCAGCCTCTCAAACATTACCTCGAATCGAATTGCTTTCTGTGTGAACGCGTGCAATTGGTTTTTTTGTTATGTCGAAACGTTTAAAAGGAAGCCTATGAATAATACATCCGATATAAAATCAAAATAACTGGTCTCGTGTTTCGAATGCTCGCAGAGACGGTGTGGGGCAAGCCTCCTTTGACTGCTCAGCTGCCCTTTTAATTTAGATGAACGAAGACGAATGCTCAGTGCACTGAGACACTATTATACGTTGTGATACTCCTCTGAATTGAAACATGAATTGAAACATAGACGATACACCGGAAATTAATAAGGAGATATTCAAACGTGTACAATAATTTATCATGGCAAACAAGCGGTTTTAACCCTCCCGCGGTCATAGAAGGAGCGGTATATGCGGGTGCGGGGAAGTCGGCTGGGTTGTTGGTTCTTCAGTTGGTTCCCATTGTTATGTATGGTTGCGAGTTTTGCACATTAGATGATTGACCTGTTTACTCCATAAAAGGGGGCATAGCCGTAAATGCACAAGCGCACTTAATCTTAATCTAAATCTAATAACAAGCAATTTTCACAATCCACTCGATATATATGTTTTGGTTCTCCATTCTTACCATAATCGTGTAAATCATTCCTATCTCAGGTTCTTTTTATAACTTAAATTTCCCATCTTACCTTTCCGCAGTTCTAGGTTTTCTAGTATTATTCTTTTCCGCAATGTTCATCTATACCACATAGACCTACTTGATACATTCTATGTTCTACTAGCCATAAATGTATATTGTTCGTGCTCACTTTGTTATATGAGACAGCTCACATAAGCTTCCACGCTTTCTGCTGAATCCGCCCTTTTGGGTTATATCTTGTACCTTCTACAAGTGAGAGCAGTGAAGGGTTGTCCTTCTACATGTATGTGAAATACTGATGTATCAGTTAACAAAGAAATAAAATCCTGTTTAAATTAAATGAAATGAGATGAATTTACACCCTTTGTATCGGTGTCACTTGGAGGGTTGCCAGTGAGAGAGGAAATCCCCCACAAAAATATACTACATCTCCCCAATGACTCCTTCGTGATTCTGTCAAAATCCACTGCTAAGTGAATTTTGCCCGTGTGTATTTAAATACTGTAAGCGGTAGCACAGGCAGCCTTCGGGCCCAGCAGTGTTGCTTGTATCTCAGTTGGCAATTCCTTCTGAGCGGTAGCCGCTCACACCTCTGTATCCAAGTTGCGAATGATGGTGATGATGAATGAAAGTTTAGGAATCCAATGGTTTTTGCGCGGCGAAGGCACGCAGGGACGGTATGGGACAAGTCCCGTTCGAACCTTCTTTAGCGTTTAAGGTATGACAACACTAAATAATTTACCACAGGCGATTATAACGGTTAAGCAAAAAAAAAAAAAAAATATGTTCGCATCATTTTAGCTCTGGCATTTTAATATCTTTGTCAAATCTAGTTCTTCAAACTGACCCGAAAACAGGGGGTCTGCAACAAACAAGAATGAAAACCTTAGAGGAATTGAAGTACCGGTCCTGTGCACATATTGTTCAGGGAATTCCCAACAAAGCCACACCAAAAGTCAACTGTATTTTTAGGTCCACAGGTCATCAAATCAGCTTTTTTATTTATCTGGAATATTATAAAATAATACAAGATGCCATTAGAATGTTTCAAATGTTTATTGAAACAATATTGAAACAATATATTTCCCCAAGGCTGCTTATTTTAGAGATTGCATCATTTCCAACATTTCAAGGCGGGTAACTCTAATTCAAATATTTACTGCAGCGATACCTACTATTATCCCCAACCCTACCAAAGAGCCATTTTACCATTTCCATGAGATAAAAGAGCCATTTCTGCATAAGAAATCAACTTTTGGGTTATTTTGAGTCAAAAACATGGGAAGTTTGTTTTATTAAAGAAAATTGACCAAACTTGTCAAATGTGCTTAAAAACTGACATTGCGCCCCCCTCCCTCCCGCTTCCCCTTCCCCCTCCCCCATTTTTTTAGCCTGCAACCTCATAAGTATGCCGAGAGGGGTAGAAATTCACAGCTTTCTTTGAAAATTACCTTGATCACAAAATAAAACAAAACTCTGCAACAATATTTTTGGGGAAATTCTGTCTCATTTAACCACAGGGCAAGAGAAATAGTGTTCCAACTTCCTTGAAACAATATGATTATCAATTTTTTTCAAAAGTTGGAGTTCCAACTATAAATTTCACTTATATCAAAGGACAATGCCCTTTTATTCCCATAATTGATGTCAAATTTTCTTCTTACTACAAATGTGGTAAAATATAGCTCTGAATGTGGCTCTCGGTATGCCCCTTCTCATCAAAAACTATGATATGATTCATAAATTAATTGATACTGACACAAAACAAACCTCTAGTGATATTAAATTTCCCATTTGTGATAATTTATAAATTACATTATGTCTTATGAGGACATTTCACATTGTGTTCGATGAATATTTTGCAATTTTTCTAAGAACAGGCATCAGTTTTCTCAGTTAAGACACCTAGAGTCATTGGTATGGCACTGACAAACATAAAACACAGATTTTGCCAGCAGTATGACCATTACTGCTACTGTGATATCTTAGAACACTGTTAAAATGCACAAAACCGTGATTTTTTTTTTATTCTACTGTGCAATGTGTTTGCTGCAGGTTCCCATAAGTGCACTTTCACAAATTTAGTTTTAAGCCCCACAGACAACCATTCTGTCAAAAAAGTGAAATTGAAGAAGATATGTTTCCAAAGAGGATAAATCATATATTTGCTTCTAAAATAGAATGGTCTTTGATGTTCTGTGTTTGTGTGGGGATGTGGGGGGGGGGGGGGGTGGTGAGTGGGTCTGAAATATAGTCAACTGCCAATTATTGAAAATGTCGAGTCAGGCAAATGAAAGGCAAAAAAATCAGATTGTCTGATAGAGAGACAGACAGACAGATAGACTTGCAGTTACACATTTTGAAAACCTGCATACGAGTATGACATACAATGACAAATATAATGAGCAGAACCAGGACAGGGTTGTCAAATAGAAAAAAAGCTCAGTGGACCACGAATGCTGCAGTACCAAGGCAAACCATAAGAAACTGAAAATGTATGATATTAAATTCAGTCTCCAAAATCACAATGTACAGTCTTCCCAAATGTATCCCATCCTGCTGAGAGGTTTAGTACGGGTGTGGGGGGGGGGGGGGGGGACTAGGTTCAAGCAGTGAACAATATTTCACAACTGTCATTGTAGTTTTGTGCTATACCATAGCAACCATGTCAGCACTAGCACTAAAGTATTATTTTGGTAGCCATGCACAAATGCCATTCATTCACATTTGATATTTTATGTTATTTTTTTCCAATATACCCCCCCCCCCCCCCCCCCCACACACACACACTTCAAATTCCTGTTCCAAAAATACCTTCAATGAAGGAATTGTTTTCTAACATCTTTAAGATCATAATATAGAGGAAAACATCTAAATACCAGTGAAGAGAAGCATGGTATAGGTTTTCAGGCTGTGCGTTTATTGGTGATTTAGGAGGGATTTGGAAGACTGGAACCCCCTGTCCCTAGTACTATGAGGAGGAACCATGGTTTAAATAAATATGTTAATAGGGTAAGATAGGCTGTTAGTTGGCAGTTGCCAGAGGTTATAGTATGCTCCAGGAGACTACATTTGCTCATTTTGTCATATTTATGGCCTTTATAGCTGACTCTGTCAACAATATTACTTTTTAAAACAATTAAACAGTGATGGAAGGAGTGTGGTCACCTAATCAACATTTAAATGCGAAACAAGCTCAAAAAATAAAAATTAAATCAGGTTTGGAAGTCAAAAACGACAAAAAAACAACATATTTGCTATAGGTATCAAAGCACTAAATATTTCCCCATACCATGAAAACGATCAGGCGAATCATTTTAATTTTGACATTCAAATATCATTGTAAAGCTTAGCCTTTCGGACAACTTTTTCTGACCCGAAAACAGGGGTCATGCAACAAATGAGAGAGAAAAATTGGGAGGAAGGGAAGTACCGGTCATGTACACATATTTTTCAGGAAATGCCCATCAAAAGCACACCAATAGTCAATTATATCCAAAAGTCCTCAAATCACCCTCTTTATTTATCTGGAATATCCAACAATAATGCATGATGTCATTTGAGTGTTTCAAATGTATATTGAAACAAAATATTTTCCCAAGGCTGCTTATTTTTAGAGATTTCAACATTTCAAGACGGGTAACTGTAATTCAAATATTTACTGCTGCGAGGATTTTAAAAACTTAAAAAGTTCACGCAAATCAGCATTCTGCCTGCACTCAGCAGAGACGAATGAATTTAGGTGAAGGGTTCTGGTTTTGTAGTTCTTTTTCAGCCAAGTTTTGTCTGCCAATTAAGTCGCCAGTACGGTTGTTAGAGCTGTTACGGGCAAATATAGTCTGCCTTAGGTTGTGATGTGTTGAAGTTCCTCATGATGAGCGCGGCTGATTTTCAGGCAAATAGAATCTGCCGCTTTGTGTGATTTAGTTGTTTGTGACCATCTTGGCCAAGTATACTTTGCTTGCCTCGAGCTTATCTGGATGTCCGAACAAGAGCGGCTTCGAATTCAGGTTTGATCACTTGTACAAAAACGGCCCTTACCAGGGTGCAACTAAAAAATCCGAACTTCCCTTGCTCGGGGACAGGCCGGCTATTTGTCCTGTATGGCCGGTACCGGAAATACTAGAGAGTTTCTAAGTTGCAGTTGTTGGGAAGTAAAATGTCAATGTCTTCTACTGGGGCTCTTATGGAGTAAAGTCCAAGCACCCACCCCTCCATCTTTCCCCTGGAAAGTGGGGTAGCTTGCAACCCTACTTTTGGTGCCCTTCACATTATATGTATAACTATTTAGGTAATGTATTTTTGATTGTGCTTTACTAACAGCATGCGTGATCAATTGAATTAAATTTATAAATTAAACGCGAGAGAAAATACATTTCTGTCGAACTTTGATGCCGACTAGAGAATGCTTTTTAAATGCCATGATACTTATGTTTGTATTTTAATGGCCTCTTGTAATAGACTAACGAAAACTGCGTCCTGTCGAACGAGTCCCTTTGCCAGATCAAAAAAGTGACCAATGGAAATCATGAGTGCATTATCCAAGCGAACTATACTTCAACCTGCCACTACCACTGGTTTTAACCCGGACAGTACGTTATTACATACACAGCAAATATAGTTTCAGTTGAAATTACCGACGTGTCAGACATATTGAAAAGAAAGAGTTTTATTCGTTTAATAACAAATATTCGTAACTTAATCCCAGGATTATAAAACTTTTCCAGGATGTCTCATGGACATGAAACATTATAAAACTGCCACAATTTTGTATAGTTATATGTTTGCAAAGACAAACAGAGAAAGTCCATAGGATCGCGACAGAGTTGCGAACTTGACAAAACTTTCCATCCTTTATCTCGCCATACATTGTTGAAAGAAAGTTATCTGTCGCAGCTTCTAGAAATGCGAGAACATTGAATCAAAATGATATTTCTGTTTCTTTTCACAGATTCGGTGTTGATTTTGCACTGGTTTATAGGAAATACCCTCCCTAACATACAGAGGATATCAGGTACACACGAATGAGATAATTCCCGATATTCACAAAAATAGCGTAGATTTTATTTTTATTATATGCTGCGCGACATTTAACTGCGAAATATTCAGACCAATTCGACTGCAACAGTTTCAAGACAATAACAAAGAGCTGTTGATCGTTCCTTCAAGGCGACGTTCAAGGCGACCTCATGCGCCGAAGCGTAACGTCATTTAGGAAGCTACTGAAAAAGATTCATCGTGTGGACCTCAAAGTATTAAATAAAACTGTCAGGTCCACCCTCATGAGATAATTCCAGATACTGACTAAAATAGAGTAGATTTTCATTTTTTGTTATATGCTACGAGACATTTTATTGCACAATATTCAGCCCATTTCGACCAAAAATGCGTACGTTTCCAAAAAATAACAAAGATCAGCAGATCGTCCCTTCAAGGCGAGGTGATGTGGCGTAGCGTGACTTCATTTATGGAGCTACTGAGGGATATTCCTCGATATTCATCGAGTCGATGGATATCGAGAAATATCTTTTAGCTAATTGGCGATAATTCACAGGCTATCAAATAATATAAGTGTGTAGAGACCAGATTGCCTTCTGATCGAGAAAAAAAAAACACTTTTAAATTCACAGTTCTATAACTGTAACGTTTGGAAATGTACCGATGTACCGTTTACAAAGATTACGAACACTCCTTTGACAAATGTTGACACGCTAGTCAACTATGTAGGCTCTAAGATTTCGGCATTTGCTCAATTTGTAAAGAAGTCATTTGTAATGTATAATGGAGTGCACTATTAAATTATACCCTCAGCCTCCCTGCAAATACAAGATAGACTCGTACACTTCCATGTCAGTAATGGGCATAAGGCGATACCATTCAGTGCGTCACGGTATAAAATGTTAAAATCCTCCAGAATCGACTACAGTCGTTACTCTTATTTGGGACATGTGGATGTTTTGGATTATCACAAAAAATCATGCTTAGGCCAAAACCATAAAACTTTTACAATTCTATTTTCTGCACTTGTATTTCTAGTTATGATTTCAAATGGATTAAAATAAACCGTTTGCATTTTCAAAGATCTGGCATTTTACCAGTTAGCAAATTGCCATATCCTTTAAAATGCTAATCATTAATTTTAATCACTTATATTAATAGGAAAAACATGCAATTCTAGAAAATACAATTGTAAATGTCCTACAGTGTTGGCTTCTGATTAGAAACAACTGACTGCAGATTGGAATATCTTACCAGAAGCAAACACTTTCCTACACATTTTTAAAGGGAAATAGATGAGATTTAAGCCACGATATTATCAAGTCTAATTTAACCCTTTACCCAACGCAGACGATTTCAAAATTTATTATTTTAAATATCATTTTTTAAATTTTTTCACAAAATCTCACCAAAACCATATCATGTGACATGATATGGTTTTGTTGAATATTTTCGAATATTTTCGAAAAATAATATTTTTTCAGCTGCTGAATTTGCATATTACGCGGGCGGATGCGGGCGATTCGTTGGGTAAAGGGTTAATACCACACCAAGGACTGAACATCATACAATATTAAAAAAAAAAATTCTCTTTACACCATCTATTTGTATCACACTACTTTTACACCAGTGAGTGGCTAAATCGCTCTTCGCAGTTTGAAAACATTGTGTACGCCATACAACAAATGCGACTCCAACAAAAGCCCAACCTCCACATAATATACTGGAGTAATTGTGATTGGCCTTGCTGCTTCAAGTTAAAACTTTCTCGGGTGGACCAAATAAACCCTATCGCTTTGGTCGTCGGCATCAAATTATTGTAATAGTCTGAATACACATGCATCACAAACACCCTCGTTGTAGATTTCAAGTGTTCATCAGACTATAGATACGCCACCAGACCTGTCGTCTACTATCTTCACAAAGTGACCAACGCTAAGGAAAGACTATCTCCATAAGGTACTATTTCGAGGGTTGTTGAAAGTATAATCGTCACGAGACGGGATAAGGCAGAACATTTTACTCATCTTGTTTTGCTTTTCAATGAATGCGTCTCCATCTTCTCAACTGGGACGAACACCACTGTCACATGTATTTATTTTTAAAATTAGATTTCATTTCCTAGAATTTCCCCTTCTCAAGCTCGATAGATATAACTTGAGACTCGGCTGACATGATACCGATCTCGGCTTGATCCGAGCCAGAATTCTTACCCATGATAAGTCGTTACCAGGAGCAACCATATTATTCACTTCAAAACCGTTTATCGTTACTCGTCGAAAACAATCAGGAAAACTGGTGTTATTGGATGCTGCCGGCTATAATGGCTTGGTTTGAAGTGAAGTGTTTGAATACAGAAAAATTAACCCTTTTTACGGACACGCCCACGGTAGATTTGATCTGCGCTTACCATAACGTACAGATAATCGTCATAAAATAGGTGACAAATAGTCACTTTCGGTAGCGTAAGTGTTAATGGCGACAATGCGTGAGGATTGGTCGGAGGAAGAGAAAAAGGAATTCAACGGAAATTAAAATTATAATTAATTTTAAAATAAAAAAAAATAAATGTCGAAAACATAGATTCGTCGAAGTGGTAGAAGAGATAATTCGGCTATCCGAAAGTCACTGATTCCCCAATTATTTCTTAGAAAAGATTTTTTTTTTCCAATTCGACTTCTTGATAAGGGCGCACACCCCTTTTTCTGGAAAAAGTTAAACACGTTTCAATAAAGCAAAGGGGAATTATGTATGGACAAACAACGAAATAAAGTGAATTCGTACCCGAGTGGCTGTTGATTGGGATGACATTGTTGAATTTGAATAGTCTGTTAGGTATAAAGATAACCCCTTATGAACCTAAATGCCACATCTAGCCAGTTCTGTTCTCAAAAATAAGTCGCCATTCAACTGTCATTCGTTATATGGCGTTCTTCCGACGTTTGTAGCAGGTTTACAGTACGATCCGACTTTGATATGCAATCTGCTCACCCACACACACAAATAGTATAAATACAGCCTCATCATCACTCAGCATCAGTTTCACTCTCTTCTTCACCATGGCAGCAGAGAAGCAGAATTTGCTAATTGTACAGCAGTTGGTAAATTAGTGCCGAAAACAGACTGATGACTGGAACACACAGGAGGCTCTTTTTATCCACTCCGCGTCCACGCAGAGAACGTTTTGCAAATGTATTTAGAACGTACTAGCAACGCAATGACAGCGACTTGGGCGCACTAAGAACTTTTAAAGTGTAGACGAAGCGCAGTGAGGGCGCGTGAGACTCGTGAAAGTAAGAACGCAATGGATCGTACTAAGAGCGCAATGAAAACGTGATAAGCGGGATAGGAGCATATTAAGAGCTACCTTGTTTTAGAGGTTTGAAAATGTTTCACAGTTTTCCGCGATCTTCTTGTGTGTTATTCAAATTTAGATACTTTGGCAGCGCAATGCAAGTGCAGGCTGATCGCGGCATAGTGTGACAGGGGTTTAATAAAAACAAGAATTAATGATAAATGAATATTAAATAAAAAAACGGCAGCCACTCTTACCGTGTTTCGCGGGGAATGGAGCAGCAATTGTTTACTGTGGTAAACAAATGTTGTTTTCTGGTACAATAGTAAGCGATAACCAAGGTCCGGGGTGAACGTTCTCTGAAGTGGGCAATATTGGCACACAAGTCATGCTAACCTGGACTAAATACTTGAGCTGCGGTCATTGTAGGGTATTTGGTGATGGAACTGACCTTTAACGTCAACAAATAAATAAAATAAATTAAGAATGATTTTCCAGAAATAAATAATTAAATATTCGGCACGTCACATCCCCATGTTGTGATCGTTTCGAATAATTTTCCAGACTCCCGTTCTCCGTACAAAACCTAGAGTGCGGTGATCATAAATGTGGTAGTTGTCTCGAGTATATCGCGATCCGGTCGTAACACACTTATACACAATTCCATAGGCATTCTATCAATACATATCGCTATATGAGGACCGAATCCAGAAAACAAAACGACAATATAATCTCAGATTCAGTATTCTCTCCTATCATCCCCCGAGTGGAACAGGATGTCTCCTGGAATGCGTGAAGATGGCACCCTGTTCCACTCAATGTGCGATATCGTTTCCAATGATGCGATTCTGCAACGGTGTATGCGCTGGGAAATGCTGAAAAAATATGTTCGACCTTATCGTGACCCAGTTGCGAGTACAGTAAAGTTTTTCAATTTGATGGCAACTTGATGGGAAGTGGTTTAATCTTCCAGATAATCTTCTCCTGAGATGTTCACATCTATTATTCTTTTGAAACACCTGCACGATCCTATTGAATTTGGGCGGTAGAAGTTAAGAAAGTAGAAGGAAGAATGAAAGAAGGCTGCGATTACTTGTCTATATAGCTTTCCAAAAGAAAAAACAACGTCTCCGACTTTTTTCATTTTTCAATGGATGCCCACATTGCTGATACGGTTAAGAGAAAGAAGCATGCACACTATCGATCTTGTGGGAAGACGCTCTTTTCGGAAGTTTTTTTTTTTTTTTTTTTTTTTTTTGTAAATGTGTTTGCACGGGTGGCAACAATCATGTTTTAAAAGGCGAGGACAAACAAAATTCAGAAAAAAAATATTGTACATACTCATATCACATGCAAGAATAATATCAGTAGTTTATGAAATAATAAACGCGCTGTTAATTCGATGTTTCGTAACTGTCTAGATTTGAAGTTGTGTTCAAACTCCCCATCCCTTTATTACTTAAGGTATCTTACTGCGTAATAAATCGATGGGTAGATAACATTCACAAACGTCACTATGACTGATGAAGACAGCGGGGACAGACACTTGTATCCACGAGCATAAGCATTATTAATATTTGATGAACTTGATGTTAATGTATCCTGTTCGATTCATTTCTTCGTGTGATTGACTGTAATTTCATTCCACAACTTTCACATTCAATCGAGAAGAGGCCATATGGACAACAGTAAAATTACCTTAGCACCGGTTTCTAGTCATGTTTTGGCTTCATGGCAGCCAAGACTTGGCTAGAAATCGTTGTAAAGCCAATAACCTCACAGGATGTTGTGTAGCGGAAAATTTGAAAAATTAATTAGACACATAATCGTTCCAAGAGACTGGGTGTGCTTCCGTCAGATATATTTGCGAACGCACGACGAGCATTTTGGCCTTGTCCCATTGGAGTGTCATAAGCTAGTTTTTTGGGGAAAAAATGTTTGTGTTATCAAATAAGTTTTTCTGTCATCAATGTCGTTTCGTTGGAGTGTTATGAAAAGGGTTAATCTCGAATTCATATACCAGCGTTTTTAAAACACTGTTCTTTTTCCACGAAGGCAGCAAACAATGACAATGAAAACGTCCAAAGATAAACACACTTAGTTATTCTCTATAGTGACCCATCAAAGGAAGGACACATTTGAGAGTTGTATCACTGGGTACTTTTTTGGAGCTGCAACTCCCAACTTGATTTTAGGAATTCTAAAAGCACATGAAGTATTTTGTATGTTACATTTTTCCTGTTAGTGTGTAAGCTTGCCAACCCCAATGCTACATGTAACGCATGGTCTGGACAGGGGTGTTATACCAGATCGCGACTGGGTTGAGATCCGGTCGAAATCCTCTGTCCGCTTTCTTCTTGTAAACACTGTTTAAAATCTCCCTTGTCGAAACAAAATGTGACATTAAATCTCAGATGTATTTTTTTTCGTTATTTGTCCTTCATTCGGTCTTGATTTCGCAATATTTTTGAAATCTCGATTCTCATGTGTAATTGTGTCAGTACCGAAACGCGATCTGATCGAGAAGGAAACCAATGTTATGCCCAGGGTCACAGTACTGGAGCCGACAAAATGTAAGCATATGAACTCGGAAACACTGGAATAAGCGCAATGGCCGACACGTTGAGAATGAAAAGAAAAACGTTTATAGGTATCGTACCGTCGTGAAAACAAAAAGAGGGGCATGGAGATGAAGAACAGCGTTAAAATAGTTTATTGACAGATTATTTATAACTAATTGGTTGATGCTTTGTCATCGTGTAGATAACTATCAAACGGCACCTAGTTTGCACCTAGTTTGCATTTTCAACGGTTTGTTATCTTGATTTCAACGAGTTAAGAATCTACGAGAGTGTCAGACAAAGTATATTTTGCTGAACCTAAAGATGCTATGAGAGCAAAAGGAAACCCTGAGAATTGGGCTCGTCTTTTTACCCAATACTAAGCCATACTATTGAATACTATCCCATACTGCCTGATACTATCCCATAAGACCAAAAACTACCCAATACTACCCATATGGTCTGTATCTGAGTTAATGGAAGCATTTTAATTTCAATAAACGACAGCAGATAATCGTTGAAGTGTTATCACCGAGCACAATGTAAGGTCTCTAATGATGGTTGAAATAGTTTTCAAAACTGAACTTCAAATATCGGACATGTGACATCATTATCACTGGATGGTAACCTTTCCCCTTTTATAAAACCTTTCCGGTTCAATAAAATGCATATCATAGTAACTGCAATAAGGTCGAAATGCAAGGACGTCTCTTGATTTATTCTGCAATCTCGTCACATATATAGTGTGTCTGTTTTGGGGGGTTTTTTCTCCTCATTTTCCTTGGTTTCGGCATCTCACTTTTGACACTTCTCCTAACTTCTATACTTGATGCTGTTTTGCATGTTTATGTCTTAACCCTTTACCTAACGTAGAAAGCAGACGACACTTGCAAAAATAATTCTTGAATAACTAATTTTTTTCATTTTTTGTCTCAAAAACATAGGTTATGACCCCTCGTTGGAACGAGCTCGACGAGCTCGTTCCAACGAGGGGTCATAACCTATGTTTTTGAGACAAAAAATGAAAAAAATAATGAAAATTAATTGGCGATTTTTGAGAATAGCGCTGGCCGGTTTTGGCCGAACGTTGGGTAAAGGGTTAATCACATAATCAAGACACTACACCAGTACACATCGAAACGGAAGACATTTTTTGCGGACTGCCATTCACAAAGGGAAGACTGCTTTCTTTCCCAGTTACGTTGATTTTTTCTTCTGAACGCAAAATAATATGACAAAGTGATTTGGTAATAGCTAAAGAAATTTGCACAATGATATAGCTTGATATTATTTTGCAATTATTTACTGGAAATTATTAAGAATGGAAATCATGAGTACTTTATCGGCGGGCAAGTTAACATTTACAATTCGAACAAATGTTTGAATTGCCTTTCGTCGATTTCAAAGAGTTTTTTTTATTTTTTTTTATTTAAAAAACCTATCACAAATAAACAATTACTTAAAAACACCTCGAGTTTGAATCGCTTACAGGCGTAAAATATCTTAAATACAAACAAATGACTTCTCTGAATGTGTTTTTATTTTTTTGTTGTCGCTATTTTTGCTTTGTTTTTTTTTATTTTGGGGGACGGAGGGGAGGGGGGGGGGCTGTTTCTGTTTTCCCACCTTGACACTTCTTAAAACTCATACCTGACGTACTTTAGTATGTGCAGTTCGTTCACACTACATCAATACAATTCGAAATGGAAGACATATTGATCGAAATGGAGGACATATTTGCGGATTATCATTCAAACAGTGAACACTTACTAGTAATCCTCTCCCAATTTTGTGGAATTGTTCTATTGATTTCAAATAATAGGATCAAATGAGTTGGCGACAGCTGCCCTAATTTTCTACTGAGTAAAGCTACCCCATCAAGAAGCTTCGGATTATGATTTTTGCAATATTGTACTGGAAATGTCCATTCCCACCAGACCAATTCCCTTTAGGCAAATTCCCAAAATACCAATTCCCCTTAGGCCAATTCCACTTAGACCAACTGATATGTTCTACTTTTAAAATAATTTTGTATCAGTAATTTGATATATTTATAAATATTAATAAATGTATTTAATGTTATTGATATTTTATAGGCGTTGGGCTGATTTTTCATGACAATTGTTAGAGTAATCGCACACTTTCAAAGGATGTGATTCTTTTTATTGTTTTGTGGTTAACAGACGTTGAGCTGATTTTCATAACAAACAAACACAATCCTTTGTGATATATGTGATTGTGGTGAATGTGTGACCATCAGTGGTTTATAGATAACTGTAATCACAAACTTTCAAATGATGTGTGCCAATAAATGGGGAGGCCAATGCAGAATCATTTCTCGACCAAGCCAAGTATTTGTGCTCAGTATAAATGCCACATATATTGTTGTGGAGGGTCATGGTACAGGTGCTTCTTCCCGCATCATGTGTATCAAAGAAATGTCATGTTATAAATCTATATTTCTTTTGTATTTGGGAAATTGGGAAATTTCCCAAATACCCAAAAAATATATTTGTATTAAGTATATGTTTTCCTAAGTATCCTTAATCAATAACAATAATGTTATGCATATAGATATTTTTGTATCAAATAAAGTGCTTTTCGGTAAATAAATGTTTTCCTAATTATCCTTAATCAACCCCTAATCAATAACAAAAATAGTTGGTCTAAGGGGATTTGGTCTTTTGGGAATTGGTCTTTTGGGAATTGTCCTAGCCTGAGTTGGTCTAAAGGCAATTGGTCTAATGGGAAGACACCACTGAGGTTCAACAAAAAAAATATATATTTGTATTAAATATATGTTTTCCTAAGTATCCTTAATCAATAGCAATAATGTTATGCATATAAATATTTTTGATCAAATAAAGTGCTTTTCAGTAAATAAATGTTTTTCCTAATTACCCTTAATCAACCCTTAATCAATAACAGGAAATAGCTGGTCTAAGGGGAATTTGGTCTTTTGGGAATTGGCTCAGTGGGAGTTGGTCTAAAGGGAAATGGTCTAGTGGGAAGACACCACTGGAAACTGTTACTGGATAAAATTAATTAATGTTTTTTTCGGTCAGCAAGTCAACATTTATACTTGTATATACGGTGTTTTTCTCGTCTTTCGTCAATTTCTAAAAAGTATTTTTCTTTTTGTTAGAAGAAAAACAAAATACCCCCCCCCACCCACCCACCCCAAAAAAAAGAAAAAGAAAAGAAAAAACAACAACAAAAAGCAAAAAATGAAACGATCTGAAAGAGCAGTGTCTAATGAGAGGTCAAAACTATATTTTGGAAACCAAAAATGAAAAAAATAAAGATTTACTGGCGTTTTTTACGAATAATGCTTCCCGGGTGTAGTCGTTAAGTTAGGTAAACGTCATATCCCTACAATCAGTACGGCCGCCGCGGACTGGTCACTTTCTGCGGGTGGGCAATATTTCCATAAAAGCAAAAATATTAGATTTAAAACACTAATTACAGGAATAATCATCGGAAATTTAATTAATGAAGCACCGGTACTTTAATTAAACTGTTGCTACTGATGATTTTTATTACCAGGTAAACGCATGCGTCGACATCACTGACCACGCGTGCATTACAACCAGTCCTTGGCGACTGTACTGTAATGGACCGTGTGTTTAAGAACAGCCCAAACGGGTTGGGGAAAGCTTGGACATGCACTACGTTATGGTTTCAAAGAAGATACACAAAGGATTTCGTTAACGCGCGAGGTGAATGCGTTTGGATAAAGCGGTTCCTGTTATATGCCACGTGCGTATTTAAATTTAAATGTACCATTGTATATGTACCACTGATGTATATCGTCAAGAAAATCGACTTCCAATCAAGTTACCTTCCATGAAATTATTAGGCGAGTGAGGG
This sequence comes from Pictodentalium vernedei, assembly GCA_031216915.1. Taxonomy (NCBI): domain Eukaryota; kingdom Metazoa; phylum Mollusca; class Scaphopoda; order Dentaliida; family Dentaliidae; genus Pictodentalium; species Pictodentalium vernedei. The sequence goes on from CM062297.1 coordinate 340,151,270, forward strand.
GGAAGAGCCAGTTGAAAAGCAAGAAAATGTTGAGAAAACACCACTAAAATGAATAAAAGATTAAGCCTTGTTTCATTTTGTTACTTTTAATGGAAGAAAACAACAGACAGCTCAATGAGCTCTCTGTTGTTTTCGTTTATTAAAGGTAACAAAAGGAAACCTGGCTTTTTATTGCAAACTAATTAGAAACAAGTAGTTACAGATAATTCGTCATAAAAAATCACTATCTTTGTTTATTTCTCTCATAAACCATTCTACAATGGTACAGAAGGCGAAAAAAGCTATACAATACAAAAACAGGTATTGGAATCAATTATTTAACTAAGGCTTTTCATTTATTTTAAATTTAGTATTTAAAGTTGCCATACTGTACTTATCGACATGGAACTGTGCAAATCAACCCAGTATTCGTAAGGAGATTTGGTGATAATTCAATCCTACACCCCAATGGGACTGTACGATTGATCTGCCACCGATACTCCTGCCGACTGCGGTGTTCTCTCTGTTATCTATCCACGGACTCCCACCATTTACTTAACATACGAATTTTTCTGCACACCGTTTTATATACTACTTACAAGCAAGGAAATGTGTAAGTCTGTTTTGTCTTCAAAGGGGGTGGGGGTCGATGATTGATACTCAGCCCTGTCGGGTTATACTGTTGCACTACCGTGGATCCTCCGGTCCAGTCTCATGTTTGGTAGGATAACCATGGAATACACCATCCAGTTTGGTACGCACTTTATTCACTCATACGTTACCACCGCTTATTCTTGCACAAAAGGTTACGCGTACCGTCCTATACGCTATTTATAGGCAACACAAAGTTCAAGTCAGTCTTGTTTTCGTTGTGATGTTTTGTGATTATTCAACACCGTGGGCCTGTCCAGCTGTAAAATTGAACTATCACACATCCTTCTGCCCATATTAGTATTTATTGTATGGTCTACACACTCCCATTGCCCATGTGGGGGCACGGTGACGTCGTGTACTAAGGCGTACTGCACGTTGACGTGGCACTTGTCTTCAACCAATGCTATCCTGCTTGTGTGGAGTTAGTATGCTGGGGAGCTGATAGTTGCTCGCCGTTGCTCCAGGGTTCGACACTAACCCACGTCCGACCGACATTGTCTAGTAGAGTTTGGTCCGGTCGTGCTGTTTCTCTGTCAAACTGGTCGTCCTTATTTTTCTAGGGCAATAACCGGTTAACTGAAAAAAAAAAAACATTTTTGTTATTGCAGCAAGACCGAATGAGATAGAGTCGGATCGGCACACAAATATAATATATTTGTGTGCCGATCCGACTCTATCTCCTTCTATTATCATGTCGAAACACACTGTGATGATAATATCGTCGAGTTATCTCCTGTCGCAACCGTGAAGAAGGGATCTACTCGAGTCGACTCGTATCTGCACCGTGCTGAATGAAACACGGAAACTTGTGATGTCATGACTCATAGCTTATCAACCCTTTGAAGTTTGACAACTTTGAAGATCATCTTAGATGACCATGTGCGCGTAACTGTACTAACATGAGCGTACAACAGTACATTACAATACAATGGGGAGCGGGTCTTTTCGGCCTCGGTAACATTCGGCCCCGGGAACATTCGGCCTGGGAACATTCGGCCTGGGAACATTCGGCCTCCGTTTTCAACAAGGGAGACTAAGAGATATGTAGTTATATCATTATCTTTATATTTCTCCGATGCTTCCTTAACTTCTTGGATACCTTTGGACAAGCAAGTAAGCGAGCAAGATTGATATTGGACTCGAATGAATGAAAAGTTTCAGCGCACCGAAGGCACACAGGGATGATGTGGGATTAAACTCCCTTGCGCGACCCGAATAACTTTGCTTTATAATTTTATTTCCTTATGAATACTGAAATCGCAGTTTGTTGGTTGTTTTAGGAAAACAGAAAAAGAAACCCAAACAGTCGCTGGTTTGGGAGTAGCCCCAGCATGTTATCCATAACGGCTACAAAAAGGAAACAATCCACCGATATGTGTTTCGGAAAGCTGAAGCAATTAATGAAATGAAAGGTTTCAGCGCGCAGAAGGCGCACAGGGACGATGTGGGATTTAAATCCCTTGAGACCCGAACAACTTTATTTTCTTTATAACTTTATTTGCTTACGAATCCACGAGAGGTTTTTAAAGCTGGAAGTCATCCATCAACCTATAAGGGAGAGTGATATAGTTACAGTCTACATAAAAAGGTTTAAGTGTTCAAAGAAACTGTAAAAACAGTATATATAATCAGAAACAAATTGTCAAGGTGAGTTTTCTAAAATGTCTTTGTGGACAAAATCAATCCATGATAATATTACATCTGGAAATAGGCGTGTTGACTTACAACTTACAAGACACGCTTTTTGGGGGGCACGATACATCAGGAAATGGACGTGAAATGATAGTAACTACATGTATCGTTTCACGCTCATTTTCTGATGTTATATGTAGCACGCCCCACAAAAAGTGCGCGCCTAAGTCCCAAAAGCAGCGAGCAACTAAATGCGCACCTGGGTTTTTAAAAATCGAGGGACTGTACCAGTAAGCAAAGTTGAGTTTACCGATAGTTTATAATAAAAAGAAATTGTGGTTCAGTTGCAAAAGTTAAACAAAAATGTACGATATAATTTTTTTACCGTCGTGTCCCTGTTTTTCTCTAATTCCGTGGACTGGGTCAGGGCAAGTAAAAATCAGGTCCGGGCTAGTAATTTTTGAAGTGACTAGACCGACATGTCGGGTGCATAAAAACGTTAATGTCGAACCCTGAGTTGCTCGGTGGTTCTCTCCGGGTACTCCGGCTTCCTCCACCCGTAAAACTGTCATGGTCTTGATTAGCCATTGTGTAGAAATATGTGACCTAAACCCCAAATAAATAAATAAATAAATAAATAAATAAAAAAATAAATAAATAAATAAATAAATAAATAAATAAATAAATAAATAAATAAATATACCCACCGGCCTTCAGTTGTTTGTTTTACTCAGAAATTTATGCATACCGTTTCACAAATACACGTTACAGGCAGTAAGAATTTAATGTCAGCCTTGCAAACATAGGAAGGCTCGGTGAGAGTTCAACCGCATATCCTTATCAGGCTGAGCGACCCAAACCGTTATGAGTCCTCCCGTCCAGTTTAGAGTTATTGCCAAACACCGACTGAGGGCCATCCCGTCCCCCAGATGGAAAGTTTATATTAAATTGTTATACACACTATGTATAGTTTGTTGTGCCCCCCCCCCCCCCCCCCCCCAGTCTTTCCAACTGCCTCCTCCACTCTCATTGAGTACGAATTTTCCAAATGCTGCTTCTGAATTTCTAACTGCTGAAGAAAGCAGAGTACACTCTATCCCATTTTGTTTGAAATATTTGACCTTTGTGTTCTGGGATTAGAAATTGTCTCTTGACTACAAGGCGTCACGTGCAATGCTTTAGTTGAAGAATCCCGTGAAATGTTCAGAAATCATTAAATGCCTATCAGCAAAGGTCACAACCCCGGATAAAATGTCACGTAACTAACTACTATACTTTGTTGGCAACCTGCTGTCGAATGGTCACGAGGTTATCATCTGTCCGCTCTAGGAAGTATTTAGGAAACATAAGGTGGTTGAACAACAGTTGGAACACGTAGTTTTGGAAACCATGTGTCTATCATAATCCTACGTTACACGCTGAAAATACTCCGAAATGAAACTTATTTACACAGTGTCATGGACAATCGAATTTCGAGCGAAAAGGAATGCTCGGAACTTTCGATCGAACCGATTTCAATCACCTGACGTGTTGGGCTGTTATTGAGAGGCTAGCTCATATACGATTCAGCATGTCATGTGCTCCATGCAGTTTTAAAATTCGAGTAAAATCCATTTAAAGTACTAGAAATGCCCTGAATGGTGGTAATAATAATAATTGACTATTGATCATAAAATATCCGTAGGTAATTTTTTATTATTTATCAGAAGTGTTGGAGGTGTGGGCGGGTTTATAATTTGAAAAAGGCTCTATTGCTGAAAGGTGGCATGTACTCATAACTACCTTACCGTTACCAGATTCATTGGTACTTGGGTCGGTGTTAATTGGTATGTTTATGATTTTTTCTAATAAATTAGAGAACATCTTTATGAATCTCTCAAACCTTTGTATGTCGAATTTAAACGTTCTAAAACAGTTGTTTGTGTTATGTAATTGCAGCTCAACCTTTAATGTGATGAAGATCCACCCAGAGGAAAAATTGCAAGGAATAGCCGCTTATGAAGAGAAAGAAGGAATATAAAGCTTTTCTCTATATTTACAACGAAAAATGTTGCAATCTCTTGTTGTACTCAGTTATTCTATTTTTGTATTATTGTTCTAGGCCATTCTAAAGTAAATTAAAAAAGTCACGTCGTAATATGAAGAAGTTGTTTATTAATGGTCTGAAATCTACGCACTGATTCCACCATTACTTAGTTTCGCTTATAGACAGGGGTACACCTTTTTTCGGAAGCGATATTACCCCTCCCTCACAGTCGCTTCATACGCCAGCAAATATCAACAGCTATGCCATTTACGTTGATGAAATGAAATCGTCGAAAACTTAAATGTGTGTTTTTTTTGTGTGAGGGTATGTGATGGTGTGTCTGTGTCCGTGGTTGAGGGATTTAATTGTTCTTCACTTTTTACCTTCAAAACATAGTTGATGTCCCCTTATCAGAACGAGTCCGTTGCGCTGGTGCAGATATATGGTCATAAGCTATGTTTTTGAGACCAAAATTCCTTTGTTATTCCAGACTGTTTTCTTTTTAATTGTCGTCTGTTAGCCGTCTGAGACAAAGGATTGGAGGTGTGTGTGTGTGTGTGTGTTAGACAGACAGAGAGAGAGAAGGTGTGTGTGTGTGGGGGGGGGGGGGGGGCAACTGGTATTGTTCCCTGTACCACCTTACTTCTTAACAAATAGTTTATGTTTAAACACGATTATGCATTTTCTCGCGTGGAACATGTACGGAAAAGTACAATAGAATGCTTGAACGGATCATTGTTTAACCCTTTGGACTCTAGTGGTATTTTCCATGCCAGTTCAATGGCAGCCACTAGAAGAGTCCATATTCATTATTTGGGGTAGACGAATAAACATTTTTAACGTGTAGCCTCCGGGCTGCACGTTGAAACTATTTATTCGTCTACCCCATACATTTACTGAACAGTCATCCTATTTAATGACGTTATGGCGTCTAATGCGCTTGGCCGGAAAATCGGCTGCTCTGATTCAAAGGGGTTAAGTAAGCGATCAGAACTGGCGACGCATATTCTGAGACTCATCTCAGGGTTTAGAGATTGAAGACTACGGTGATTGTGGAGACTATGGGAGGACACTTGTTGGACGTCTTCATCCGGTTATTTCTGTTGGGTAGTTCATAAAAAAACAACATGAGAATATATAACATTCTATTTATTCTTATTTCATTCACTGTATGCAATCACGTTCTTCATTTGAAGTAAAATTGCCCATGCAATCATAGATAACCATCGTAGATAACCATCTCATCACAGTATTCTTGTTGGTCTCCAATAGAACTTCTTCCTCTTAACCCCAGTTACGTCTTTGTTCTGAATTAAACTTGTACGGTCTTTGAACGCTGGGAGGTTGGCTTTGTTGGTTGCTTTGCTTGCTGATGTTCGGTTGGCATCTTTCTTCGTGGGATGGGCAGCCAGTGGGCATCTCTTTCGTTCTCTTGTCTCCAGGCTGCTTCGTAGTTTAATGGCAACGTTAGTTTTGTTTTGATCTTGATCCATCCTTGAATCCTCATTCTTTTTCGGTTCGTTTTCGATGGGAGATGTTTTTGCCATCTTTTTCATTCTCTTGTCTTCAGGCTGCTTCGTAGTCTGAGGGGAAACGCTTTTCTTGTATCTACCTCGTTGAACGTCAGTCTTCTTGCTTCGATCTGTTCTTGATGGGAGCTGCCCTTCTTAGCATCTCTTTCGTTCTCGTAGCTTCAGACTGCTTCGTAGTATGAGTGGAAATTTCTTTCTTGTCAAAGCCTTGATGAAAATCAGTCTTCTTCGGCTTGTTCTTTATGGTAGCTACCTTTGGCATTTCTTTCGTTCCCTTGGTTGTAGTGGAAACCTCACTCTTCTTCTTTGGCTCTTCGTTCTCGACTTTGGTTAACAATTTACTCTTACCATAAAACGTATCCACACATCCGTGTTTCTTTCTCATTACATAATCTGTGTAGTTGTCTAGGTTTCTTCTCTTGCCTCCGTTGAACGTACGATTCACTAGGGCCAATTCTTGGATAGTCAACTATTTTTCAACATCATTCTTGAAGATCTGTATGTGTAAATCATCTTTGAATCTGAGCTGTGTTGTTAACACAGACATCTTTGCTTTTCGATCAGAACACAAATTAATTTATTTTCATACCAACATTCCTTTTATACTTTTTCGTCGGCGAGTCCATTGCCATCTTGAATCCTAATCTTCTTCATCTTCATTACCTCCCACTTTTTTGAGTATTTTGTCATAGGGTCGTCGAACAAAAAGCTTCGTTTTCTGAGGCGTATTTCTGGGATTCTTCAAAGTCATAGTCCTCTTCTACCCGAAGACGCTTGGCAGTCTCTTGGATTTTCTTGTGTATTGTGTCCATGCAAAAAAGTCTTCATGTGCACCAGCGCATAAATGTACTTCTCTGACTCTCCTTTGAAGTGCTATATATGCTGATTCGGCTGTATCTTTTTCATCCATTCCATCCATGGACTTGTTCGTGAGGTTGTCAAAATCTTCTGGGTATTCGTCACAGGCACTTTGGACGATATTTCCCATTACAAAAGTGTAATCGTCTTCTTCTTCATATTCCATCTTCTTCTTGGCCTTCAGATCGTTCCGACACATCTGTATCCGAATATTCCGTTGGTGAATAGTTTTTTGGTGAAAAACTGCGACAAGATCGCATTACATCCGATCTCTAAGAAGGTCAGTTCACAATTACCGAGATGAGTCGTAGAGTCATATGTGGAGTCACTCGATCGAGCAATTGCTCGACAGCTCTTTTTCTTGAAAAAAGTCGTGTGTCACAAGAGCATTTGCTCATGGAACAATTATTGTCATAGCTCTTTAGATCACTTGGCGAAATCGTGATCCACGTTTCTCGCCACCGTATTTTCAGAATCCATTTTAGGCCATATAATCTTTTTTCCGCAAGAACATTTTCTCATTGAGCAAACACTAAATAGCTCATTCGCCCGATAAGTCGTTCGAATAAGCAGTAGTGAAGAAGCAAGTATGAGAGTTATATGAACTGGGACCGTTAGCGGCAGTAGTGTACTAAGAGCAGTAGTGGTGACACAAGTTAAAAAAGGTTGAGCCGTTCTAGCACAGGATAGAATAGTGGTAGCCAATTGTAATGATACAAGGTGGTAATGGTACCGGACTGCAAGGGGAGTGGAAAACTATAGTGCTGTGTAAAGAATATAGTGGAAGCCGATTACCGGACAGATGGTAGTGGCTATGGACAAGTAGTGGCCTTGGAGCTGGTGGCCTAGAAGCCAGGAGCTGAATAGAGTTGTGAGCCATCTTCAGATATATATCCTCAAAAGGCATCCCCAAATAGTACACCACCATGTCATAGGTATCCTCATATACAGAGATGTGCTACAGAGCAGTATCTGGGTCGATCGAGCGATTACTTTTGATCATTTTCTCACTAACATTCGTGTCGTTTGAGCAGTGCCTACTTCAGTCACTACTCGACTGACTCTTGGACATAGTTAGGAACCCTTGTACGAGATAACGATGTAACAGTGGGTATTGTTTATATGAATGGGTTGAGCTGATTGGTTATTATTTGCAAGGGTGGGGGTGAGGGGGGGGGGGGGGTCACTCGTAATAAATATGTTATTAGATTTGTCTTATAATTCTCAGTCCTTATGTCAATAAGGCGCTGAAAACCGGCAATTTAACATTGAATCAATTCTCGAATCAAATCATGTAATACAAAATACACTGCAAGGATAATGATGTCATGACTACAGTTGGAATTCAGCCAACTATACAGAAATCGGAAAAGAGGATGAACCCATGGGTGGTCGCAGTCACGCCGTGTTGGTATTCATGCATCATGATGGATAAAGACCATCCGTTCACAACAACAAACAGAGTAAGGTGGGGTGCATATGATCACCTGTTTATAAATATGTAGGCATAGCGAATATGGTATGCGAAATGTTTCCCCGCATTGCACCATACGTCCCCGATCTTTCAAAGCGACAACAACGTGAAACAATTGACATGATCGTTGTTTATCGCGGCCGATTCGACAACTCGATCGCATTTCCACCATAGGCTAACGAATTGGGACATCGAATCGATTCGAAATTCGAGTAATCGCAGAGCTCTATATGTCAACGTGACGCAGCTGTTCATGAAAATATATTTAAAATTGTGAGCAAAGCGAAAGAGCATTGCTCCAGGCACTTAGTCTGTTGGGGAACACGCACTGGTACGTCATCGGTCAATTAGTCTGCCGAATCTTTGAGTTCGGGGTAAGTTTTAAATTTGTTTTATAGGAAGAAACTACATATTCATCTAGTTAAGTCAATAGTAAAGACGACGCATTGGACGAAGTACAGTACGGCCGCCGTGGATTGGTCACTTTCCGCGGAGTGGACAGTGTTTCCACGGATGGAATAATATTAGATTCCAAAAAAAAATTATAGGAATAATCATCAGCAATTTAATTAATGAAGCACCGGGTACAATCCGGTGCTTCAATAATACTTTTGTTGATAATGATTTTTATTATCCGGTAGGGGGCGCAGTGGGTCAGTAGGTAGGGGTACAAGCCGAGAGAGGTCCTCAGTTCGAATCTCACCTGGGGCACCTGCTTTGAGTCCTTGGGCAAGACACTTCACCCACGTCGCCCACGTGGGGGCACGATGACGTTGTGTACTAAGGCGTTCTGCACGTCGATGGCGCACCCGTCTTCAACCACTGCTAACCCTGCTTATGTGGACTTAGTATCTTGTGGAGATGTCAGTTGCTCGCCGTTGCTCGGTGGTTCTCTCCGGGTACTCCGGCTTCGTCCACCCATAAAACTGGCGTGGTCTTGATTAGCCATTGTGCAGAAATATATGACCCCAAACACCAATAAGTAAATAAATAAATAAATAATTACCTGGTAAATGCATGCGCGGACATCGCTGCCCACACATGGATTACGACCAGTCCACAACGACTGTACGGTAGTAGTATGAAGTTGGTGTTGAACATAACACTCTGAATAATCTATAATTCGTATTGACATCATAGGGATACGCATTCACTTCGTTGCCACTGACTATCGATGTTTGCGAATTGTCTCTATTGTTTTCTTGCTTTCAATTCTATATAACACGATCTGACGTGCAAGTATTAGGGAATTGTCGTGCTCTTCACAGCATTTGTCCACAGTGCCTGAAATATTGCAAAGACGAATCATGAAGTTATTGAAGTGTACAGTTGAAGGTATGGCTATATTTATTTTGCTTGTTGTGAACCACATTTGGGACATCGGTTCTATTTTTAAATAACATCTCTTTTTGTTCTTAAATCACGATGTGGTTGAATACAAGTAGATAGAAAAGGACAACGAGCCTTACACGTTTTATAGCAAAGACAAATCACATTCTTATTAATGCATTGTCAATGCCATTCGGAGAATCGTCTATTTTTGCATAACAACGTTCAAACAAAATGATGCGCCGTCTACTTTTTATTTACAATAAAATGCTAGCATAATTTTCAGTTACAAATTCTTTACTAAAAATAGAAAAAGGAGAATGCCAGCAAAAAAAAAAATATTTTAACAAATTTGAAAACCCAATGCTACGATCTATGTGAATCCAGTTGTACAGAGATCTGTTATTTGAATAAATGATCAGCAGCAAATAATTCCTATAGCCTTACAGGGTTGATTGATTATTCATTTTCCCACCGTAACGGGAAGAACCGGTCAGCGCTATTCTTACAAACGGCCATTCAATTTTCCTTAATTTCAGCGATTTTTACATTGTACCTCATCGAGATAGTTCCTGTCAGGAGTCGTGAGATATGTTTTAAGGCAAATATGACAATTGTTAGGAGTTCGCGGATTTTTTGCGAAACTCCATGTTACGACCCGAATGTGTGTTCACCGACTTTCATTCAACATGGAAACCTACCAAATTTGGAAACCTACTTGGGTACTCAGCTCACTGATACCTAGGGTTCGAATAGTAACATTCATTGTACTATCAATGTATAGACTCAAGCCCCCTCACAAAAAAACTTTCATTTGGGACAGATTTGGAGACTAAAAGTACATCAGTGGGAATTCAAATCCACAAATATGCTGTTGATTATCTCAATGCCGACAAACTACAAACTGGAGAACCTATTGTTTGCTTGAGTCAGTGATATCCATAAAACTGGATTGCTGAAACGCCCATTGCTCACATACAGAAAATGACTCCACCAGGACAGAGACAATTTCTCGATGGACCCTGGTGGTATCTTCTGTGTCAGTTTAATGTCAGCAGTTGGAAGAGTCCATATTCAATATGTGGGGTTAAACTAATTAATATTTTCAACGTGTAGCCTTTTGGCTGCATGTCGAAAATATTGATTGGTCTACCATATGCGATCATTGAGCAACCACCCACATTGTGACTACAGGCCTTATAACAATCTTGGCCCGGAAAAGTTGACTTTCGGGTTCAAAGGGTGAAAGGACATACTTCGATGTCTGTGAAAAATGAATAAGTTGATGATGTGCATTTTTTTCGTGGCAATGCAGATGGAATATTTACAACGTATTTTAGTTATTATTCACAAAAAACAAACAAGTGCCGGGATAGGAAAGTTGATACAGTGTTATTAGTTTTCCAGTTAAGTAAACACAACAACGTTTGATGAAACGAACGTCACAGAGTAACAGATTTCACGTCATCAAACGTCATGGATTGGTGGGAATTACCGCATTGAATGACGTGACGGCGTCTTAGTTTTTCGCTGACGTTCCAGCAATCCAACTGTACAGTACGGCAACCTTGGACTTGTCACTTTCTATGGGTGCACACCATTTCCACGGACGCAATAATATCAGATTCCAAAGACTAGTTACAGGAATAATGATCAAACATTTAATTAATTAAGCACCGGGTACAACCCGGTGCTTTATTAATTAAAATTGTTTTGATGATGTTTTTTATTACCCGGTAAACACTTGAGTGGACACCACTGCCCACGCGTGAATTACAGCCAGTCCACGGTGAATGCCCCATAGAAATAGCCATTCAATCAATGTTCCTTAATTTTCTAATTTGTACCTCGTCGAGCTCGTTCCAACCTGGGGACATAAGATATGTTTTAAGGGAAACACGACAATTATCAGTAACTGTCGGGATCTTTTTGTGATTGCCGCCATCTGTTTGTGGCTAAGTGCTAATAAAAAAAGTCTAGAAATAATGCCACACTGCCATCTCATATTCGGATAAATGAAAAAGGTCACAACGGATCAAACTATCATTGCCCAGGAATTTAACCCTTTACCTAACATGAAAAGCAGACGACACTTGCAAAAAAAATTCTTGAATAACTAATTTTTTTCATTTTTTGTCTCAAAAACATAGGTTATGACCCCTCGTTGGAACGAGCTCGACGAGCTCGTTCCAACGAGGGGTCATAACCTATGTTTTTGAGACAAAAAATGAAAATATTTTGAAAATTAATTGACGATTTTTGAGAATAGCGCTGGCCGGTTTTGGCCGTTACGTTGGGTAAAGGGTTAACAACGTTTTTGTCAACACAAGGACCCGAACTAGATATCAAATAACTAGTGATAATACTTCTTTCACAGACCCCATGTTGGGAAATTTTCCCAATATTTTTTTCTTAAATCCGGCCTCGGACCACGAAATTATAAATATAGTTAAAAAAAGGAAAATAAAGTAAAGTTTGTAATAATATTTCAACATTTCAGTTAAGCATGTAATTGATAAAATAGCTACACCGTTGGCTCATATTGATAACATTTCATTCAGTAAAAACATTTTTCCAGACAGAATGAAAATCGCAAAAGTGGTTCCTATATATAAATCTGGTGACTGGCATAATCTAAATAATTACAGACCCGTTAGCATTCTACCTACTTTCTCTAAAGTCTTGGAGAAACGTATGTGTAATCGGCTCCTAAGTTTTCTGGATAGATTTAAAATTGTAACGCCTAACCAGTACGGCTTTCGTAAAAAAACACTCTACAACCCACCCCGTTATGCGGCTTCTGAAGCATGTTGCTGAAGAAAACAATAAAGAAAGTAAAATTAACGCATTAGCTGTATTTCTTGATCTATAAACCATACAATACTACTAAGGTAATTAGACCATTATGACATTCGTGGCGTTAGCCAGGAATGGTTCAAAGGTTATCTATCTAATAGGGTACAGTATGTTGCATATAATGACCATTTCAATCTTGTGTGGTGCACCTTAAGGCTCAATTATTGGACCAATATTGTTTTTGCTATACGTAAACGACCTCTGCCACGTCACGTCCTTAAATACAGTATCATTCGCAGATGCTACCAAGATATATTCACCTGGAACTGATCCTAATATCCTTTTAAACTATATTAATATAGAATTGGAAAAAAAAATCGTCTTTGGCGCTCTGCTAATCAACTTCTCCTCAACAAATCTAAAACTAAATTCATCCTTATCAATCCCAGCAATAAAAGAGCGACTATACCACACAGAGAGATGTTATCATCAACAATAACAAAATAGACAGAGTTCCGTCGGATCTAACAGAGGATTCAATAAAATTCTTGGGGATAAAAATCGAGGAACATTTTTCGTACAAAGCGCCTGTAACATACATTTGTTCTAAATAGCTCATGCAAACTACGCCTTAAATAAAGTAAAAAAAAATATTCTGCCACACGCGGCTATGAAAGCTCTGTATTTTACCTTCGTTCAGAGTCACTTGTTCTATGGAATTCAAGCATGGGGAGATTCCAGAATGATTAATAAATCATTTCTTATGCAAAAACACTCCATTATAATAATAAGCAATACGCGAAATACTCCTACACAGATCGAAGAGAAAATTCTAAAAATCTGTGACCTGTTTAAGCTTGATGGATCTCTGTTTTTATTTGATTGGAGAAGTGACAATCTTCCCTCATCTTTTAATATTTTGTTTCAGCCATAACGTAACTGGGCGATCTACTGGACAAACTGGTACGTTGAAAGAAATAAGAACACGAACAAAATCTCTAGATGCCCTATACTACCAATACATGCGTATCCAAAAATATGGAATAACTTAGGTGAAAGTCTGCGCAACATTACGTCTTGGCAGACATTTAAGAAGAGTCTGGCTGAAAACATATTTTACGACGTACGCCGATAATGTAGACTGCAATAATTCATTCTGTCGTGATTGTTTTATTTAAGGCTCAAATGCCCGCATTACAAAATTAAAATATATTATATTGATAATATACAACACTCCAGTTTATAAAGTTTCAAACTATACCTACATGCTCTAATTCCTTCCATTCCGGATCTCGTTTTAAGTTACCGATTTGTGTCAGTATCAACGACCCCAACTGGAAACTCTATTCGATAGATGACAGGTCTTGTACATGTCTCATATATGAGTATGCGTATGTATATGTGTGTATGTTCGTATATGTAAGTGGCAGGTGTGTGTGTATATACAGATATATATGCGTGCATCCCGACGAACCCTCCTGAATATGTTTTCTTATTAATTGATAGTCTGACACAGAACAGTGCTTGATAATGCTTGAGGGATGACAGGTATACAGCCAATCTGTCTATGTCATCTCCCACGGTATACATGCTTATTCAGATATTGTTGTATTATCATAAATTTGTATTTGTCTTTTATCCTGAAAAGATGCCTTTAGTATATTTCGATGTGCAGTTTAATATGTGTGTATACCGTAAATAAACTATTCATTTATTCATTCATTCATTCATTTCCGCGACAAGATTCGAGATTGCCCAGGCGAACACACCCTCGTCATATATAATTGTCTTTTCTTCGTTGCCAAGAAAGTAGAAAGCATTTAGTTTATCGACATTTGTCATATTGATCAATATTTGTGACAAATGGCATTCCCCGAGATATTTTCAATAATTTCTGCCAATGTCACCTTCGCTGTGCAAACCGGCTTGGATAAGTTGCGATTACAGACGCACACTTTCACACAACGCATGGCACTTTATAATTAAATAAAAAACATTTACCTGCCGAATCGACCACACGCGCCTGGAAAAAATTGCAAACTGAGCAGTCGAAAAAATCATTCAGGCGTTTTACTTGAACTTTTAGTTTCAACTTCAGTATCAAAGTTTCGTTCTCCAAATTTTGGAAATATATTCTCCAAAACAAAAATAAAAAATATGGTACCGAACTGGGAAATTCTCAACGTTTATGGTCTGATTTTCAGTTGACGTTATTGATGCTGATCTCGCAAAAATTAAATGACGTTATATTTTAGTAAGTTGTACAGCTGAGGTATTTTTTTTTGTTTCGATTTATTGCCATTTTAGATTTAACATTACTTCATTTCTTAAAGTCTTTATGGATATTTTCTATTCAAAACGCTGATTTTCAAACACTCTCAGCTATCTATTAATAATGCACGCACGTATGAAATTCCAGACCCTTTAACCCTTTACCTAACGTAAAAAGCAGACGACACTTGCAAAAAAAATTATTGAATAACTAATTTTTTTCATTTTTTGTCTCAAAACCACAGGTTATGACCCCTCGTTGGAACGAGCTCGCTCGTTCCAACGAGGGGTCATATCCTGTGGTTTTGAGACAAAAAATGAAAATATTTTGGAAACTAATTGGCGATTTTTGAGAATAGCGCTGGCCGGTTATGGCCGTTACGTTGGGTAAAGGGTTAACTTTTATGATGCCTCGAGTAAATACACCTGTTACGTTTTCGGGGTATGGTGGCGTTGCGGTAACCTGTTCTCGTTAGATCACTAAAGTTAAGCAACGTAGAGCCCGGTAAGTCCTTGCATGGGAGACACAGTCTGAGCTATCGATTCGGACTTCCGCATTGTGTCCTTGGGCAAGGCACTTAACCCCGATTGTCCACATGGGGGCACGATGACGCCGCGTACTAAGGCGTACTGTGCGTCGATGGTACGCATGTCTTCAACCAATCTAACCCTGCTTGTGCTGCAGTGCGGAGTTACTATGTTGGGAAGCTGGCAGCTGCTCGTCGTTGCTCGGTGGTTCTCTCCGGGTACTCCCGCTTCCTCCACCTGTAAAACTGTCACGGTCATGATTAGCCATTGTGCATAAGTATACGACCTTAAACACCAATAAATAAACAAATAGTTACGTTTTCAAATTTCAATCCTTTCCACCAATAACATCAAATTGACGTATTTTCCTGACACCTTCGATATCGACAACATTATCGAGCTCTCATTTCTCAAAATGATGCCAGTATAGTTTCCACTAAAAACTATATCACTTTCAGTCGATGAAAAATTCGTCTCGGCTGCAGTTGCAGTGACGGTAGGACACGAACGTTGAAAAGATAAAACTTTTTCCGATTTTTTATGAAATTATAGTTTGTTATACAGCTCGAAATAGAAAAAAAATATATACCTGTTTTGCTTTTTTTTATTTAACACCATTTACGGTTATTTAGCATCGCTTTATGTTTTACACCCTTCCTTTCTCTTGAACAGCCGAAACCCTAGAGCCGATTGCGATACGCCTGTAACATTTCACATGCACCTAAAAGAGAAGTGAAAATCGAGCATTGCGAATTTTTGTTTGGATTGTCGAAACGCTACTCCGTAATGTATACCGATATGATGTAATTTTACATTTTTTTCACACTCCCCTCTTATAAGCATCCAGTCCCCAAGAACCGATACAGACACACCTAAAACATTTTGCAAACACCCAATGGAATATTCAAAGTCGAGCATTGTGCATTTTTATTCAGACTGTCGAAACATATTTAACGCTAGCCTGTAATATCCACCGACTTAATATCACGTTATGTTACTCACAAACACCTTAACTCGTAGAACATTTTAAGGTACACCTATAATATACTATTCAAAAAAATGTAGGGGATATTTGATAAAAGTTAGATATATGAAGAAATGTATTTATATTTTCATCAAAAAGACAGCTTAGGCACTGCACTGTGACATCTGGTGAATGATTCAGCGATAGTTGGGTGTCAGAAAAACGCACATTCCAGAGCAGAGCAGCGGCAAGTTACTGGACATCGGTAGGGGGCTGTTGGGCGTTGTTCTGCTCCTGGAGGAACTCTGTTGCGACACGGGCCCCTTGTGCTCTTGCAATGTCATCTTGGAAAATGCATCGACGGCCGTGACGTCGCGTAGATGGCACCACATGAGCTGCTAACAATATTGGCACGGTAGTACTGCCCTGTGACACGCCCTCGCATGACATGTAATGCTGTTCTGCTTGTCATGGTTATGCCTCCCCATACCATAATCGATCCACCATCAAAACGATCCTGCTGCCTTACGGTTACGTCATGGTGTCGTTCGTTCCGCAGCCGCCACACTCTGTTTCGCCTGTAGTGGAAGTCGAGAGTGAACCTCGATTCAACGGAAAACATGACGTTGCTCCACCGACGATTGTCCCAGCGCTGTCGTGCTCCACACCAATTACGCCTTGCTGCAATGTGACGTTCAGTCAAACGTGGAATTATTCGAGCTTGTCGAGGGTACAAATTCCAGCTGTGTAGGCGATTTCGGATAGTCTGACCACTGACCTGCACATCTGTCGTTCGGTGCAGCTGCTGTCTAATTTATGAGGCACTTTGATGGCGGTTACGTAATGCTGTGGTTCAGATGAAACTATCCTGATTAGTAGTTGTCACCCTTGGACGACCTGGCCGATATCTGTCATCAACATTGCCTGTCTGGTGGTAGCCTGGCCACAACCTGCTAATCGCCGATTGAGTAACGTTGAGAATTTGGGCCACTGCAGTGAGTCTGTTGCCAGTTTCCAAAATGCCAACGGCACGTAAACGCTCGTCACGTGTCAGTCTTCGCATACTTTAAAAATTACGTCTGGACCAGGAACTATTGATGAAAAGAACGATAAGACCTCCGAAAAAGTCCGTCCAGTGCATATTAAAATTTCGAAACGTACCCCACAGACATTAAGGCGACGCTCGTGTGAAAATCTGCGCGAAGCTTTCGTGGGCCGGTGACATTCATGATTCACACTAAACTTGGTAACATTTTGATGTGTCCAATCACGCGTATCCAATACGATTTTCCGAAAAAATAAACATCAGTTTGGATACCCCTACCTTTTTGAATAGTATATTTTCTATACACATAGAGGAATAGTTAAAGTTGAAAATTGTGAATTCGTGTTCTGATTGTGGAAACATTTTTAACGTTACGCCGTTTACATGAAGACTGTCTTATTTTGAACCAACTGTGATTAACCCTGTCTCTGCCACCGTGGTCGTTTTGAACTGTTTTTGTCTGTTTCCGTCCGTCTACATGTCGGTCGGTCGGTCGTCCGTCCGTCCGTCCGTGTCCGTCCGTCCGTCCGTCCGTCCGTCCGTCCGTCTGTCTGTCTGTGAGTCGTTTAAAAGCGAAGAGAAAATATGTACCCACAAGGGGGGTGTCTGTGGTCTGTTGTTTATCAGTTGTTTATCTGTACTTACGAGAGATACAGACACTGTGGGTCGATTCTTAAGTACAGATAGACCATTATGGGATGCCTGGCTACCATTATGGGGTTGGGGCATTCACCCCCACAATGAACAGACAAAAAAAATTCACAATGTAGCTGGCGTCTGTCTGTCTGTTTGTCTGTCTGTCTGTCTGTCTGTCTGTCTCTCTGTCTCTCTGTCTCTCTCTCTCTCTCTCTCTCTCTCTCTGTTTCGCTCTCTCTCAGTCGCTCTCTTCCTCTCGCTCATGAGTTCATATTTCTTCTTTTGTTAATTACGATGGTAGAACTTTGAAATTGTCACTCTCTGCCTGCCTGCCTGCCTGCCTGCCTGCCTGCCTGCTGAGACCTAAAGTAAATGAGATATACAGAGACATTGAAACAGTCAGAAGGGCATCGAATCCATCGTGGTGACAGGGATAGGGTTACATTGCGCAGGTATATATGTATCACTAACAACTGACCTACTGCAACAAGGCATAATTATTTGATCCAGACACAGGCTAGGGCACGATGAAAGACAACTTTGGGCAATTTTTCATTGCAGAATATTTCAACGTCGTGCCGGTCAGTGGTATTATTATATTTGATTACTGCCCCATATAGATTAGCGAAACTAACTTTGAGTAGCAAGTTAGATCTGTAATATTTTAAAATGCTTCAAGGCTGCTAGGTAGGTTCCAATTTTCTGATTTCCAAGCCTTGTGCATAGTCTATCAGACTTTCCTTCGCCCTTCGAAAACTATAATTTGAGCTGAATTACGTGCAACCTATTTTCCTCAACGTAGAATATCAGAAAAAGCGCATTCACTAAATGCAAGGTCAGCAAAATGTTCGAGGCATGTTCTTGCATTGAAGTGTTCAAAATATTTGAGTTTTCTGAGTGTGTCCATCCAGCCCAATGCACCCTAAACTTTATTCCCATATCAGTCCCATCCCATATCCCAATCCCAATCATCCCACAGCACGTTATCTGCCCTGCGAAATACTTTGAAGTGAAAATGTATTTGTTTCTGGTCTCTGTGACAGATAAATTACCCTTTACTGCTCAAACGCTCTCGGTGAATATTATCTGTGTAAGTGTCCACCAAAGTGGACAACATAAATATACACGATTGGCCAAAATTAGCTCAACACTTGCAGCGGTCATAGAATGACAGATAAACAAACGGGTTAAAATGAACCATTGGCATTTTCAAAGATCTGGTAATTTGCCAGTTGGCAAATTGCCATATCTTTCAAAATGCTAGCGATTTATTTTAGTCAGTTTCCTTAACCCTTTACCTAAAATAAAAAGCAAACGATATTTCAATTCAATTCAATTCTTGAATAACTATTTTTTATTCATTTTTTGTCTCACAAACAGAGGTTATGACCCCTTATTGGAACCAACACGACGCGCTCGTTCCAAAGAGGGGTCACAACCTATGTTTTTTGAGACAAAAAAATAAAAAATAATAAAAATTAATTGGCGATTTTTGTGAATAACGCTGGCCGGTTTTCACCGTTACGTTGGGTAAAGGGTTAACAGGTAGAAATTACAACTCTTGAAAATACAATTGTAAAAGCTTCATATAATTAGCGCCTGTCAGTTCGCTTTTGTAATAAGAGAACTGTAGTTCCTAAAACAATAGCAGAATCCATTAACAATTCCCAAAATGTTTTTTGGCTCCGTTGTATTTAATCTGGAAAAGAGTTTGCAACCATGCACACATTGATTTCTCAGACGTTTTTTTTTTCTTTTGAGATTTCTACATTGGGTGTGCTGCTACAATTGACAGAACATATCTGTATTTCATAAGTCGACTCCAGGTCGTATGCATCAGGAGTATGGTGGAAATACAGTCTAAGAACATGTGTTCTTCTTTGTTCCACTGTCTCTGCAGGACCAATGTCAGGCAAACAATTTGCAGATCATGACATTTTCGTGATCAACTTTCAGCCGAACGTCATTCATATCAAATAACTAGGCTATGTTTTTTTTTTGTAATTTTGTTCTGCGGATACCCGAAAATAGTGCGCACATAGATCGTCTTGTTTCTTTAATATTGGGCACACAGTGGCGGCTATTAATGACGAGTTAGCGTAAGATGAGAAGATTTTGGGGCTACTTCTTTAGTATTCCAACCGCTTCGGATGCGGTTGGAATAGTAAAGAAGTAGCCTCAAAATTGGTCTGAGAGAGGTCATTTTTCAAACATTTTTGGGGGCAGGACCGGATTTACGAATTGGCAGACTGGACGGATGTCCAGGGCCCCACGTTTGTGGGGGGCCCACACATTAAAGTTCGTCTTTCGAGGAACATAATATGACAAAATACCCTGCCAAATTGCCTTTGTCATGTTATGTTCCTAGAAACGAACTGCAAGCACTGTCATTTTTTCTCTCCCCCACATAATCGATGGCAACAACTCGAAAAAAGGGATCTGGGTGTTATGGTCGGGCCAATATTTGGGCCGTTCAAGCGCCCCAGCTCTCCCACCAGTCTGTTGTGCAAGTTTCGAAACGGAAAAGTAGAATTTTCGTACAGCTGAACCTTATTCTAAGAACGTTCGTTGTAACCAGCACCGCCGAATCTTTGCCGCGGTAGATCATGTTAAACAAAAAGTTAGACAAGAATATTATGGCCGATTGGACGGAGAGGTATCGGTTATGGGTTGGGCAGGTGTTGCTCGTAGTTATCGAAGATCAATTGTCGTGACTGCCGTTCATTTAAATGCACAACACTTTCGTGATCATTTCCTCGCACCAGATGTTATTCTACTCTTTCAAAATAATGTCAACGTTACAAAATGTTAGCAATACAGCTCAGGTTAATCTTAATTGTCACAGCACCAATTACATTTGCACTTTGTACACGTTTGACGGCTTAGATTTCAATCCATTTATGAGAGTCTCCCGCTGATCTCTATATATATGGGGTACTGGGACGCGTATTGGCCATATAGAAATGTATCACCACCACCGCTATTTTTTTTTTTTTGGGGGGGGGGGGGGGGGGGTGGGGGGGAGTTATTAAACAAACATTGCTCACAAACAATAAAAGTTATCGAAGGTTTTCAATTTTTCAGTTTCCCGACGTACCGCAATCTCCAATCGCTTTTTAAAAATATACTTTGATGTCGGCGAAAAATGAATGTGTAGATCCTGTGCGCATTTTTGTAGCAATGCAAATGGAATATTTCCAACATATTTTAGTAAAGATTGACACAAAAAACAAGTACCGACATTGAAAAGTTGATACCGATAAAGTGGTATTGATTTTGAGCAAGGTAAAAGCCATTACGTTTGATGAAGTCAAAGCTGTTACGCTGTGAGCAGGCGACGTTTGTCGCTAGCATTCCATCAATCCAGTTGTATGGAGATCAATGCATTGTCTTCAACAACGTATTAGATTTCACCAAAATCAGCCGTTTACCGCGTGCGTGCGTGCGTGCGTGCATGCGTGCGTGCGTGCGTGGCTGTTAATGTGTGTGTTTGAAAGGGTATATGTGCGGAGTGGAGGCGCATGGAAGAGAAAAAGAGAGACGTGTATTTGTGGATGTGAAGGTGTGTGTGACGGTGTGTGTGCGTGGATAGGTAGGTGTTGGAGCGTGTCATAGGAAAAGCGAGCATGAGACGTATTGCATACTTTATCGTGATATACAGGTCAAATTGACCAAATTGGCTTGGTGTAAAAGATAAATATATATTGTTTAAGATACGCATATCACGTTGATAAAGATATACATACTTACTTACTTACTAATCATAAAAGGATTTCAAATAAAAGTATATAAAGACTTAAAATGCTTCTGCGTGGGAACACTCAGAACATTTTCTGGTGGCGTATTTGGGTTTTGTTCGGTGAACGCATGCAAGTGAATTAATGTGTCAAATGGGACCATGCGACCGACCAAACACTGTCAGGAGTTGTGGAACTGGTGAGATCTTCTCCACAAGAAAAGTAGAATAGACAAGGAGTCGGACATGGTGAGTTGTGAACTCTCCAGAGTTTAGTGCATCTTATTGTTGCGATTTCCAAAGGCCATTGCCGAACAATGGATAATTGGTTGAATTGCAGCTCCGAGGAGATGAAAATGTGAAAGGGAATAACTTAGGAATAAATAGTGTAGATAGGTGTAATTTGAAGTTGAACATTTATTATATGTAATTGGACATAATGAGTATTTGAAATGGATGTAATTGTGTAAAACCAATATGAAGAACGATTGCGGGTCTATTTATTTTTTCCGCCCCGGTCTCTATTAAGATGGTTATGTTTTGATTTTTTTTTTGACCCAGATATATATTTGATCAGTTTTTCCTGTTATTATATTAACCCTTTTCTAACATGAAAAGCAGACAACACTTACAAATACAAATTTTGAATAACAGTTTTTTTTTTTAATTTTTTTGTCTCAAAAACATAGGTTATGGCCCCTCATTGGAACGAGCTCAACGCGCTCGTTCCAAAGAGGGGTCATAACCTATGTTTTTGAGACAAAAAATGAAAAATTAATGAAAATTATTTGGCGATTTTTGTGAATAGCGCTGGTCGGTTTTGGCCGTTACGTTGGGTAAAGAGTTAAGGCAATTTAATTCGCGGAGAAGGGAAGAAATTGACTTAAATATGATAGTTTAGGTGCAGCTTTCCATGGAGTTGGCCTGGTTCATTGTTCTGTGATAACTATGTGCGTTTGTCAGTCCAATATTTATTCAGTTTTTCAGCACATGAAAGAATTTGTAGCAGTGGTCTTTCACAGCTTTGTCGAAAGTTGTGTTACTCCACATTTCACGTAAAAAGATAAACAGGTTTGTGTTTCGTGTTCCATCAGAATAAAAGTTTAAAATAAAATGGCACTTTTCGACTTATTCTTTGTGTTGCTGTTTCAGTTCTCCAATATGTGTTCAGTTATGTAACACGTTCATTCCTTTGCCACTTTCACCCGAGTTTTGCGCGCCAGGAACCCCAAAAACAAAGCAAAAGTATTAAAATCAATCCTGTTTTCCTTCTTGTTCATCCGGAGATGATGTTCCTTCGTGACATGTGATAATCTCTCGATTCAAAGATTTATCGTCGACAGTCCGTTTTTGATTGATTGGATCTTACCCTGTAAAGAAATGAACGAAAAATTAACCCCGTCTAAAATGAATATTACCTAATTAAAAAAAAAATGCTTATTATTATTTTAATTTCCCTGTCTGTTAAGAAATATTTTATAAATGCGTATATATATTTCGTGCTATTTACATTAAAATTTAATAAAAACCCGTTATATGTGAAATACACCAAAACTCATATATTTTTCCACGATCGTTTGTTTTTAATTATTAAATTTTCCATTCACCGTTATTTTTTTTAGTGGTACAACTTTGAACTTTCCTCCTCCAGATATCTTAAATATGGTTGCTTCGTGGGGGATCTATTCAACTTTCATAAAGTTATTCATTTTGAAATGTTTGGATGTAAAATGGCTGTGAACGAACTTGTGGTAGTAAATTCCTCAATTACTGAACTAACCGGACCATCCTCAAATGTGTACTACCCAGGCCCGAAACTAGGATCAAAAAAATGTTCGACATGGTGGGGAGAGTGTTTAATTTTTCTGACGTTGTTCAACCGTCGCACGAACTTGAAACTTAACACTGTATTTTTCTTTAATAGAATACTAAACGAATCAGATCCGAAAAGTTCTTTTATTATTACTATTTCATAGAAATACTTTTGTGTAGCGAAAGTAATCCCTTAAAATATCAATTCACGAACGAGAGGCTATGGTTGAGCGGCTGAATATGAGGGCCAATACTAAAATAGCATTTTCCAGTGAAAGTGAGAACTGGGGCCCATACTATAAAACTTTTACAAGTGTATTTTGTGGAATTGTGTTTTCTAGTTAGACCTTAAATGGGTTAGAATGAACCATCAGCATTTTCAAAGATTTGGAAATTTCCCAGTTGGCATATGGCCATAGGTTTTAAAATGCTAATGATTCATTTCAGTCAGTTGTATTAATGGGTAGAAAATACAATTGTACAAGTTTTGTGGTATTGGCTCCTAGTTACAAATTAGCCAGAAACAGACTATAGCCGTCTATTCCTTTTATAAATTTCTTCTCCTTGCCAGCTGAACGAGAATAACCGGTTCCAATATTTCATCCAGGTGAAATATGCACTAGAAGAAAAAAAAACGGTATCGGTATTGTTCTCCCTATAACCATATGTTCACTTTACCGAATAAACAAAATTTCTAGAAGCATTTTTTTTACAATATATATCCAAATTGACCTTGTTTCACAGAGTCCAGTGAGCTCTCTTTGTTATTTCCATTTGATATCCCTATTATTTCCCTTGAGAATCTAACAAAAACTGTTTTTCATCTTCCGAAACATCTGACGGCGTCTTTCTGAGAGTGTTAAAGCAGAATGTCACAAAAGGTTATCACGAAAAAATATATGATTTTCAGTTATCACAAGCGGGACTTTAAATCCTAAAAATATGATTTCTATTTGATTTTCTGCATTCTTTCCTGTGGGAATCTAACACAAAATGATATTTTCTGCCGAAAAATTCAACAGCTTTATGTGTAAAGGTAGTTTTAACTCATCGGCATGTGAGACTGTAAATCCCGAAATGTGATGCCTATTTAATTTTTTCCATTATTTCTATATGACAATGTCACAGAAATGTCTTTCTTGAAACTCGTACTGAGTGGCATCATTATAAAAATAAAACCTTTAGTATTTGGCAAAATAATAATAACACTTTGGCCAACCTCTGATTTGTCGCGATTCTCGGGTGAGAAGGCCTTGGTTACCCGTGAGCTCCCAACTGCCTTCCTATTCCCACGCTTCTTCTCTCCTCTCAATACTCTGAGACGAACTGCTTGAGCTTGATGACTTCTTTTGCCCCATTTTCCCCAATCAATCTGATTAGCATATTAACCCTCTACTTAGAGTAACTCACTACACCCACGTTCCTTCATTCTCCCATCCCACTTCCCCGTTATACTCCAAGTGAATCTTATTCCTTGAGACTGGTATTTTGTGCATTCTAAAAGAAAGTGTTCCAGGGTCTCCACCATGCCTAAATTACTCATTTGGCACTCCTTTTCACTGTTTTTCCCAACTTACCCTTCAGCTCCAGGGACAACGACCTCAGCTTGAACGACAGCCCCCCCCCCCCCCAAAGGTGCCATCAAGGTACTTCTCGAAACGATGCTTCCCTTTATCACGCGTGTCACCCAAACACCTCTTAGATCCCCCCCCCCCCCCCCGCCAATTAAGGTTACCATTTCCTAAGACTATTTCTCTGACGATTTGTTTACCCTGGTTTGCCCCTACGTCTAGGTCAGGGATGTCCAATGAGTATTTCTCTATTAGGTCCCTCAATTAGACAATCCACCCTGTCTTGGTATTAGAGTTGAAAATATTCTGGAACATTACTTTACACCGTCGGCCGTCGGGGAGATTTACCAAATAATTAAGATAAGTCTATCCTGTCCTTGATCATCATCCACCCAAACTCGCACCTGATTGTTTCTAGTGCTGCGGCATTACTCGACCCCGTTATCCATCGGCCTGCATCGTTCTACAGGGTTTCCAAGCTCTTTACAGCCGTTTGGTTTAGGGGTACCACTTCCGTACCACATGTTATACTTAGCAGACCCACTATTTCCCAAATGGTTTTCCCCACGAAAACCCTATTGAAATTGTTTCTCTCTATAAGTTTCATTTGGTTAAGGATTCGCCGCCACTTCAGAATCAATTGAGTTGTGTGGTTTCGGAAGATACTTTTTCCTGTGATCTTTATATTTACCCCCCCCCCCCCCCCCCCCCAGATACTCGTAGTCAACTGTCTCTCCTACACTAAGGAGTTTGCTGCTACTTTCCGGTATACAGAACTCTCCCACTCTTCACCTTCGAATGGGGTTCACTTTATTGCCCATGGGTATAATTTTTCTCTCATTTAGTTCGAGTCTCCTCTTGTTCCCATATTTCCCGACAATTCCCAGCATCTCGCCAGCTCCTCTTCGCTTTCTTTCACTAGCACCGGAGTGCTTCGCCCAAACCTTTGATGTACAATGTAAAAAGAATTGGCGAAAGGATACACCCCTGTTTCAGGCCTATCTCCACAGGCACACGTTTTGTTGTTATTTTACTCAGGCTAAGTTCAGTTTGTACATATTTTATATTATGCTTTCAGAATTCCAACAAACTCGCCCCCAGCCCAGAGCCTCAGGTTTTCGCCACATCCCCTCCCTTTATAGTATGACTTTTTAACATCCAAAAAGGCCATGAACATCCCAGTGCTTGACTAGTTCTGACACGATTTTATCTTGATCGTCTATATCTCTGACATCAATGTTAATACTCTGTGGGTTACTTCCTTTGTTACGTTTATTCATCCATTTCCAAACTATGTTCGAACTCGACCCCCCACCCCCCCCCCCCCCCTGTCAGTCTTATCGTCATAATAAGACTGCTATTTCGCACTCTCCGATTATCGTCTTTAATCTTATTTACTTTATTTCGTGCTTGCTGATATTCTTCTTTTGCTACCATGGCCTCGTTGCTTTCCGCCCGCTTGAGCTTTCTACTTCTCCTGTGGTCAGCACATTTGGCTTTTCTACCTTGTATGGCCCTATTCAGTTCAACGTTCACTCTGTACCCAAGTTACTGTGTTGGCATGCAAGATAGTAAATCCGGAAATGTCATTTGGCTTTTCCCGAAAGGAAAAGTACGGCAACGTAGAAGCGCCACGTGTTGCTGTGAAAGTAATCTGTTTAAACAATTAGTAATCCGTTTAAACAGAATTGTAAGCCGTTTAAACAGATTAATAATCTCTTTAAACCGATTACTTAATCCATTTAAACAGATTAGTAATCCTTTTAAATAGATTAGTAATCTGTTTAAACAGATTAGTAATCCGCTTAAACAGATTAGTAATCCGTTTAAACCCATTACTTAATCCACTTAAACAGATTAGTAATCCGCTTAAACAGATTAGTAATCCGTTTAAACAGTTTAATGATCCATTTAAACAGATTAGTAATTCGTTTAAACAGATTTATGATCCATTTAAACAGATTAGTAATCCGTTTAAACAGATTAGTAATCCGTTTAAATAAATTACTTAATCCGCTTAAACCGACTACTAATCTGTTTAAACGGATTAGTAATCCGTTTAAACTGATTAGCTGCAAGGATTTAATTGGTTGATTATCACGTGGTCTGTTATGATGATATAGTATTTGACTTAGTGAGGTCTCACTGCACCGTTCACATGGCTTTGAAGGCTATGGGCTATGAGATGAGGCCTCAGCACATAGCCCTTATGTCGTCAGATAGGAAAATTGATCACTAATGATGCCACGATAATTGACTGAGGCGATCACTACTGATCAATTACCCCAGATGTGGACATTGCGGCTATGAGTTGAGCCTTCTTAGCCACGAGATCCGTGAGTTCAGACTTCATTGAGGCCTCTCCTAATAGTCCTCATATACTCAATCGCACTTCCCTTTCTTCCAGAACCCCTCTCCGGCCCTAATCTTCCTCCACTCTACCAAGTGATCTGTGATCAGTGATCCGAAATTGCGGGACTCGAAGAGATAACTTCATGAATATTATAATTCAGATGAATCGGAGAGTCGTTTAGGGAATCACTCGCAGGGGTCACTCCTCAGTAGTAGAAGATGTGGAGAACAACCTACATTAGGGGATCTCATGGTGACGTGACCAAGTGACGTCATATTTGGTTGTCACGGTAGCCCACGTACGCGGCCATCTTTTGACGTTTTCCCCATGGTGATACGTGGTTTCAGTGAGCATCTGCTGCACATATAGTTAGGGTGAAACGTGTTTCCGTCGGCCATTTTGTATACTGGAGGCCGCCATCTTGGTTTATATGGTAGCACATGATTGCTATGTGACCCCAACCCTTCTTATGGGACAGAGGTATGTTCCTCCGTACAAGATTAAATCTAATTACCCAAATAAACCCTCCAACGTCCCCAAATCACCGAAAACTACCGAAATGGACGTGGCAAAGCCACAGAATGGGCCTTTTACCCAATAACAGGACCATTCCTTTACATAGGAGTACTATACTGGTTCAGATTCCTTCAGAATCCTCGTTTACATCGTAGAATTACCACAAACAGCCCGACAATTGTTTTATTTGGCGCGGATTTCCGACTAAATCATCGATTTCTACGTACCTATCTACAAGCTATGTTATAACCTCCCCCATCTCTTTATAAAGTATTCCGACCACCATAGACGTGTTTATATTCTAGTGGACACATTACATGTAGCACATAGGTACATGCTGTGGCGATATGTGCTTGTATACTTATGCGCAATGTGAGTACATCACATATGGACATACGGGTATTGGAAGATACCTATGATATGGTAATGTACTATTGGAGGATAGTTTTAGGGAGGATAATGTTTAGAGGATTGTTGTCAAACGGGTTTTTACACCCGAGTAATTCACTCTATATCCGGATACTTTTGTTGAGATAGTTGATAAACAGAAAGAGTGTCACTAAGGTAAGACATGCCCCCCCCCCCACCCCCTTGTGACCGTCACCTTGCAGAGGCGGCGGAAACTATTACACGCTACACACCTTCTGACTGTCCTTAACATTCGTAAAAAGTTTAACAATTGTACTATGATTCGTGTCTGAGTTATGGCTGAGACACGAATATTGACCGATTTTTAGTGTGACCTTGAAATGTGACTTTGACCTTGAAGGTACGAACCCGGCTATGGTGTGTGACACATCCTACCATGGTCCTTTATAATTGTGTGAAGCTTGATGACTGTAACCCTAAAAAAATTCGAGTTATTGGCTCGGACACACACACACGGCACGGACACACACACGGACGGACACACGCACACTTCAATCACTAGATGCCACCCGACTAAAGTCGGGGGGCATAAAAACAACAACAATATATAATATTTCTTTCATTTTTATTCGAGTATACAGTTTATTAAATTAAATGGTCCAGGCATCTTTTTCAATATCGTTTTTTCTTCTGCCTTCTCTCATAGGGTGACCATCTCATCTTCGTGTTGGTTGGAGATTAGGTTTTTCACATCGTTTGACGCTGTCCACATTCTTGTGTGCTACTTGGCAGAACTTTGGTAGCTTGACCTTGTTGGTTGTTTTGATTTCTTGCCTGGCATCTTTCTGTTCTCCAGGCTTCTTCGGAGTGGTAACTTTGTTCTTAATGGGATCTGACATCATGGTCTTGCCTTCAAAGTGATTTGCAACTCCATTCTTGTTTTGACCTTCAGTCTTCTCTGGTTTGATCTTGTTTTGATCCATTCTTGAATCTTCAGACTGATTCGTAGT
Organism: Pictodentalium vernedei; assembly: GCA_031216915.1. NCBI lineage: Eukaryota > Metazoa > Mollusca > Scaphopoda > Dentaliida > Dentaliidae > Pictodentalium > Pictodentalium vernedei. The sequence goes on from CM062297.1 coordinate 340,180,361, forward strand.
TGAAACTTCGTTCTTGACGGGAGCTGGCATCGTTCTCTTGTATGAGGGCTGCTTCATAATGTCATTCATATTTTGGTCTGAAAGTTGGCCCATCCTTGAATCTTCACACTTCTCCGTAGTTTGAGTGAAAAGAGTTTCGTTCGGAGCTGCCTTCGTTCTCTTGTTTGCAGTTAATAGTCAGCCAGTATCCACACATCTTTGTTTCTTTCCACCAGCACCTATTTGATGGTCTAGATTTCTGCTCTTGGCTCCATCTACCACACCATTCAATTGGGTCAGTTCTTGGGAAGTCAGCTTTAATCCAGCATCATTCTTGAAGATCTGTAGCAAGTCATCTTCGAATCTGTGCACCATTGTTGACACAGACATCGTTACTCTTCGTCGCACATCGCCCCAATCCTAGAGCTGAAAAAGGTATAAATGGATATATGGACACCAAAAGATTGATCTACGACCAGGTCTAGGATCGTCGGAATACTTTATAAAGAGACGGGGGAGGTTATAACATAGCTTGCAGATACAAAGGTAGAAGCCAATGATTTAGTCTGAAATCAGCGCCAAATAAAACAACTGTTGGGGTCTATTTGGGTAATTCTACGAAGTAAAATTATTTTTATACAAAGGAATGGTCATGCTTCTATTATAAGCCCAAAATGGGGGACCATTCCTCCAAATTACCAAACATGCGTCCTAAGCTACCGAAACGAACTTTATTTGATATGAAGTCCCTCATTTCTGGGCTTATAATAATAGCACGTAGTGCTACATGGCCAGCAATTTTGCATGCGGGGAAAATGAATGACATAAACGTCCTGTAACAATATATGACTAACCCCAGAGAGGCCTCCAATCTTAGAATCCGTTCCATCTAACAATTCCTACGTTCGGGCAGTAATAAAAAAAAATTGTTGCTCAGAACAGTCAGGGCGTAACTGTTCCAACACCAGTGACAGAAAAAAAATTGCGCGAGGAGTAAGAATAGCGGTTTGATAAGAAATTATTGGCTACTACATACATTTGCTTCATGTGGGACAACTTAATACTCACTTGAATGGTACTGAATTCTTTATTTTAAAACCCTTTACCCAACGTAACGGCCAAAACCGGCCAGCGCTATTCTCAAAAATCGCCCATTAATTTTCATTATTTTTTTCATTTTTTGTCTCAAAAACATAGGTTATGACCCCTCGTTGGAACGAGCTCGCCGAGCTCGTTCCAACGAGGGGTCATAACCTATGTTTTTGAGACAAAAAATGAAAAAAATTAGTTATTCAAGAATTATTTTTACAAGTGTCGTCTGCTTTCTACGTTAGGTAAAGGGTTAAAAACTGGCGTTGTTATCATGGGGTCTGGCCACATGCAAATGCTCCTACACATTTGGCGAAATCAGAAGCTCAGAAGAATATATCCTCTCCTTATATATTAAATATACACGTACAGGGAAGGGACATGTTTTTCTGAACATTTCATTGCGTCAAATTCCCGGGAGCAGGTGCCTTTGGTCTGGTATATTTCTTTGTCCACTGTTGTTTTTCGTTTTTCTGCAGTTTTTGTGTGTGTGTGTGGGGGGGTTCATGTAGGGAGCTGTACTTCCACACACTCCAAACCAACGCCGGCCACGCCACTGCTTTTAAACTGTAAACGTGGCAGGATATTATCATCCAACCTTATGTGGAAATAGTCATGCAGATTGTTTCAGTTCACTTCAGCTCATGTCGAAACTAGCCTTTGGCAGAAATTGTTTCAACAAATCTTAATGGTCTCTGTGTGAAGAGGATAAGACTTTCAACGGCAAGGAAAAGCCCGGCCGTGATTCTACAGAATCACCCCCGTCTAGTTTGTTTTTGTTTTTTATTTAAGACGTTCGAGAAAACGTATTCTTGAAGGCTGTCTTACAGACTTTTCTGAAATGGTACCATGGCCAAGAAAATGCTTCCCTTGATGCGATTCTCTATAACATTACATGTACCTCCCCTTAATTTGGTAAAGCTGTTCAGGCATTTAACACTGAGAGAGATGGGAACTTCATATAAAAAAAATTATTTGTTTTAATATTCGTGTATTTTTATCATCGATGTGCGCATCATTCCACAAACTACAGTTCTTTTCCTGTAGCGTAGTATAAGCAAATAAAAGCTATCTTGTTACACCTTTTTTGCCCAATCAATTTTAACAATGGACTATTGTTCCCGGTAGAAACCCATTTAAAAAAAAAGAAACCTGCCTTTTCAGTCACTTTTGGTGATCAATAACTTTTTTATATTCATTGTATCAACAGTGTGCGCATCGTTGCATAAAATACAGACATTGTTCTTTTTAATAATATAAAAGTCTGTCAGATGTGGTTTTCCCAATTTTTTCCTCTGATGAATTAAAACGTCCAAATTGCTATGAAAACACATTCTCGGACTGCACAATAGCGCAGAGATATATGAGAAATTACATAGTAATTGCTTTAATTGGTATCGCTATTTCACACCTCATTTTCATTCATCCATGCACGTCAAGTCTCAGAAACTCCACACCTCACCACCCACATTCACTGCCTTCTTAATTGGATTTCGTCTCGCAAGTTCAGTAATCTCAAGGGAGATAATTTTCGTGTAAGATATTATTTTTATCAACATTGTTGGGTATGTCAGTCATAAACAAATATGAGTTGCAGTTAAATAACATATAATATATAACGGAGGTTAGCCTAAGTTGGTTATTGTGTTGCTAAGTCGAGCTTTGCTGAGCCAAACTAGTTTCAAACTATTTCGTTCTTCTTCAGTGGCATGAAAGCCAGATATCACTGTTGCTCGCTCCCTTTTATACTCCCACGAAAGAGAGTCGTGATCCGGTCAATTGAGGGCATGACCGGGTCATCCTGAGGGAACGTGGTAGATGCAGCTGTCTGGCGCGTCTGCATCCACTCCAAGTCAAAAGGCCAAATTTTACTTCCGAAAGGGGGAGGGCTGTTGTTGAACTAATGACCCCGGCCTCTATGTCGAATGTCGTGGGATAGGGGGGTCCCTACTGGAGCATTTGCTCGGACGTGTTACTAGGACCGCTTGGGTCGGAGGTGATGTGTACTGTGAGGGGGGGGGGGGGATGTTTTCGGTATGAAGTAGCCTATCTCGTTAGTTCCGATGCTTTTAAGCACATTTGTGTAGAATCTGAACCGTGAGGGCTTCCGTGGACGGGGATGTTGTCGGGTCATCGTTAACACAAGCGGACGCTTTCTTAATAGTCTGCGTCCACAAAGGTAATTGTGTTTCAGGTATTCCTTCGTACGAATTGTTTGTGGCCATTCGAACAAAATATCCGGCCCGCATCGGTGTGGGGTGTGCGTATATGCCTCTCCAGGCTCTGTCAATGTGCATAAGCCTTGGGGCAAAGGTTGCAGACAAACTCCATCTTTTGAAATGTATGTGTGAACGCTATAAACGTGAAAAGTTACGTTAAAAGCGGGCCTGCGTCCCTTCCTACTGTTATTCCTCTAAAAAGTCATGTCTGGGGTTAGTGGATAACCTCGGCAAAGTGTGGTAAGAGTTGCCTCCCCTCTAATTGTGACCAAGATTGTTGTGCTTGGTCGTTGCCCCTGCTGGTGTGTGTAAGCCACCAGGGTCACACTGTCTCTCGCGAGAGTGGATTGTGAAAGTGTAATTTTTTCGAGGTATCAGGGACTTCATTTGAAGTGCCTAGGGGTGATTACTGCATAACATAGTTTTATTAGTTATCGCGCGTTTGATACCAGTTATCGAGGCTGGTGAGAACTGGGTTGGTCGACGGGATACGTTCCCCGTGGCCAAAGGCTAAGGGTGTGACTCGGTTGCCCTCCGAATGTAACCGAAATGTTCACTTATAATGTTGATACCAACCAGTAATCACTAGCCAATAAATAACATTGGCGTAACCGAACAGGCTGACAGTTTACCAACTACTCACAATATAAAGGCTAAAAGTCCGGCTTGTTCAAACCATAAGGATGTATGGTTTTCAAAATAAAGATCCAATGTAATCCCTTATCACGCCTGATTTGTGTGTTTTGGTCGAGGTCAGAGTCACTCGAAAGTACGTCAATAATACGGAAATCCAAATTGTCGGACGAGTGGTCCGGTTCATTTAGTGTTTGCTGACGGGTTTATCAAGTCTGTTATTGATAATCCCTTACATGTTCCAAGATTCGACGCGAAATGCTCATTTAGTCTCACCGACATATTGTATTTTGCATTTGTAACAGGTTAAAAGGCAAATCACGTGTCTGCTTTGGCAGTTGTGTCTGCCTTTTGACTTGAACTTCTGCTTGGTGTTCGAAGCTTGGAAGCAATTCCTGTTGGGTAACCTGGCGCAGATTAGGCAATTGGTGATGTCGCAAGGTCGGAAAGGATTGGAAATGCTCGGTCCACTGATCTGTGGTCGAGGGGGCGGATACTCTATTTTTGACCGAACAAGAACTAGGATCATCCCGATTGCCCACATGGGGACACGATGGCGCTGTGCACTAAGGCGAACTGCACGTACGATGGTGCATTTGTCTTCAGCCAATGCAAACCCTGCTTGTGTGGACCTATAAAAGTTACTAACATTGCTGAAATGATATTTCCTACTCATTTGTTCAGTATATATTTTTACTAAGAGTATTTTAGAATCTCAATAGGAATATCGTTGTATGTTTCATCCAAAATACGATTTCCATTCATTGACATGCGAGACCCGAATTTGTAAGACCATCATTTTGAAATCGAAATATACGAGAAAACAATCTTATTGGTGTCTGAAAAAAATGCAATGTTACATGAGTGGCAGATGAGACTTAAAATTTAAAAAAAAGTGTTATTTAAAAATTGAAATACACTAGGAATATTGCTGTTTTTTTTTGCGGAAAATGCTTTAAAAATTATTCTATTTTTCAATTTCGAGACTCATTTGCCAATCATGTAAATTTACATTTTGCGCGAAAAAACAGCAAATTCCTATTTTATTGCGCTATCCCCTTGTAAAAGTTGTTGACTGTTTCGGCAAAAAAGGGCATTTTGTTAATTACAGGAAGTAAAGGGAAACTCAAATAGAAATCAAATTTTAGAATTTAGTGTCTCGCTTGCAAAATTTAAAAGAACTCAAGAAATCACATTTTCTGGGGAAAACTGAAATAAAAAAGCACTCAACAAAATAAGTCGAGCCTGATTGTGTCGAATTTGTATTAATTTTTAGCATGATATTATATCTAGAATATTGTAACGACATCGCCTCCAGGCCAAGATCAAATATTTATCCCAATTGAGCTAGAAGGAGGGAAGCACTAAACTTCCCGGAGTTATCTGGGTAATACCCACATTTACAACCCCACACCCCCCCCCCCCCCCCCACACACACATACACAAAATATATATACATGTATGAAATTTTCAAATAAGAATAAATAACAAAACAGACGTAAAAGTTAATATTTTTTAATTAAACTGCCCCAACTGGCTATTAAGCACATAATTTATATATTTTAAGAATTTGTATCTGACTTCAATCAGTTGTCGATAAAATCCCGACCAGATTTTACACCGGCTATACCCAGCATTAAATTGAACAATTGAGCCACTGGATTAAGGTTGCAATTGACATTCGCACAGTGATCTACTCGTTTAGATAAAAAAAAAACAATATATAGGGCCAGAAAGCGTCACCAAATAGTAAGTATTAATTGAATTTCTCTACCACATTCTTAACAATACGAAATAATCTTCGATTAACTAATGGAAAACGGTATATGCATTCTTCGCTGTTAAATAATACAATTCATCAATGACTTCACCTCAGCGTTCGAATATAGCAGATGGGAATTTCCAAGAACGGCCATACGTTTTTAGATATGGTTTAAAACCTCACACATTAAAAATGCACAGTATCTTAATGGGACGCATTGGTCATTTGCTTTTGGAGTAATTGCTGGGACCTGACAGTCATGTTGGGTTTACTAGAAAGCTCGTTATTGAAAGGAACCAACCAACAATGGCAAGAAATTAAACCAGAAAAAAATGTGATCCAGTGATCATTATTTTTTTTAAAGTTATTGCACGGAAAAGCAAGAATCACAAAAAATCCAAGATGGCTGATTTTTGAAAGGAAATCCACTGATCAACCACAAATATAGGACCCATGGTGCATTTCATTTTCAAGTTCTTGCATGGACATACAAAAATTACAAAAAGATCCAAGATGGCTGTCATGGTGGCCATATTGGATACGGCAGAAAAATCAGAAGATTATCAAAAGTAACCTTTCCCTAGTCAACACTAATCTACCACAAAATATAGCATTGTAGTGAATTTCATTTTTAAGTTATTGTGTGGTCAAGCAAAAGTCACAAAAAATCCAAGATGGCTACCACGGCGGCCATATTAGACATGGCAGAAAATGGATTATCGATCGGAATCTTTATCTAGTAACCACTAATCTACCACAATAAGAGGACCCATGGTGCGTTTCATTTTCAAGTTATTGCTCGGACAAACAAAGATTGAAAAATATATAAGATGGCTGCAATTGTGGCATATTGGATATGAAAGAAAACTGATTATCGAAAGGAACCGTCATATAGTCACCACTTATCCACAAAAAAGATAGGATCGGCGGTGCATTTCATTTTTAAGTTATTGCGCGAACAAGCAAAAATTACCCCACACTCAAGATGGTGGCTATATTCGATATGGCAGAAAACTGATTATAGAAATGAACCTTCCTCTAGTCACCACTAATCAACCGCAGAAATAGGATCTATGGTTCATTTAATATTCACGTTATTGCCCGGACAAGCAAACATTACCAATAAATCGAACATGACGGCCATAATGGATATGGCAGAAAACTGATTATCGAAAGGAACCTTCGTCTATTCACCTCTAATCCTCCTCAAAAATAGGTTCCATGTTGCATTTTCATTTCAAATTACTGTTTCGATTAGTAAAGGGTAACGGGTAGATGGACGGACAGACAGACGTAGATGGCCAGACCATCATACTGTTCGCTCCAAAAAAGCATGTGTATAAAAATAGCTATCGCTAACCTTTTTGTGCTCCACAACATAGAAAAAGGTCAGAAAATCCGAGGTATTTCAATTTTTGACCATATAACCTTCCTGTGACGTCGCCCAAGCGTTCAAAAATAAAGTTTAGGAATTTTCTTGGACGGCAGCATAATTTTAAATATGTTTTTTTACGAGATTACATTTCAAAAATTTCAGACAAATTGTGTTAAAATGAGCTGGAAACTGAAATGCTGAAAAAAACACCTATTATCCATCTCACTCCAATGGAGTGTTGAAATTCTGAATAGTAAAAGCCGATCGATCAACTCCAGACAACCCGAAAGAGATGTGCGAAGTCTGAAAGCTCTATCTTTGTAGAACTGTGGAGCTATGTGTGTCACATCATCCGCGTTTTTAATAGCAAAATGTGAAATTTCAAGTGGATAAAAAAGTCAAAATGTGCGGAATCTTTAAAATAAATGCACCTATCTCCTAAATTTTCGAGCTCTATAACATACTAAAATTTTGGGAAAAAAGGCAGAAGCTGAATGTTTCCGACCTTTAGCCCTAATGACGTCACCAGAGAAATTAAGAATTATCCGTAAGTAAACATATTTGTAGACTGAAGGTGGAATAAGCAAAGTTTGAAAGAGAGGGGTTTGTTATAGGCATTTACAGTGCGCCGCCGTGGGCTGGTTACTTTCCACGGGTGGACAATATTTCCACGGACGCAATAATATTAGATTCCAAAAACTAATTATAAGAGTAATCATCAAACAATTGATTAATGAAGCACCGTGCTTCATTAATTAACATTTTGCGATGATGCTTTTTATTACCTGTTGAACGCATGCGTGGACATCACTGCCCACTTGTGGATTACTACCAGTCCACGGCGACTGTACTGTATATTAAAATATAGAATTTCGTCAAACAAATGGCTGTTGGGGAGAGTTTTTCATATTTCTGATCAGTGTTCCAAATTTCAGGAGTGTGAGTTAGGGGAAAGACCCGATATTTTGGTTTCATAAGAAAGAAAGAAAGAAAGAAAGAAAGAAAGAAAGAAAGAAAGAAAGAAAGAAAGAAAGAAAGAAATGGCTGATGATCACGATATTGATTGATGTACATGTTAGTCATCACTTACCAATTTAAAATCATAAATACCCAAAATAAATTCACAAAATATGTTGATGCGTGTTACAGAGATAAATATTAAAATTTTATGTGTAACATACTTTATCAATTACACGTTACTGAATGTAACAAATATTGTATAAGGATTCAGAAAATCGAAGTTTTTGTCCAAATTCGCAGCTGCTTTCTGGAGAAAAAATTGGTGGTATAAAGTGATTTTGTGGACTAATGTATGTGTGAAAATGACGTGACGACTGAAATATTGCATTATTGACACTCACCACCTTGTTAACAGATTTTCAATATGTTGGTGATACCAATAATTCCTTACCAAAATAGAATACAAATACAGGTTTACCTTAATCATTTATTATTTGGTTATTTGGTATATTACCTGCATTACCCATATTATTAACTCAAAATTTGGGTATTACTTGCAATATAATCATCCTTTGCATTCATGTAAATACACAAACGTATTGTATCGTATTTTCTCAACTTTCAAACAAGTGAAATTTGCATTGTATATTATTAGGCTTTTCCCTCTGGAAAAGACTTGTTTTCTCGGATGGTAGTAGGGGGAATACGAGAGTAGCAGCACACTTTTACCGTACACGAACCTTGTTGCACTAGAATGTAAGGTGTGCTGGAAAAAGTGCGCTAGTTTTGATTGAATTCTAATGATTTGTTCGATTCGACACCTCTACCTCCACATCGTCACTTTCTCCTCTTTCTTGCAGTGGTGATGGTAGAAGAGGTGGTGTCGTGGGTTCAACGTTCAATTTCTCTAACGTTTGACTCGCTTTCGACAGAATTTATTAAAAATGTTTAAAAATTCACCAACTTGAAAAATTCACTTTTCATAAATTTAACAACGACTTTCTCTGGAAAACATTCACCTCTCCATGGAGGTGACACGGACTCTCCATTTTAGGTGAATATTTTCGAATTTTCGATACTATAGAGTTTGCAAGATCGTGACTCGAGGCAAGATTAGCACTGAGATTCCCATTGACAAAAATTCTAGAAATCCACGGCTCTATTCTGCAGTCGAAGATTGAAGACGCACGATAGAACGTCGATTCCCACGGGAAAAAAAGTCCGAATCGAGCGAGTAATTTATGCTGGTGTGCTAGAACCTGCCTGCGATAATGTAGGAGGTTTTTTGGCATTGGGAAAGAGATCGCTCGTCCGAGTCTAAAAACAAAATATATGAGTCAGCTCTACGGCGCGATCTGGAATGGATGGATGGATGGATCGCGATCGAAGATGCGTGTGTGTGTTATATTATGAGTTGTAAGATGGATGATAAAAAAATGTTTCTTTAAAATAGATATATAAAACAACATCAAAAAAAAAAAGAATACAAAAAATAACTGAAGCGAAGGGACGAGCAGGTTCGCAAATTAGTACGGAGTAAGGCGAATATTTAAGCACAGGATAGAGCCAGGCGAGTGGGAGAGATGGGATTGAGATGAGAGGCGATCAAGTTGTTCAAACCGTCACCGAGGTTCAGGAAGGAACCAGGAAAGAGATTGTAGAGGAATTGAGACCCATAAAAGAATGTTCTCAGAGGATGAACGCTTCGATCCCCGGTAGTTTTACACCGAGAAGTTTGTCCGGATTAACTCTGGAGAGAATCGAGACCGATCCAAGTACCGTCGATAGTAGCGACGCTTCGAGATGTGTCAGATTTGATGATGATAGTAGTAATGAAAAAGATCTAAGGTACGGATTTCGTCGCGAAGACGATAAAACTTTCGTGGGTAATAAGGAAATATCGCGTGAAGACGATTGATCGTCGGTCTGAACAGGTACGAAATGACCGACGGACTGCATGAACTGCTCGCTTACAAGAAATCTATAGATTACACCGATGAGGATTACCAAAATTACGGAGACATTCTGGTTCAGACCCACGCAATGAAGAAGAGAAACGATCTCAAAGAGACGAGATTGATAGGAGAGGTTACAAGTGGAAGCAAGTGGTGGAACCCATATGGATGGACACTTACAATTCGTGAGATCGGTGACTGTAAAGGGAATGACGGTCGACACGATATTTGTTCCACGCAGTCCCAATGCCTTGTCAGAGAGATTGCGATTGTTGATGGCTAGCAGGGAGTCCGGTAACACTGGGGTGGATAACAAGATAGTGAGTGTGTGCGTCGAATTGTTGAGGCAGAAGGTCTTGACTAAGAAGGATTATAAAAAGTTGACGAATCGTTTGAAATAATAAAATAGTAAGTGAAAAGAAGAAAAAAATATTAAGTAAATAAAAAAATATATATATTAAAAAAAAATAATAACAATAAAAAAAATGTTAGTGATAAATAACAGAGGATACGCTAGATCTTACGTCTATGGCGGATCGGGCATCGTGGATTCGATGATGCAATTTCTAACTCGTAAAATCACCGGATGCCGCAAAACAGATCGCCTCAAGTGCTTTCAAAATTGGAAAGAAGACGGCGCTCGATGCGGGTCGGGTAAGAGAGCTGCTGCCGAAGCAAGCAGTAGAATAGCTTCGGAAGCTGCCAAGAGAGGTGCCAATGCGTTGATTAATAAATTGATAACTCCAGCACAAAACCCAGCCAAATGATCGAGAATCGAATCGAAACATTGGGGAGACTTCTACGACATCGTACCGATACAAGACTTAGCTAAAATAATGAAAGGATCGGGATTGAAAGTGATTTATAAATAAATACAAAACTCTTTTAATAAATAATATAAAATAGGAATTAAAATAAAAAGAAAAATAGAAAAGAAGGCATAATTCAAAACATAGTTCAAAAAAAGGAGAAAAACAATTTATATGAAAGACATGTCTTGGAATGATGCGATAACTAAGAGGTCAAACGATGAGTTTTTTCCCAAGAGCATAAGAGGTCTGATAGTGGGAAAATCGAATTGTGGAAAGACCAATCTCTTGACGCATCTATTGTTGCAACCCGGCTGGTTGGACTATGACATATTATTCATTTTCGACAAGAGTCTCTTTCAACTGTAATACAGATTGCTTCGAGAGTGCATGAATCGTAAATTACCCAAGGACGTCATAGGGAGAATCTTCGACAACTGAGACGAATTCGAAGGACACAAGATTTTGAATATATTGGAAAGTGCAGCGAGAGAATTGACCAAGAGAAACGTTGAGTGTTCGAATGTGGAATGTCTGTTTTAGATCTTCACAGAGAGAGAATGACTATACGATTTCACATCAGAGAGATATGAGAGAAAAAAGGTAAATAAATAAATAAATTTTGCTTTTCTTATCTTTTTATATATTATATAAGAAAAATAAAAAATAAAAAAACCTGATAATATTAATAATAAAAAAAGAAAACTTATAATATTCATAATTAAAAAAAACTATATATAATCAAATGAAAAAAATAACAAATATGCCTAGTCGATATATAATTAAAAACGTGAACATATCCGAAGGACAGAAAACTAAACTTCGCAGAGCATTGAGTCATCGAGGCGAGGGCGTTAGATTTAAATTCAGTCATCAAGATCTGGTGAGTGGCAGCCATGATCGGATCGCCTGAACTAAAACTAAAATCAAAAGGATGGAGAAAGTGATTCATAATCGAATGGGAATGACGGTGAGACTGAGTCCTGCTCAATTGAGATACAATCTGAGAATGAAAGGCGGTTTTGTACCAATATTGCCAGAACTCGCCGCCAAAGCATTACCCATTCTCACAAAGACGGTGTTGCCAGCTCCAGGCGTGGGAGCTCTCTCCGGACTCGCTAATTCGGGAGTTGACAGATTAATGGGTGGAAGACTGTTTTTGAAGAAGAGAGGAAACAGACTGTTTTTGAAGAAGAGAGGAGCCGTGTGTCGCATAGACATCGAAGGTAAAGGATTGTATCTAGGACTGCAAGAAAGGGCAGTAATCACAATGCTTTTCACAGAGACGGTCTCTATCTCAAGACTGTAGGAAATGTGAAACCGATCGGTGAAGGTTTGTTGTTCGGTCAGAATTTGCTGTTTAAGAATATACCTCTTTTTGGTATGTTATTATAAAAAGAAAATAATATTAAGTAAATAAAAAAAAAATGAAACAAAGGTAGAGAAAAAAAACATCTTTTAAAAGCTGTGTTAACAAAAACGTTTTTGTTAACAAAACGATGTTCACATTATGAAAACCTTTTAGCTGTATCAGAAGATTTACACAAGTATGCATTAGAAACAATTCAATCGGAACAAATTGTACACGATGTGTATTTATAAACGTTTACGGAACGTGGTTTTCGTTAATATTGTTATTCATATTCTTAAATCAAAGTTATTTCAAAAATATCGAAACGATGAAGTGTTCGAATGAAAAAGAAATGTGTCTTACCAAGATTATGACACGATTATAGATGTCCTAGATCAATTAAAATACGAAGTGACATTTGTAGAACGTTACAATTACAGGAAATATTGTTACATGATTTATTGCACGAAAAACATAGTTAATGTATTCGATCATGGTGGTGATGAAAAACTTGAAAAATCCGTTTGCGAGTGAGTTAAATTTATTTGCAGATTACACTCATTCACATCAAATAGATCATGGATCGAATTTGCTGAAAGGTTAAATATCGTTATGGATTATATCCTATATCATTCTAACGATGACAACAACAATAAAAAATGATGGTTTTATCGAAATACGAAAAGCATAAAATCCTTCTTTCGAAAAAAATGTCATCTCTTTCCTATAATAATACACGCGGTCATAATATACAACAAGTATTCGTTCCTTCGTTTGATGATATGATGAATAGAAAGTGTTGTTATTTTTAAAAAAAAATGTAATATATAAAAAGGAAAAAAAAAGGAAAAAAATAGTACGAAAACAAATAATAGAAGAAAAAAATAATAAGAATAGAATTTTTTTTATATATTTATAATTAGAATTATGAGTAAAAAGATCGATTAAATGGAATTGATGGCTTGGTTTCTTCTAAGGGCATTGTGTAAAGCTTACACGATCTGCATGAAAAACAACTTCCTCGCATCTTGAACGAAAGATGCTTCAGCTGTTGAGAAGAGAAAGAATTTAATCACAGTAATCATTCGTGTCTTACGATGGAATGGAAAGACATTGTCACTATGTATTTCATGCCTGCATTGGAATATGTCTGATGCAATGATGTGATCAAATGTTGGAAACAATTCGTGTCTTGTGTCGGAGAACCCAAACCCACTAAATTGGAAGAGTTGAAGATAGCACAACGATGTCCCACCACCAAAGACAGGTGATGCGTTTTGGAATATTTGTTGAAAAAGGGGAGACCACCACTAAAAAAATTTTCCAACGGGAGTCATGTTTTGAATTCCTTGTTGAAGGGAAGAAACCACTAAAAAATGTTCAATTAAATAATAAGGGGTGAAAATAAAAAATACATACAAAAATAATAATAGATATACATAAATAAAAATAAAATGAAAATGGAACTTCGAAGTAAAGAATATATGCATTGTTAGACAAATTGGACATTGAGCACATGGCACCTCTTCTACATCCAGAAAGTAGTGACGACGTGGGGTCTAGGATTCGAATCAAACAGATCAGTTGAATTCAATCGTATCTGACGTGAAAGAGAGATTATCATCGTTCGCTCAATAAGAAATATTCTAGATTAGATAAATTTGTGAGCAGTGTGGATTTGACTCTTATCACGGTCTCTATGGGTTTGAACATTGCTGGAATCAGTCTATTGTCGGCCACAGTGATTGCACTTGTGGTCGTGCTGGCCATAGAAGGATTGGCTGTGACTGCCAGGTTCGTTAGTACGATTGGAAAATGTCTCCCTAAGAAATTATCCGTGTAGGCCAAGAAGCATGAAAACAACAGCATTTTAGCTGATGCAAAGATCGACACTGTGTCGCATAAGATCTCTATGGCATTGAAAGACAGTAGAATTTTGGATGGCGAATACAACGACATATTGAACGAAAAACAAAAATACGAAGTCATCAAAATGAAGATAAGAGTCAAGACTCGTCAGATTATCAAGGAACAGTTGAAGGATTCTCACGTGGAAAAAGGTAGGTAAGAAGAAAGACAATCGTTTCATAAATTGTTAGATCCCAAAAAGATTGTGGGAGCAATTGATTGAAAAAAAAAAATATATATATATAAAGAAAAGAATAAAAAAATTATATATAAATTAAAAAAAATAACTAGATAATTAAATTGTTATACGAAAAAAACAAACAATGTATTGCATCAAATGCAAGAGAGCTACCAATATGGTTAATGTTATAAAAGTATTGACGAAAAATAACAGACTCATACTTCGTGGAGCATGTAAAGTGTGCAGTTCGACCAAGACGCAATTCGTCAAATGCAGTGCTGGCCTAATGGATAAATTGATTAATAATCTACCCGTCAAAATGCATCTGCCAGGACATCAATTCACGGTACCGGGAACGAAATTAAATAAGAGATTGAATCGAGATTTGACTCCTAAATCTTGGAGCAAACCCATCAATAGGGTGGATTCAGCCACTTACGCTCATGATTTGTGCTACGCTAAACATCCCGAAATTGAGACTCGTAATCGAATCTGCTATAAAAAACATGTTGACGCAAATGAAAAATATATTGCATTCCACTAGGAGAGAGAGAGTCGAACGTTCACTGTTTGGTAAAGTGATCAGTACCAAACGTCGATTCGGATGGGGTGATAAAAAAAAAAGACTCCAGAAAAAATATTATCAAATGCATTGGCGAATGAACTACAAAAGCCCGTCACGCATACATTTCGAAGTAGAAGGGTATTCATGAAGGGTCTGGATCAGATCTGGCTGGCCAATCTGGTCGACATGAAATTGCATTCGAGATGGGATGAGGGCATCAAATACATACTGATGGTCATCGACGAGTTTTCGAAATATGGATGGATGAGAACTCTGAAGAATAAATCGTGAACTTGCGTGGCCAAGGCTTTGAAGAGCGTATTCGAATCATCTTCTCAAAAACCAGATAAACTGTGGGTGGACAAGGGGAAAGAATTTTACAACAGTCATGTTCATCCATTGGTCGACCTCTATTCCATCGAAAACGGAGAGAAAGCTAATGTGATTGAACGTTGGAATAAAACCATGAAGGAAAAAATGTATAAGTATTTCACAGCCAATAAGACCAAGAAAATATCAACGTTCTGGTTGAAGAATACAACAACATGTGACACAGCTTGATCAAGATGATGCCCGTGGAAGCTAGCAATCCTCAAAATGAAAGACGTGTCTTCGCAAATCTCTATCCTGAAAGGATTAAGACCAAGAAGGTGTCTAGACCTCCGAAATTTGCATTCGGCGATCGAGTGAGAATCACTTCTTACAAGTCATTCTTCGCGAAAGGTTACACTCCTCGATGGACCGAGGAAATCTTTAAGATTGTTCAATTATTTTAAACAGATCTGGTGACTTACAAAATAGAAGTGTTAGAGGATGACAAAGATGACAGCAGAGAAATCATTGGAACATTTTACGAACAAGAATTTCAGAAGACGACATTTGAAAAAGCAACCCTTCACTTTTTTTACATATATATAGTAAGGTAAAAAAAAATAAAAATAATAATTTAAAAAAAAAAACAATTTATAATAAAAAAAACACAAACCACAAAAAAAAACATGACGAATATATTAGATATAACTGAAGGTCTATTGAGAGACGAAAGCATTCAAGAATACGAAGTTCATGGATACGAACCTGTGACTGGAACCAGTCTGAACAATGCCGGTGAGATAAGAATCAACATCGATACTCAAGATCTGTTTGTTCACCCCAGTTAAAGTTACATAGTGATACAGGGACGTCTCACCAAGAAAGACAGAAGCAATTAGGCCAATGACGTAGTCACTCTAGCCAATAATGGCATGATGCATCTGTTCAGTAATATAAAACACATGCTCTCGGGACAAAACATAGAATCCGTGTTTCATCCCAGACAAGCCACCACGATCTATGGACTCTCAATGCTCAATGTATCCGGACGATTTTTCGAAATCTGAAGGACTCAATCAATTGTGGGTGAAAGACACTGTCGCTGACATGAGTACAGCTAATACCGGTGCTGCCGCGAGATTCGACTACGTCGTCAAGACGTCGAGACCAAGAGGAACGTTTTCATTCAGGATACCTCTGAAACACATATTTGGAATTGCGGTAGATTATGATAAGATTCTCTACAGATTCATACACAATCTGACATTCATTCAAAAATGATACGATGAAGCCATCATGAGATCCATCGCGACGGATGCGGGTAAGATACATCTGAACAAGATATCTTGGTTCATTCCACATGTGCTGCCTTTGGTCACAGAGAAAGAGTAGGTCTTTACAAGATCATGGAATCGAAGAGTAAATTACTGGTGGAATTTAGAATGAGACTGTGTGGCACGGCCAGTATTCCTTCGTCCAGCAATCACTTCGATTGGAGATTGACTGTGAAATCTGCTTCGGAAAGACCATGATTCATCATGGTGGCATTTTAGACCGATAGGGATGGGTCTCAAGAGAAAAATCCTTCCCTGTTCGATCATTGTCACTTGAGAAGCGTACAGGTATTTCTAAACGCCACAAGATATCCGGCCATCGATTACAACACCTCTTTTGATAAGAACAATTTCTGCAGACTATACGGTGACGCCACCGATTTCAGAAAGAAATATCATCAACTGGACGAATTAATGGGTAATCCTAACAGCAATCCCACTGAATACAAATCGATGTATCACCTGTTCATACTAGACATCAGTAAACAGAGCGAGTGACTCAAGAGTAGCATCTTAGACATTCAGATCAACATGCAATTCGACAGGAACATGCCAACGAGAACCGATGCTTTCACCTAGTAGTCCTGTCAGATAGAGAGTTAGAATTCAAATTGAACGTACAAAAAATGTCCTTCATTGAATGGAAAAAAAAAAATTGAAAATAAGAAAAATTAAAAAAAATATAAAAAAATATATGAATATAAAAAAACCCCTAAAAAATGACTAATCAAGATAGAGAATGTTTGATATGAAATTAAAAGCATTTGGTAGATAACATAGATGAGAGCAATTTATTAAATATATTAGATCGGTTTGAAATGACATATATTTTTTACTTCTAAGTTCTGTTTTCATATTATTTTTTATTTATTTATATCTATTTTTATTTTTTTATGTCTTTTTTATTTTTACACCTTATTATTTAACGCAAATGTTTTTTTTAGTGGTTTCTTCCCTTCAACAAGGAATTCAAAACGTGACTCCCATTGGAAAAATTTTTTAACGGTGGTCTCCCCTAACAATAAATAGTCCAAAATGCATCCCCTCTCTTCGGTGGTGAGACATCGTTGTGCTAACTTCAACTCTTCCGATTTAGTGGGCTCGGGTTCTCGGACACAAGTCACAAATTCATTCCAACATTTGATCACATCATTGCATCACGCGTATTCCAATGCAGGCATGAAATACATAGTGATGATGTCTTCCCATTCCAACATAAGATACGAAAGATTACTGTGATTAAATTCTTTCTCCTCTTGACAGCCGAAGCATCTTTCGTTCAAGACATGAGGAAGTTGTTCATTCACGCAGATCACGTAACCTCTACACGACACCCTTTGAAGAAACCAAGCTCTCGATTCCATGGAATCGTTCGTTTTACTCATAATTATAATTATTTTATCGTCGTCGTCGTTAGAATGATATGGGATATACTCCATAACGATTTTTAACCTTTCGGCAAATTCGATCCATGATCTATTTGACGTAAACGAGTGTAATCTGCGAATAAATTCGACACACTCGCAAATGGATTTTTCAAGTTTCTCATCCCCACCATGACCGAATACATTAACTACGTTTTTCGTGCAATAAATCATGTAACCATATTTTCCGTAATTGTAACATTTTACAAATGTCACTTCGTATTTTAACTGACCTAGGACATCTATAATCATGTCATAATCTTGGTTAGACACATTTTTTTTTTCGTGCAAACACTTCATCATTTCGATATTTTTGAAATAACTTGGATTTAAGAATACGAATAACAATATTAATGAAAACCACGTTCCGTACATATTTAAATACACGTTGTGTACGATTTGTTCCAATTGAATTGTTTCTAATGCATACACATGTAAATATTGTGAAAAAGCTTAAAGCTTTTCATAATACAAACATAGTTTTGTTAACAAAAGCGTTCTTGTTACCATATCTTTTCTCTCCTTTTTTTCATTTTTTTTTTAATCATTATTTTTTATTATTATTTTTATTTACTTAATATTTTTTTTTTATAATAACATACCCAAAATGGGTATATTCTCAAATGGCGAATTCTGACTGAACAACAAACCTTCACCGATTGGTTTCACATTCTCTCCGGTCTTCGGATAGAGACCATCTCCGTGAAAAGCAATGCCACCACTGCCCTTTCTCACAGGTCCTACATACAATCCTTTACCTTAAATGTCTATGCGACACATGGCTCCTCCCTTCTTCAAAAATAGTTTGTTTCCCCTCTTCTTCTAAAACCTCTTCTTCCTCCACCCATTAATTTGTCGACTCCCAAACTAGTGAGTCCCAAGAGAGCTCCCATGCCTAGAGCTGGGAACACCAACTTCGCGAGAATGGGTAATGCTTTGGTGGCGAGTCCCGCCAATATCGGTAAGAAACTGCCTTCCACTCTCAGATTGTTTCTCAATTGAATGGGACTCAGTCTCACCATCATTCCCGTTCGATTACGAATCGCTTTCTACTTCCTTTTGATTTGAGTTTTAATCCAGGCGATTCACCAGATCTTGATGACTGAATTTAAATCTAACGGCCTCGCCTCGATAACTCAATGCTCAACAATAACTCAATGCTCTAAGAAGTTTAGGTTTCCGTACTTCGGATATGTTCACATTTTTAATTATGTATCGACAAGTCATATTAATTATTTTTTCATTTGATTATATATACTTTTTTTTAATTATGAATACTGACCGCTTCGTGAGGCCAGTTTTCCTTGTTTTTTTTGGAAAGTATTTATTTCTTATATAGTATATAAAAAAATAAAAAAACTATTTTTTTTTTTTTATTTTTTTTTTATTATTTTTTTAATTTTTTCCTCTCATATCTCTCTGATGTGTAATTGAATAGTCACTCTCTCTCCACGAAGATCTAACAGATTGCTGTTCTGATCCGTCAATATGGTTTTGATGCTATACAATGTGTCCAGGATCACGGGTTGATTGACACGATTTTGAGGTCACTCCACAATCTTATAACCCTGCAAAACGTCCAGAAAGAATGAGTAGATGATAGCCTGGGCTCTGCCGTTGACATAACTTTCCGTGATAACATTGACATTCACTAAAAAGTGATAGACCGTGAGAATGTCGACCATATTTTCGGATGCGGCATGACCTCAATACATCTTTTGATCGAATCCCAACAAGTTGCAGAACGAATCTTCTGCACTAAAATCCACTTGGAAATTATCTCCCAAATCTAATATCATCTGTAGAGTACTCATATGGGTGCGAGTTTTATCATCTTGCTTCCGTGACCATTGGTCTTCAGTCTTGCCTGGATGTGATGGTTCAGATCGTCTATGTCGTAACTCACTTTGGGAAATTGAATCAATCCACACTGTTGGAATACTCGAACGCATTGTTCTTTTTGGTGACATTTGGAGACGAATAGTAAGTCTCAAGATTAACAAATGCCATCTCATATCTCTTCTCCTTCTTCAATTCGATGGAATGTTCAAAGTTTGTAGTGAATCGAGTCGTGTAGTGACTCACTATGATTTGAAAGGATTGTTTTGCAGCCGTGTTCTCATCTATCCGTTCTAATAGGTGATGTTCTGACATTTTCTTTTATTATTATTTATTACTTATATATTTTTATGTTTTATCGATATTTAAAAAAAATATATTTTCTTCTCTATTATTATTGGAAAAAAAATCGTCGAATCCGCTTCGATATTTTCCATTGTTAATCTCGCAAGCCAAATCGATCACCATGAACTTGTGATGTCCTTTACCCCATACTTTCTCACAGAATCTCCTGAAATCTTCCCTGCTCATGCCGTTGGCCACATGATCTCCATAGATGTGATTGAGATTCTTGAAATCCTGACAAAAGAGGCACAGAAAATTAACATTCTCCCTTATTGTCTGTCTGGGCAGTCGGAAATAATTCTGAAACAGATAGAAACAATCTACGTTGCTGTGACGCCCTCGAACGTAATACGATTCACATCGATTCTGTCTCTCCAACAGCAGATCGTCGAAGATCATGAAATTCTTATTCTCCGACTTCAACTGTCTTGGATCAGGAAAATTGTTGGCATTCTCATGAAACAGACATTCCACGTTCGAACACTTGACGTTTCTCTTGGTCAATTCCCTTGCGACCCTTTCCAATCTATTCGAAGTGTTGTGTCCTTCGAATTCGTCTCGGATGTCGAAGATTCTCCCTGTGACGCCCTTGGGTAATTTATGATTCATGAACTCTCAAAGCAATCTGTATTCTGGTTAAAAGAGACTCTTGCTGAAAATGAATAATAAGTCGTAATCCAACCAGCCGGGTCGCAACAATAGATTCATCAAGAGATTGATCTTTCTGCAATTCGACTTTCCCACTATCAGACCTCTCATGCTCTTGGGAAAGAACTCGTTGTTCGACCTCTTGGTTATCGCATCATTTCAAGACATGTTTTTGATAACCATTTTTTTTTTCTCCTGTTTTTTTTAACTATGTTTTGAATTATGTATTTTTTTCCATTTTTTTTTAATTTTAATTCCTCTGTTTATATATATATTATTTAATAAAAAAAGTTTTGTTTTCATTTATAAATAACTTTCAATCCCGATCCTTTCATCATTTTAGCTAAGTCTTGTAACGGTACGATGTCGTAGAAGTCTCCCCAACGTTTCGATTCGATTCTCGATCGTTTGGCTGGTGGTTGTGGTGGAGTTGTCAATTTATTAATCAACGCATCGGCACCTCTTCTCTTAGCGACTTTTGAAGCTATTCTACCACTCGCTTCAGCTGCAGCTTTCTTACCCGCATCGATCGCCGTCTTGTTACCAATTTTGAGAGCACTTGAGACGATCGCCGGTGAATTTACGAGTTAAAAATCGCATCATTGAATCCGTGATGCCCAATCTGCTGTAGACGTAAGATCTAGCATATCCTCTGTTATTTATTTCTAACATTTTATTATTATTATTATTATTTTTTAATATATATATTTTTTTATTTATTTAATATTTTTTTTCTTTTCTCTTACTATTTTATTATTTCAAACGATTCATCAACTTTTAATAATGCTTCTTAGTCAAGACCTTATGCCTCAACAATTCGTCGCACACGCTCACTATTTTGTTTAGTCCAGGCACATTAGACATAAAAATGAGAAAGTAAGGAAAAAAATCGGAGAAAGCTGATTTTTTTATATGTTTCCGGGACACACATTGCGGATAAAGTGTGAAAAGTCCCCGCGAATCCGAGTTGAGCTTTTTTAGTTATAGCGGTTTTTTTATGAAAAAAAAAATTAAAAAAAAAAAATTCGACCCAGCTCCATATTTCTCATTCTTATTCGCCTTAGTAGGGTGAGAATCATAAATATCGTGCTGAATTATATTGAGAATACATATCCCCAACAGAAAATGTCAACTTTGTACCAATCCTCACACTCAATGGTGAAATATTCACGAAAATGTACAAAATTACGAAAAAAAATTTATTGTTTTCATACACACAACGGTACACAACGTCCAATAAATCAAATCTACGACTACTTTGGGAGTTAAATTATATATCAAAAATTGCAGAGAGGCAGTGGCTTTATAATGATATATAACAATAGTCATTTATTCCATAATGAACTGGTGAAACGTGTGAAATATTAACCATACCCCCTAAACTCAAATTCAAACGGCATCGACTTTTCTCATCCAAATACCGTATTATAGCATCATTGTTTCAATTTCCATGTTCGATTAAATCACATAATGTGGTGTTCGCCTACACTCAAGATGCGTTGACAAAAGTATTCGGTAGACTCGGCGGCTTCCATATGATTGTGTCATATTTAGGGGCAATTGGTTCGATCATGGCTGGTAGCGGCTTGGATGAACTTTGGGGGACTGTTTATGCTGGTGGGTCAATCCATCATTTGATCAGTGGTCATGCATATTCAAGAGCAGTTCGTGCCCATTTGCTAACACAAATTGCCATTACAAAACTTGTGTTTGAAGAAAGCCGAACACTAGATAACATAGACTGCACAGAAGTCAATGAAATATTCTGTGGACTTGCCAGAGGTGACTGTACAACAGCTGACGCTGTCAATCAAGAAAGTGTCAACCATCTACTGTCAAAGTTACACGAACTGCTCCAGAATGCGTCCGTAGGACGCACAGGAAAGCTTTGGGTACAATACTACAAGCAAATAGGTCTTCTCCAGTTGTTCTTGAGAGCAGAGCGCACAGGCGAGTGGGAACTCCACACATATTGTGTTCGCAATATGATTCCAGTATTTCACGCAGGTGGTCATTTTGCATACGCAAAAAGTTCTCATCTCTATTTGCAGCAGATGAATGAGCTAACAGAAATAATGCAACAGGATGATTTGAAGTTGTTCACTGAGAAAGGTTACTTTACCATAAGGCGCTCAGATAAATTCTGGGACGGGATATATTCTAATCAGACCATAGAGCACTGTTTAATGAGAATGTTCAAGCCCCCTGGTGGTCTCACACATGGCAGGGGAATAACCGATAGCACTGTTGCGAAATGGGTACATGGACTACCTCTTTGCCTTCCGATATGTAATGCTCTCGAAAATTTTGTTCATGTTCACACTGGTCATGGCGAACAACATCGGGATCTCCGGCAAAGTTCACAATTGACTGATGCCAATGATATCACCAGAATGCATTCCCCCTTTCAGAATAGAGATCCACTACAATTAGTCTCTATAGCGACCGGGCTTGTGGCCGACGAAACTGTGAACTGTGACCAAGTTCGCAAAATTGGTGAATGTTGCGTATCGAATGTTGTAAGCAAAACGTTCAACAGCATCAAACTACGACGTGTTGACACTGTGAAGTCTTTCGCATCGATGGCAAATAGCATCAAAGTCCGTGGAAGTAAGGTAGTGATTGACCCCCACAATTCTGTTCAACCGCATCACATGTGTTATTCAGTCACAAGCAGAGATGGAAGAGTATCTCAAATATGAACTCGCCCCGAAACCACCAGCATTGTTTGATTCTGCTGGAATGAGGAAGACACAGAAAAGCACGCTCGGTAAGATCCTCAAAACATACGGTTCCGAGCAAACTAAAATCCCAGAACATTCTCTGTTTGTTGTAGATGGTGGATTTTTATTGAGGGCAGTTGTATGGCCTAAACAGTCGTCATATAAGGACATATGTACAACATATTCCAATTATCTAGTGAGACATTTTGGGGCGAACGTCGTGGTTGTTTTTGATGGTTATGCTTGTACAATGTCGACAAAGGGCATGGAACAAGCCCGTAGATCTAAAGACAGGTATTCCATTGATATCAATATCTCACCCGAGTTACCAGCCACCACACCCCAATCCGATTTCCTTGCAAATGCCAAGAACAAAACCCAACTGCTCGATCTTCTAATGCAGGAGCTATCTGCTATCAATATTCAGTCCAAGCAGACCGAGGCTGATGCTGATGTACTGATAGCCGAAACTGCACTTGACATCGCTCAAGATGACAACAATGTTGTCGTTGTGGGAACAGACACAGACTTGTTAGTCATTCTTACCTCTCGAGTTCAACCGGGATGTAATATTCACATGATGTATTCCATTACCCCAAACTTACTAGTTTCAGTTAGTGAAATAGCAACCAAAATGGGTGACCATAGAAGCAACCTCCTTGTAGCACATTCTATAAGTGGTTGTGACACTACTTCTGCACTCTTTCGAGTTGGTAAGAAGAAAGTATTCAATACAATTGTCTCCGATGTTACTAGCGACTCACAACAGTATGTCAACACAATTTTGGCGGATGACAGTACACCAAGTGCAGTAGCCGCTGCCGGGGAACAACTTCTCCTGATTTATATGGGAGTAAAACTGTTTCCTCTCTCGACCAATATAGATATGTCACTTACAAGCGTTATGTAGCAAAATCTAAACTGAATAAACCCATCGACCTAGCCTCACTCCCACCAAGCAGCGATGCTGCACAACAACATGTCTACAGATGTTATCTCCAGGTCCAACAATGGCTGGGCACATCGCTTCCTCCGACGGATTGGGGGTGGTCGCTAGACAATGGACTTCTTGTACCGACTGCAGCCACAAAGCCATGTGCCCCCGATAACCTACTGAATCTAATCAGTTGTGGTTGCAAGAGTGCTTGTACAAAAAGGTGTTGGTGTAAGAAGGCAGGACTCTCTTGCTCAGGTTTGTGTAATTGCAGTTTCTTTCGGATTCTTGTAACAACCACAGAAACATGGTCCTGTCGGAAATTTCTGAGTTCGATGAATAATATGTATATAGGTAATGTCATTTCTGTATATAGCGTTGATAATAGTCAATGTAACTTAATCCATGTTGATTGATTTTACATTCTGTAAATATTATTTATTGATTTTTGTACATTCTGTAAATATTATTTATTGATCTAATGCTGCCAGACACAGACGTGTCTGTTCGGTCCCAAGCCCGAAAATAGTTGAGTTCTCATGCTGACGAATTTTATTGCAAAAGGGGAACTCGGCCAGAAGCAGAGGGGGTCTTCCATAATGTCTATTTTGTAAGCAATGATAAAAGTCTTCAAATGGTGGTGGATTTTTTATCGTCTGTCCAACTAACATCCCGTTCTGTACTACGACCGTTTGGGCAAATCCGTTAGGAAAATCGTCATTTTTTGCGTAAATCCGATACCTTTTTGTGAAATTTCAATAATTTTTCGCACAAATTGTCACAGAATGCACATTTTTCTCTAGGTAAATGTATATTAGACATTATGTAGCTCGAAATACGCGTAAACAAAAAATACAGTTGGATCAATTCGAGGTTACAAAGTTCGTGCGATTTTTTAAAATTTTTTTCAAACGCGTTTTCGAAAAAAGGCTGTAGGAAAAAAAAGCTCAACTGGGATTTTAGGGGACTTTTGTCTAATTGTTCAGTGACATGTACTCGACATTCCCTGAAAAAATCAGCTTTCTCCGATTTTTTCCCTAGTGAAACCTAATGTTCTTGGGCTAGTTATCCACTCCTTTGTTACCAGCCTCTCTGCTAGCCATCAACAATCTCAATCTCTCCAACACGGCATCGGGATCGCGTGGAAGAAATAACGTATCGGTCGTCATTCCCTTTCCAGTCACCAGCGACCTCACGAGTCAGTCAGTATCCATCGATATGGCTTCCATCACGTGCTTCCACTTGTGATCTCTCCTATCCTTCGGTCTCGTCTCTGGGGTCGTTGTTCTTCTCCATGGCGTGGGTCTGAACCATAATGTCTCCGTAATTTTGGTAATCCTCATCAGTGTAATCTATGGGTTTCTTGTAACCGAGCAGTTAATGCAGTCCGTCGGTCATTTCGTACCTGTTTGGAGCGACGATCAATCGTCTTCACGCGATACTTCCTTGACACCCACGAAAGTTTTATCGTCTTTGCGACGCAATCAGTGTATCAGATCTTTTTCATTACTACTATCATCGTCAAATCTGACACTGCTCGAAGCGTCGCTACTATCGACGGTACTTGGATCGGTCTCGATTCTCTCTGGGGTGAATCCGGACAGACTTGTCAACGTAAAACTACCGGAGATTGAAGCGGTCATCCTCTGAGAACCTTCTTTCATGGGTCTCAATTCCTAGACGATCTCTTTCCTGGCTCGTTCCTGAACCTCGGTGACGGGTTTGAACAACTTGGTCGACTCTCGTCCCAATCCCATCTCTCCCAATCGCCTGGCTCTATCGAAACAATTTTTCATCATCCGTCTCACAACTCATAGTGTAACGCACACATACACACACACATCTTCGATCGTGATCCACCCATCCATCCATTCCAGATCATGCCGTAGAGCTGACTTATATAATTTTTTTTTAGACTTGGACGAGCGATTTCTCTCTCAATGCCAATAAACCTCATACATTATCGCAGGCAGGTTCTAGCACTCCAGTATAAATTCCTCGCTCGATTCGGACTCTTTTTTCCTGTGGGAATCAACGTTCAATCGCGCGTCGTCAATCAACGACTGCAGAAAAGATCCGTGGATTTGGGGAATTTTTGTCAATGGGAATCGCAGTGCTAATCTTGCCTCGAGTCACGATCTTGCAAACTCTATAGTATCGAAAATTCGAAAAAATCACCTAAAATGGAGAGTTCTTGTCACCTCCACGGAAAGGTGAATGTTTTCCAGAGAAACTCATTGTTAAATATATGAAAAGTGAATTTTTCAAGTCGGTGAGTTTTTAAACATTTTGAATAAATTCCGTCGAAAGCGAGTCAAACGTTAGAGAAATTGAACATTGAACCCACGACACATCGTCTACCATCACCACTGCAAGAAAGAGGAGAAAGTGATGATGTAGAGATAGAGGTGTTGAATCGAACAAATCATTAGAATTCAATCGAAACGAATGCAATTTTTCCCGCACTCCTAACTTTCTAGTGCAAAAAGGTTCGTGTACGGTAAAAGTGTGCTGGTACTCTCGTATTCCCCCTACTGATGGTTACTATTTTTTTTTGGTGGGGGGGGGGGGGGGGGGGCGGATCCACACATTTTGTCTGTACGATTCAGAAGCCATTTTCGAACCGATTTTCTCATAATTTTTCACACGCACAGAGGGGCACAAAATCTAAAAATGTACCGCGGAATTTTCAGATTTAGACCTGAGTGTGACACGACTATTTATATACAAGAGATGTTAGGCAATGTATTTGTTAACCCATCACAGGCTGCCAAACATCAAAATGTTGACGAAGTGGACTGTTTCGGGCCCCACAGATCCCAAGTATACACGAGAGATAAACATAACTTCCTTCGTTGGAAGTTGGATACACCGAGGATCATTTCTATAAGTACTAAGGGTTTTCAGAAAAAAATAAGCATTAACCCGTTTTAAATTGGCTAAACCGGAAATCCCCTCAAAAGCTGAACAATTCATGTTTTTGTGGATTTCTCTAAACGAGTCTTGTAGATTTTCAAGAAAAAATGGCCACTCGCCGGTTTTGGGGTGACATTACAAGTTGCATGGACAAAGTATGCCTGTAAGCATTTGCTAACCCTCCACGGATTGTTAAACGTTACAATTGTGATAAAATGATCTGTATTTGGATACCGGCAGCATCCAGTGGGTAAGCCACAGAGAAAGGCATCTTATTTTATCGGACGCAAAATTGATAGCGAAACATTTTTGTAGGTAGCAAGGGTATTCAAAAGTTGAAGTCTTAACCCAGTTTTGGCTGTTTAAAGAGAGATACATACCCCTTATAAGCATAACATTCCCATTTTCTGTGAATTTCTCTAAAAACAACTCGTAGGTTTTCAAGAGAAAATGACTAATCGCAGGTCTTGGAGTGACATTACAAGTTGCATGGACAAAATATTCCGGCGACCGTTTTTTAACCTTCTACGGGCTGCCAAGCATCGTAATCTTGAGAAAATGAACTGTTATTTGGGTACCCTCAGCAGCCAGTGTGAACCAGAGTTAAAAACATAATCTCCTTTGTTTGAAGTGGAATTTACCTAGGACCATTTTCGTAAGTAATAAGGTCATTCAAAAAAAACAAGCGTTAACACATCTTGGGCTCGTTAACCCCCTGCACTCTGATGTCGAGAATACTCGACACCTCCCCCACTCTTAAGCCCCACCACACCTCCCTGTCATCCATGGTTATCCCCCCTGTGTTGTCAGAAATTCAGCAATTTAGATTTTGGTTGACAGAGCTCAATTGGAGCTCTGTCAACCAAAATCTAAACTGCTGAATTTCTGACAACACAGGAGGGGGATAACCATGGATGACAAATCAGGCGTTTCGTCATCAGAGTGCAGGGGGTTAAAGGGCGATAGCCCTCAAATGCTTAAAAATTCATGTTTTACGTTGATTTCTCTTAAAATGTCGCGTAGACTGTCGAGAAAAAAACTGGCCATTTCTAGGTCTTGATGTGACATTACAAGTTGCAAGAACAAAATATTCTGATAAGTGTTTGTTAACCCTCCACAGGCTTTCAAACATCAAAACATTGATTAAATAGACTGTTTTCAGCCACCCACAGCACCTAACGTGTAGCTGAGAAATAAACATAACTTCCTTTATTGGAGGTTAAATTCACCAAAGATAAATTTTGTAAGTAATAAGGGTATTAAAAAAACCAAGCCTTAGTCCGTTTTGGGTTGATTAAACAGTGATACCCAACAAACGCTTAAACATTCATGTTTTCCTTGGATCTCTTCAAAAACCTCTTGTAGATTTCGAGAAATATTGCCCATTCACTGGTCTAAGTTCTTAGTGTGACATTACAAGTTGGATGGACAAAATATTCCGTAAGCATTTGATCACCCCACACGGGCTGCTAAACATCACACATTTGATAAAATGGGCTGTTTTCAGACATCATCAGCATCCAATGGATATGTAACAGAGAAACAAAATTTCTTTTATCAGACGCACAATTTTTAGGGAAAAATGTTTGTATTATCTGTGGATTTCTCCAAACGCTTCTTGGAGACTTGGAAGAAAAAAATTACCATTAGCAGGTCTTTGTCTGACCTTATATTTTGCATAGACAAAATAGTCTGTTAAGCGTTTGTTAACCCTATACGGACTACTAAACATCAACATTTTGATAACGTGGACTGTTTTCAGTCACCAACAGCACCCATTGGCTATGTAAACGATGAACAACACTTCCTTTACCGTGTGTATAATTCACGGAGGATCATTTTTATAAGCAGTAAGGGTATTTAAAAACATGATGTTTAACCCATTTTGGACTAGTTAAGGAGAGATGCCCCTTAAAAGCTTAAAATTTGCATTTTCCGTGGATTTCGCTAATTGCCTGATGGCGATTTTCAAGAACAATCGGACATTGGCAGATCTTGGTGTGGTATTATAAGTTGCATAGATAGAATTTTCCGCCAAACGTTTGTTAAGCCCTCTACAGTCTATCAAACGTCCAAATTTTGATAAAATTGGCTATTTTCGGGCACCAAAGGCACCAAATGGGTATTTAACAGATAAACATAACCTCTTTTATCGGACGCAGAAATCATGGAGAATAAACTTTGAAGGTATTAAGGGTATTCAAAAAACCAAGCCCTAACTCCGTTTTACCGGACTAAAGACAGGCAGACCTTAAGAACTTAGAGTTCACATTTTCTGAGGACTTCTTCGAGTGGTTCTTTCAGGTTTTCAAGAACATATAGTCTCTTGAGAAGAATTATCCTCGCAAGCGTCCATTAACCCTCCACAAAGAGACAGGCATCACAATTTTAGATACATTTGAGATATAATGGCCTGTTTGCAAATAGCCACAGCACTTAACGAGTCTGTGGCAAACAAACGTGACTTCTTGTGTCGGACACAGACTTCTCGGATGCTAATATTGATATTAACACTCTCCACCAATAATAACCTGGACTTTCTTTTATCAAACTGGGCCATCTGAGACTATTATACCCACTTTTCTCGAGGCATCAATAAATATACTTTAGTGATACAGTTAAAAACAATTCTTCAGACAATCTGGGGGCATAAAAATCACAGAATTTCGTCTGGAAAAAAAATGAGTCTCCAGATGTATGAAGTCTAGCCTATTTATATGGTTCTGATGTTGTTTATCTAGCTTCACTTGTGTATCTTTCTTCAGAGGTGTTTTTGAATTTATTATTTTTGAGCGGAGGTGTGGGTCGGGAAAAATGAAGGCAAATTGGCAGATAGAGGGGGGGGGGGGGGTGTCTATGGTTTGTAGTAACAGAGAGTTTGACAATTCCTTGTTGCGTTTTATGGACTTGGGCTATCAACGTGCGATCTCCATAATGTATGGGGGAAGGTTGGTGCTTGTCTTTACTAGTGAAATAGACAAAACTACTAGTCTATATGCTCAATGAGTCGTTCAAGTGGCGTTTCCTCAAATGTGTACATTATTGTCGTACAAGACCGGCATCGCATATTATTGGGAGGTAATATAAACGGCAGTAGTGCTAAATTTTAAACTCTTTTTGAGAAGTTTCACAAGTACTCCTACCTACGAGACGTGGCCTACAGTGTTGCCCACTTCGTCTATGTCAAAGTGAGTTCCTGCACTGAATCATTGCAGTTTAAGACTTCACACTGACAAATAAGGATGGGGGATTGAATAAAGACAACTCTAAGGTAGATGTAGAATTCAATGGTATGTTGGCTGATAAGAGAGTAGGATTATCCAATAGTCTGTATTGTGGTAGCACACAGACCACCTTATCATTGTCATCGGTGTGGGTAGTGGCACCTCGCTTGATCGCCCATTGGCAGAAAACTGTAGTGACAATGAGTTGCAGGTCTCAATATGCTCCGACATGAGGGGAATTAGACAATTTGGATAATAACTGAAAATGAGGAAGAGGAGAGTGGATAGGCCGCGGAAACGGTTCATTTCAGAGTGAAATTACCTATAGTGTTGAATGAGAAGCAGGTCAGTAGACGGGTATACGAAATCAAAGTGACCTGTGTGAGATCGGCGCAGAAATGAGAACTGACTGTTCGGTTTATGGGGCCCGTCAGTAAATCAGGATGCGA
Source organism: Pictodentalium vernedei (assembly GCA_031216915.1). NCBI lineage: Eukaryota > Metazoa > Mollusca > Scaphopoda > Dentaliida > Dentaliidae > Pictodentalium > Pictodentalium vernedei. Next base: position 340,211,295 of record CM062297.1, read on the forward strand.
ACATGGTCACAGGAAATAAGATGTGCGACGACCATTGATATCAACGACATAGAGCATTACAATTAAGCTGAATGAGCAATGTTGCGTGAACCAATTACATGTGTACAAGGCCACCAAAGTGAGAGTTTGAAAGCTGCCCACATCCCAGTCTATGTTCTTCAGGCCTGATATTTTAGATGTGGGACAAATCCAGTAGTTACAACAATTCCATGAATGGGAAAATCTATTAAAACTGGGCGCAGTTGGTTTCAACTCCTGTGACCCCCCCCCCCCCCCCCCCCAAAAAAAAAAAAAACAAAAAAAAAAAACACACATAAGCTACCAATAAGTATTAGTATCGTCGGATAGTACCATATATTGAAATGGTTGGGAAGGGGGACTGGTGATTTGACCTATATGTACTTACTGTTTTATTTGTGATCTAGTGTGATAGCAGTACATTTCGAGTTTGGGTGTGCACAACATTCCAAATGGAGAAGGGTAAGCAAATGGTGTATTTGGCCGATTTAGACAATTGTGTCATTTGGATGTCTTGGTCCAAAGTCGAAAAGCACATTAGCATTTCGGACTGATTTGAGATGAAGTGGTCAGTGACCTTGGTAAAATAGATGGTTAATTAACTGTTGATGCAGCAGTTACCGACATGTCATCTACAATGCATATGCTATTCCCATATTACTTTATAAATGTTGATGGAGATGTTATGAGTGTCTATGGTTTCGAATGATTGTGTTCGCCCTTATCACTTGGTAGATGCATTGCTGGCATATGGAATGGCGCAAGGCAACGATGGAGGCGAGGAGTAGGTAGGTATTCGATTTATCTCAGTACACCCACACCATCGAATAATATGCTCATGCAAGGCAGAATGCTGTGCATGCAGATATATTTATGGCAGCAATAGGTTCATCCGGCCGTCCGTGAGCAGTTATTTCCAAATAGTAGTCATTACACTGCCCTTGCTCTCTCAACTAGAGTCCAGTCTGTGTCACATCTGGTGCTGTTGAATGAATCGGATGTAGTGGTATTTTTTTTAAATCATTCAGTTAGCCTACTTTTATGTAATTCATGGATGTATCTTGACATTTCAAAAGTCCAGTTTCTTTTAATTTTCGAAGGATATATTAATATCAGGTTTTATCGGGAGTCAGGGCTCACTCATTTTTTCTTGTTGTGTCTGTACCCTGAATGTTTGTATGTTTCAACCACCGTAGGTCTGTATAATTAACCCTTTACTCAAAAATCGCCAATTAATTTTCATTATTTTTTTCCATTTTTTGTCTCAAAAACGTAGGTTAGGACCTCTCATTGGAACGATCTCGTAAAGGGTTAAATTAGTACTTAACTTCCCCATAAATGCAAGAGAGAATCGCACATTTATTTTATACAGTAATGTGGACTATACTATTCGATGGATCAGGGATCAACGCGTTATCAAAAGCTGCACAGTTAATTTGATTTGCATCAATTGTGTAAATTTCGACGGCATGGATCTGCAGAGACAAAAGCAGAAGAAATGCAGGTAATGTTTCAGCACGGGGCATATTGTGTCGAGTGGGCGGTTTTAAAAACTATCACATTAGCGAAGATTACGTGAAATTGTTTTTAACCATTTAACCACTGTAACCCCCCCCCCCCCCCCCAACCCCCTGGCCTGACTTTTGCGCAAAATTCACTATTCATATTTCATTATTTTTTAAAAATTATTTTGTCTCAAAAACGTAGCTTGTGACATCTCATTGGAACAAGCTCACTGAGCTCGTTTCAATGAGGGATCATAAACAATGTTTTTGACTCAGAAATGAAGAATATTAGTTATTCAAAAATATTGTTTGCAGGTACCGTCAGTTTTTGTGATAGGTAAAGGGTTAAACCACCAACGAGATACAATATCACGTGTATTCATGCACTACGTGCTTCAGATACTATTTATTATATATAACCTTCCATTGGCTCTTTGTAATATAGTCTGTTAAAGATTACCCAGGATACAGAAAATGTACTAGAAGTAAGTGTTACCGTTCCTATCAGACGCCCCGGATGGTATTGTCTTGTAAATTACAGTCGACATGGAATGGACGAGTCTGCTGTGTAGTGGTAGATATCTTCAGTAATAATTTAATCCTACAACCCTGATTAGGCTTAAATTATAACTTACCGTCCTTCACAATTTGGTATTTATTTTGTTACTTACTCATTGGTGGTGTACTTTTGAATTACGCAAAACATTATGCACCACTGTTTGAAGGATTAATCCATTCAATGAGGTTAAATCGACCATTCTTCCATTCCTGAATGACAGAGTAGCGTCACGGTTTGCCACTCACTAACAAAACAGTAAATGATCTTCTTGCTACAACGGCGTGTTGAATACATTTTTCAATCGGAGATTTATATTTTATCTCGCGGTTTTAGAATATTTCCCTTTTTCCCCCTTTTGAGAAAACGTTGAATGTTATTGTTGGACCTACAAGGGATTGATAAACCAATTCATTCCCGACTACCCAGTTTAGTCGCGTCCAGACTCTGGAGCCAAATGAGAGTTTCCACTTTTCGCCGATGTCACTGGCGGGTGTATTCTCATTCTTGAGCAGTTTTCACTTTCAAAGATTATTTTTGACTCTAGACTAGGAACTACGGAGCTCGAGTCATTTGCTGTCTGCTGGGTTCCCCCAAGTATAAACTTGCGCTCGAAGGTCATGATATGAAGTTTGGTTTGGAACGACCCATGAGTCCAGCACACTCCATATCACTTGCAGTGTCAATGAAAAGTGTTTAGAATTCAAAACAACCACCTCGTCTTATCAGGGACAACACACCATACACCTATGTGACTTAAAGATATGTAAACTTCTTGGAGTCAAGTTACATTTGAGCATTTTTTTTTAATGTTGATATTTGTACTCAGAAATGTAAAAAAAAAAATGTACTCAGAAATAAAAAAAAATCATTTTCAATGGGGAGGGCCTTTTTGGGCTGTTAATTTTGACCAAGAGTATGTGGTGGAACAAGAGTAACTAAAATGCCACCTTTATCTCTAACAAATCAGTACCAATGCTGGATTGCACGTTGTGGGTGTCCCTCATGTTACCACACGTCTTACTTTCGCAAGGGTTATTTTTAAACTGATGTCTACAGAAAATAACCACCCCTGCCATTTCATAAATTAGAAATTTGTACAAGCACAACACAGAATTAGTGAATTGTGCTAGTATCATGAAATGTTTTTGATTTGGTGATGTTGTGTTCTCCGTCTGTGAAAATTCATACTTCCTGTTGAGCCTTAATGAATTGCCACAGTATGACATCAAAATTAAGGGACTCCAACTGAAATTGTCTATGACAGGACAGGACAGAAAAAGTGGGCGGAAACAGTTGGAGCATTCAGGTTCTGGCTGAGCTTCTCTCTCCACAAAAAGGAATTTTTCGGCACACAATACATAATTTAATCTCATAATAGGAACCCCAGTGTGCCGTAGGCCCGCAAGGGGTTGCACATACCCAATCAGATAAATGTGTTCCAGAACACAATTCTCTCAAACCGTCAAGCGATATTTTGAATTGGACAGTAAATTTCAGGGAAAAATCACGTGACTTCCGGTTCACAAATGCCGATACAATTGCAATCGGCTTATCCCCCCTCAAGGAATCTTTGGGCCGATATCAACAATCAAACAAAATGTCAAATGCGTTCGTTTTCTGTTGCAACCCAACTCGCATCTCAGCTTTGCGTAATATTTACATGTCTACACATCACTCGTATTCTGTCCTTTTAGACGTTTTTCAATACGCTCAGCTAATAATCTTGTTATTTCAGATCGAACTCTCATGATTTCGTTGTAACTTGTCCTATTCGGCAATTACGTGATGTACCTTCATCGAAAAACCGCAGATATAACCGGCGATCTTGTTGATTATGTTGGTGCGAATTCATAAAGATATGCACGGGCACGTAGCTGGTGAAGTTCAAGAATCAAAACGAAACACAGTTTTTGAATTATCCTAATTTTAAGGTGTAATAAATAGTAATGAATAGTTTGCTTGAAAATAGGTGAAACAGTGCTGATAAGTTGCTCCCGGGTCGATTCGCCATAATTACCGTTCGCCCCTCGAGACGTTTCACCCCAATCCTCATTCGTCCCGGGTCATTTCGCCCCACAGTCGGATGTGGGTGGTTACGCCCCTAAATTTAAATTTTATTCTGGTAATGCAATGTAATTGTTTCCTTTAGTACTTTAGTATTTTCCCCCCAAAGGATTTACATAAGTAAACAATTTCCATCAAAATTTTCATAATTGTTACTAAATTGAAAAATGTTACCATTTCTACATTGGCCTATACGTGAAATCAGACAAATAGAGAGGGTGGGTTTTGGTGATTTGTCAATGAGGTATGGATTAAATAAAAACAGAACCTGCAGTGATATTATGTTTTATTCCTGTTTTACTTATGTATTTGTTTATATTATTACAGTCCAGTATTCAGAAGCACAAATTTTGACATTTGAGTATAATTTGTACATTTTTATAAATAACATCCGTAACAATGCATTACAATTATCAATCGGCCTGTGCCGTTTCTCTTCTGTGGGTCTTTTACTCTTTTCCCCGGACAACTCTTCATATATGTTCCACAAAGTTTGAGTCATTCACCTCAATGCTACCAATAAAACATTTCTTTCGCACTTTTGTGATAATACCAATATTCATCCAATGCAACAGGAAGTGGATTTTAATTTTCTGCCGTTGTTAAAAATTGTTTTCAAGATGGTATGTTGTGTCCGTATTAATTTTATGTATTATAATGTTACTTGATGGTGGAAAAGTACTTTAAACCATTAAAACAATTTAAAAATAATATCATTTTCGTTTCGACCCGTCTAACCCAAGTCATTTCGCCCCAATATAGGGGGCAAGACGACCCGCAGCTAAACAACACATCAGCCGGGGTGAAGGGCAGTTGGGACAAAACGACCTGATATCGATAGGTTACTTTTTCAGTCCAGTCAGAAATCAAAACAAAGTACTTTATGATGTCCATCTTTATTTATGAACAATGGTTTGTAGTTTTGTAAACCAAAAAAACCGAAAACTAATAACCTTTTTAGATTTTTAACGCCATCGAAAATAATATGTCATCGTTTTTCGGGAACATGAAGATTTGGTCTGGGGAAAACTCGTTCTGGGTAGATTCATCCCAAAGAAAAGCAATACAGTTATACATCTGTGAGATATTTTAGATACGCTACAATATATTTTTTTTCACTCCTAAAAAAATAATATATATTGTATAATTATCTCTGCAGTAATACACGTTCGAAGGGGGCACGGCAGCTCAGTAGGTGGGGGAGCGAGCTGTGAGATCCTCTGTTCGAATCCCGCATGTGTCCTTGTGTAAGATACTGCACCCCATTGCCCATGTGCAAGCACAGTGGCATTGTGTGCTGAGGTTCACAGTACGTTGATGGTGCACTTGTCTTCAACCAGTGAAGTTAGTATGTTGGAAGCCTGACAGTTGCTCGGTGGTTCTCTCCGGGTACTACAACTCCCTCCACCCATAACAATGTCCGACACGTGGTGACCTTAACTGTCAAAAGTGCTGTTAAACCCCAATAAATAAATAAATAAATCCACGTTCCATGTGTTCCATAATATACTGTCATCAGGGAGAATTGCATCCAAACTGTCCCCCAGCAATTTGACCCAAACAGGCTGCTAATTTAACACAAATTATCCTCTGGTAATTGGATCCAAACCAAACAACCCTCCAGAAAAGGGTCCTACTAAACACCGAGGTATACCGAGAGACACCGAGGCGAAAAGAAAACAACTAAGTCAGGGTTGTTTAAAAAGGTTTAAAATATAATTGAGGACATTTAATTGATTCCTTCGAAGCACTATTCGTCATATTACTTGATTTATTCGAGTAAATGCAAGATATATTGAAGTAGACCGAGTTCTTACCGAAAACTACCCCTTGGTATATAGTAGATAGCTTGGTTATTAATGGGCTACGTCTGTGCGTGTATGAAGCCCTTCAGTGGTAACTGGGTATCATAAAACAGATCACTGTAAAATTAGATAAAAATAAAACTCATAATTATGACTTAGTTATCTCGTAATTATGACATAGCTATAACGTAATTATGACTTTGTAGGCGGATCAACAGGACGGGTTCACGCCCAGCACGCTTTGTGTCTGCTATGTCGTACGGAAAAATGATTCTGAAGTTTTTTGTGTTGGGAAAGCATATGCTTTCATGTAACCTGTTATGGTAAATGTGACAAACAAACCAGAGAAAGGTGGACTGCTTCAATATCATTTGGGGAAGTTGTTTTTCCACCAGTCGAATATTTTTAATTTCTGAACACAAAGTAAGCGTGCCATAACAACATTTCGGCTCCTATGTTAGTGGGAAGGACTGTTTGACCGAGAGTTGAAATATAAAAACAGAAAATAAAATCTAAAATCAGCTGATTTAGGCAAAGCAAACGGGTAAATGCTTATGTCTTACTACGAGATAACTAAGTCATAATTATGAGATAACTAAGTCATAATTGTGAGATAAATCCAACTGCATTCCACGTGACACGGAAGTACGCCCCCATTGGCCTTTAGATATACCTGCATCGATAATGTCAGTTCCATTTTGTTCTCGCTGTACTGGTGACCATTCGCGTTATCATGTCAAAAATGTCAAAACAACCTGGATTTCCTGGCTATCGTGTGGGTTTTACTTTATTCCTTTGATGCACACTGATAGTTGTAAACCTTGCCAGAGGTACATGACATTGTGTCAATTTGTATGTTCGAATTTAGTCTTTTTTCTGACTGGAGAAAACATTCAACTCTCCGAGCCAAATTTGCAAAGGGAAATTGTTTCTGTAATATCTTCAGCGTTCACGTGGTCGAAAAGTTTTATGTCCTGAGTGGAATTTCCGTACCGTGTTTTAACATAGCTCGGGCAAAAATAGAGTGGACGCGCGCCAGGTGCGCACTCCATTGGGTTCGCCTCTGCCCCTCAGCCCCACCCCAAGAGCAGAATTATAGCATCGGTTGAAGGCACATGTACAGCAGACGTGCAGGACTCTTGATACGTCTTAGTACACACCGGCGCCGTTATTCCAAGAATGCAAAGTGGATCAAGCCATCATCAGGGTCATCAGGGTCAATGTTTTGATCTCCAACTTCAATGTTCTCTCCCCCTCCCATTCCCCAAAACATGCAATAAAAATTAAGTGAAAATATTTTTTTTTTCGGCAGCCCCTATTATTTACGCCAATGTTTCGGAATATGAAATGGTTGTCCTGAATTCGATATGACTCAATTTTCTAAGCATCACAAGATTGAGTGGGAGAATTTCGATGTATAAGAAACAATAAACTTTTTTATTGGAGCTTTTCAGCCTAGACTACCGTGGACCGTGGTGCAAATATAAAATCAACAGTAGGCCTATAACTTCAAATCGAAAACAGTGATGACGTTCATGTACACCGTGCATAATGTGAATTGAAGCTGGCCGAGGAAAGAAGGAAACGAAGTAGCAATAAGCCTTCACTCTTGATCATCAAGTGCATTATAGTTGGAACGCACATGCACATGCAAAGGGCGTTTTAAAAACAGGCAGTAATTGTCGTTAACTGACAATGACACTCGTGAGAGTGAAAGGTTCTGTTGCTTTCAAATGACTGGGACGGGATAACTTTAATGTTTATAGGCCTATCCATGTTTACAAAATAAAACATTATCTTAAATTTAAAACTGCCTTTAACCCGACAATGTTTTGTTTGATGACCATATAATTAACTCGTTCTGAAAGCCCAAACGGTACAAATTGGATACCCAACTCTAAAATCTGTCGGGTATTTTTTTGGTCGGTCGAAAACTTTTTGGCTACGACCACACACATCGGAGAGGTTTTCTACGACGGCCAAGGGTTGTTTTACAGGAAACGCGTTTGATTTCACGTCAAACCATTAACAGAATTTTGTTCAGGCAGGGCGGGGGGGGGGGGGGGAGTGGACGTTTCTGGGCAGTTTTAAAACCTAGAACTTACACAGAAGGCATCTGCTTCTTGATAGAGCGATTTTTCGGAAAACAATCATGTTATCTAGCTATTGGACATGATTGTGATTAAAGATTTCGTTAAAACTCACCTTAAGCACAACTCAGTGACGGTTGAAAAGAGGGGTGGGGTGGGAGGGGAGCTAACAAATTGTAGAAAAATTTGGGCTTGGTGGAAAATTGTTTAGGCTTTCCTGTAGTAAAATATTGCAAAACTACAAGGAAAATTAAAGCTGTTTCGACCAAAACGTGTGTTTTTACGCTTAACTTTCGATAATTAACCATTTGGAATACCAAAACGATAGAAGTTTGTTCCTATGTTTAAATTTTGTCGGGACATCTTTTTCTTGTGTCGGAATTGAAAGTTGAGGTACGGTGGGTTGTCCACGCCTGGTCGGGTTTTCTGCAACAGTCATTTAGGAACGAAATGTAATAATCACAATCAGATCCGATTTTCAGGGTTTTTTAGACCGTCGGAAAAAAATTGTGTCATTTATGTAGTAAAAGTTTTGATAACACAAGAAAGTTTAGTCCAGCATACTAGCCTTGGCGATAACGCCTCGAGTCTCGTCGGAATGCTTCAAAATGCGATTTCCGCACAGATTTTCGGCGGAAAGAATTTTCGCTATAAAATCAATACAAACGTAATTCTGATTGATTCGATTTATAAATTTGTTATTTAGAACATCTTTCGAACCTAAATTGACCGTCAAAATAATTGTTCATATCTTAAACTGCTTTAATTGAACGAAATTTGACACTTCGGTAAAATTTCTACCGAAAAAGCATACGTTCCACATTTATGTCACCCTGTCACGAATCGCAGTATACAGGAAGGCGGAACGACACGTATTTTTTCAAACGGACGACTTTCTGCTCTCGGCTAAAAAAGAGGCGTCCGAAGTTTCTAAATTTAATGTTCACCGACACACAGACGGAAGTGGGAAAAGGTGCAGCCCAGTAATGCTTTGCAATAAACAAACAAACATATATGCAGTTTTCAAAACAATTATTCGACTCCGCAAATGAATTAAACGCAATCAGAGACCTCGAGTCGGGGAGGTGGTTACCACTCCCCAAATAAATATCCCAGTCGGGAACTTTTTGAAATCGACTGATAATCAAATTGGAATCCATAAGACCCGACTTCAACCTTACACATCTATATTTCCCAACTGCATTCAAAATTGTTGATCCGACTGGCTAATATTCTGATTATATAAGTTAATAGGGTCAGATACCAACCAAAATTCTTGTCCCGACTGGCTGATATTCCGATGATATCGAATCGCGACCCACACGAATACACCCCAACCCTCCTCCAATCTAACCCGAACCGCCCTTTACAGCGACCGAACCGTCCTCTGAGCAATTATATCCGAACCGTCCTCCAGAGAAAAATCGGGGGGGGGGGGGGATGGGACGGGGTAAAGAAATGATGCCTGCTTACACATATTATTTTTTTTTATCAAGTGTCGAAAATTACCGGCAGTAATTTTCAATACATATTAACAAAACAATATTTGTAAACAGGCATTATTTCTTTACGGGGGGTGGGGACTGGCTGTGAGAGAGGCTGTTTACGCATATTATTTTTTTTATCAAGTATTGAAAATTACCGGCAGTAATTTTCAATACCTAATAACAGAATAATATTTGTGATCAGGCGTTATTACTTTACGGGAGGTGGGGCTGGGGGCTCTTGGAGAGGCTGTTTACCGCATATTATTTTTGTATGAAGTGTTGAAAATTACCGGCAGTAATTTTCAATACCGGTACATAATAACAAAATAATATTTGTGGACAGGCATTATTTCTTTACGGAAGAGGGGTATGTGGGGGTAGGGGTGGGGGGGGGGGGGAGTGGCTGTTTACGCATATTATTTTTTTTATCAAGTATTGAAAATTACCGGCAGTAATTTTCAATACCTAATAACAGAATGATATTTGTGATCAGGCATTATTACTTTACGGGAGGTGGGGCTGGGGGCTCGGGGAAAGGCTGTTAACGCATAGTATTTTTTTTTATCAAGTACTGAAAATTACCGGCAGTAATTTTCAATACCTAATAACAAGATAATATTTGTGATCAGGCATTATTCATTCACGGGTAGTGGGGGGGGGGGGTATCTTTCGAGAACGACTAGTTAGTCACACACCTGTGGGAAAGAATTCCAACAATACGGGAGGATGGGGCACATATCTGGATTTTGGAGGGTTTTGGGATGGGGCTGGCTCTCTGAAGTCTTAAGCCGCCTTGAAAGAAAAACATAGAAAATCGTGCCTCAAGTTGGAGAACGCGCATCTAACTTATTGCAGTTATACTAGTAGCGTATAAAAGGAAATCTCCGCTTGCAGTTTGAGAGAAGAAACACCGCCCAATCTGAAGATCTCCCCCGTATCGTGATACACATAAATATCCGTCAAAAATGACCCCCCCCCCCCCACACCACCGCCACTACCAACTTCAACACCGTATCTTGATACACGCACGCACACATGCGTCGAAAATGACCAGCTCCTCCCCCCTCCCTCACCCACCCATCAACCCCGACACACAACACAATCACACATATTTTTATGTCACTGGCTACAATAGCGAATCTTCCCGTGGAGTCCCGAGAAAGTGTTAGAATAGGACCCGGCAACCAGCGCATATGCCTAGGGGCGGTCCTCCGAAGTGAGGAGCATTGGGGAGTATAACTATTAACACCTGGTCGGACTTGCCTTTAAACTTACAGTACCAGTGGAAATAAGTAGCAGAATAGCCACAAAAAGTCGATCCCATTTTCTCTCTGGGTATTTTTCACAACCCTTGAATCATTTCTTGGGAAGATTTCCCTGACAGTTTTCCAAGAAATGACGTCAGGGGGTGAATTATCAGCAAAGGGAAACTGTAAGGGAAATTTTGTAGTGGTTATCCTACAACTTACTTCAGCTGGTATTATATGTTGTTTCCGACTAAGTATAACCACAGATGCTGGAAGTGAACTTAAAGCCGAAAATCAACAAACGAATCCTAGCGATTCACAAGCACCCCCCCCCCCCCCCCCCCCCCCCCGCCGCCAAAAAAAAAAAAAAAAAAATCTACCCTGATGTTCAATTGGAACACCTTAATCTATAAAACAACCAAATCCGTTCAGCGTAATGTGCACCAAAAAGACAGTTTACAATGGTTTACACGTAATAACTGTTTATTTTGTGAATTACGCGGAGTGGATTTGGTCTCGTCATAATTTTTTTATAAAAAAAACCCCATGTAACTCGTCCTTTGAACAAACTAGAAGAGCACGATCCAATGAGAGGTTACCTGATGCAGTTCATTTTAATGGACAAAATGATAAAAAGTAAAGAATAAAATTAGGTAGTCTTCATTATTTATTTATTTATTTATTTATTTATTAGTGTTTAAGGTCACTTTTCTGCAGCTATGGCTAATTGAGTAGTCTTCATTAGGTAATATGTTAACGGAAATGACAATGAAGAGAGACTGAGAGAAAGATAAATCGCGTTAAGTCCAGAGTCTATACGACTTTTTATGTCGTTCGATGAGCTGGATGCCTGGAACTATTGTGCTTTTATTTGATTGCGAAACTGTCGAGCCTGTCAGAAAATATCTGTCAGATTGTTCCTCGTGGTACTGAATTCATTTACTTATTAGTGCTTAACACCACATCAGCATCTAAGGGCATATCGTGATGATAGCGCATGGAACTGAATGTGATTTAGAATTAAAAGTGCACTTTCCGCGTCAGAGTTATATTTTTCAATATTACTGCGATGACCTTGACATAGTCCTACTTGTCACTTGGAAATTATCGACACTTCAGGAACGAATTGCGTTCAACGGGAATTTTATTGGATTTTACTTTCAACGGTTTGCAGATTGAATTCTACATTCGGATTTTTTCACAATAGTACTAGACTTCGCGTGTGCATTCACAATTGCGAAGTCTAGTTTACTCGACTAGCCCCACCTCACCCCTCTCCTCACCCCCCCCCCCCCCCAACACACACACCCATCAGCAAAAAGCTGTCTATGCCCCTGTTCCGAAAACAAAATTCGATGGAGCAGGGCTGCGGCGCAAACGCAAAAGATTATTTTCACTTAATTTAAAATGCAGGTTTTGGGGAATGGGGGGAGGGGAAACATTGACCTTGATGCGAACTGCACGAACTGCACGTCTGTTGTACATGTACCTTCAACCCATGCTATAATTCTGCTCCTGGGGTTGGGGTGGGGGGCGGGAAGAGGCGGGCCGAATGGTGTGCGCACCAGGCGCGCGTCCCCACTATGTTTTCACAATAGCGAAATCTAGTTTACTGGAGTAGCCCCTCCTCACCTTCCCCTCCCCCACACACACCCATCAGCGAAAAGCTGTCTATGCCCCTGTTCCGAAAACAAAAGAACATTTTCGATGGAGCAGAACCTCTTTTGTGGTTCAGTCTAAATTCTCCGCCTTCCCCCACCCATAAAACTATCTTACACGAAAGACCCCAACTCTTAGATGTTCATAACTATACAAGCTAGTCTTTAGTGTGTATGGACGTTTGGGATTGAACAAGTCTTGTCGAAAAATTTTAGGACCACTGCGGTTTGGACGCAAAACCTTTGACAATTTGGTTGAAATATTATTTTTCGTCTTTAATAGGAAATAAATTGCTAGATTTTCCCAAAAAGGGGTAACGCCAGAAAACTCACGACATGGGGGCTAAATCCCCGACAGGGGGGGGGGGGGGGCTACACTCTCCGACAAGGGAGGGGGGGAGGGCGTCGGACCTATTGGGCCGACCCTAGCTCGGCCCAGTGTGAACAATTCTGAAAAAAAGCCAATGAAAAACGCAATTTCCTCCCTTGGAAACAGAATTATTTTCGTGTCCTCTTGAAATAAAGGCATTTCTGTCCAACATTTTTCTAAAAGTCACTTTCCAAACATTCTTCGTGTTATTCAATGCAAAACTGAACGAACAATCCACTATGAAATTTCCGACGTTTTAGTGTGATCTGAGAGTCACGCACGGCAGATTTGCGGGATCGCCACATGAGATGGAAACCCTGACGAAATGGCCAAGTTCCACGACTGGGATGGGGGGGAGGACCCCGACCCTGGGGGCAACCCCTGCCCCAAAAGAGCATCCAGACATATATGCAGGCCCATATTATCATTGTGTTCTTGTTGTTGTTTTAGTGTTGTCTGTATATGAAAACTCCGACTTTTTAATTTTCGGGGCAAGACATAAGCATTTACCCAGTGGCCTGGTCTCCGTTTGCTTTGCCTAAAACAGCAGATTTCAGATTTGTTTTGCTGTTTTTATATTTCAACTCTCGGTCAAACAGTGCTACCCACTGACATAGGAGCCGAAATGTTGTTATGCCACGCTTACTTTGTGTTCAGAAATTTAAAATAATCAACTGGTGGAAAAACAACTTCCCCACATGATATTGAAGCAATCCACCTTTCTCAGATTTGTTTGTCGCATTTGCCATAACAGGTTACATGAAAGCATATGCTTTCTCAACACAAAAAAACGGTTTAGTCTCACTCAGCCAACCTTTTAATTTTTCCTAACTAGAGTCGGATAGGTGTTAGGTTGGCTGAACGCTACTATTGATTAAGGGAAGAAGGTATAGTCTGTATCAAAGATTTTGTTGAATTTGGTTACAAACGAAAGAAAAATTCACAGGATGTGCATATTTCTTTTGTTCGGTATGAAATTCAACTTGTTATACCGACACAGAATATACAGGATGCATAGAAGTCCACATGAATGATATGACTGCCGATATTCAGTAAAATCGAGAGGATATAATAAAAAATACCATTAATATAGGAAACACATGTGTAACAAAAATTAATCAAATTTTAACAATTGAGACGCTTAATCGGCATAGTCTATGACATTCACTATCCCTCTCTTTAACCTAGATTTGAGAACTGTTAGGCGGTTGTCCATGGTCCTGAACTTTCTTCGTTTTCGAATTTGTTTCCCCCCTGCTTCCAGTTGCATGATCTTGGCTTCATTTGTTGACTTTATACCCTTCAACATCTTGACAAATGAATAAATGTTTGGATTTGTTGCTGTGCATAATTTTTTCACTTTACTGTGCCACCCTTCTGCATTATTTGTAGTGCGCGGGCCCTCGTTCTCATAATGGTTCCATTTTGAGAGAGTATTCCGTAACATAGTCGATGAAGGTAACAGAGCAGCAACCTCCATGAATTAAATAATATCCATCCCTACCGTTATCTAAAAACTCAAGATTTATTTGCGCCGCAGTCATGATTACTGGCTCATTTGCGTAATGTTGGGCTCGAGATATACTGGATAACTTCAGCAAAACCAACAAGTGAAATTCATTTGAGAATAGCTCACCCGATACAGACTGCTGTGAGATGCTAAAAAATAAGCAAACACTTAATTTGATTGAAGTTCACCAAACTTAACAAATGTGAGAAAAAACTATAGCGTTAATTATGAAGGTGTGAAGGAATAAAGGTTGGCTAGATGCTACTAATTAACTGTTAGAACTTGGCTGGATGCGACTCGTTTTTTAAAAAGGTTGGCTGAGTGAGACGTCACCACAAAAAACTTGTCAGTACTACATGGCAGACACAAAGCGTGCTGTGCGTGAACCCGCCCTGTTGACACGCCTACTAAGTCATAATTACGTGATAGCTATGTCATAATTACGAGATAACTAAGTCATAATTATAACTTAGCTATGTCATAATTATGACTTATTAAGTCATAATTATGAGATAGCCAAGTCATAATTACTTGTTATTAAGTCATAATTACGAGATAATAAGTCATAGTTATGATTTTGCTTTGTCATAATTACGAGATAACTAAGTCATAATGTTATTAAGTTATAATTATGAGATAATATGTCATAATTGTGAGTTAGTATGTCATAATTACGAGATAGCTAAGTCATAATTATGAGATAATAAGTCATAATTATGACTTAGGTATCTCATAATTATGAGATAAATTAAAAAAAAATGTCAATTACCTGGCACGAATGCGCTTCCGTAGTTTTGCCATTGTTTGCTTTATGTTATTGGGATTTTGTGGCGAACTGTGATAAGTATCGCTCGGCTGTACACCCAAAGCTACAGCTTGTATTTGGTATATGTACAGTACATGGGGAGAGGATTGCAACAAAATCACTTGTGGAGTGGAGTTATCACCCAAAGTATCACTTTCAAATTCTGCACAAACATGAAAAGACAAAAACACAAGCAATGTTTCAGCCAGTGGAGTCAGTGGACCTCCTGGTTTAACTCAGAGGTCTATTGGCTTTCCAGAGCTTAACTTGTGCTTGTTATGCTTTGCAATAAAGTTGGAATTATTGTTTGGGTGACATCCCCACTCTATGGGTGATTTTGCGATAATACACTCTGCAGCTACTGTATATATACAGTATTCTTTTTAGCTCTTTATCGTGTGATAACGACACTAATTTATGGTGATTTGTTGACACTTTTTTTTGTTTTCAAGGTTTTCACCTTCTTTACATGACCATTTTTTTCTTACAATTGCCGCCGTTTTATAGAATTGTAGACAAATTAAGTCAGTATCCTTTTAATCGTCGGTCCCGTTGGTCAGCCGTGAGTGCTGGCCACGTCTTTAGTCTTACGACATTTTTTTGTCGTTGGCGACTGAAAAATTGCCACTTCCGAAAAATACTGTTTCCCATGTCATGATATTGGTCCATAACAGTTTTTTGTCATAACCAATAAGCCAATTGCCGACAACCACAAAGGGAACTAATTAAGAAGTCACTATGTGATTAACAATTCACACCGTTGCCCCCTGAGGTGCAGCCGCTATAAATACCATTACCAAGCTACTAACTGAATACCAAAGGGAAGATTTGTCAGCGCACTCTATTACTTTAGCACCCATAATCCTCAAAAATGGCATTAAAATAATGCACATACTGCTTAAATCTATTGACATTATCAGAATACTCCAGGAGGGGTGCAGTTGCTCAGTAGGTAGAGGTGCAGGTTGCAAGCCGAGAGGTCCTCGGTTCGAATCCCACCTGCGGCAACAGCTTTGTGTCCTTGGGCAAGACACTTCACCCCCATTACCCATGTGTGGGCATGGTGGTGCTGTGTACTAAGGCATAATGCATGTTGTTGGTGCACCTGTCTTCGAACAAGGCTAACCCTGCGTGTGTAGTATGTTGGGGAGCTGACAGCTGCTCGCCGTTCCTCGGTGGTACTCTCCGGGTACTCTGGCTTCCCCCACCTGTAAAACTGTCTTGTTTAGCTGTTGTGCAGAAATATGTGACCTTAAACACCAATAAATAAATAATAAAAAGATCACACCACCCATTCCGTTTCACCTTGGTATTCCTCGCTTTGCAGGGGGCGCGGTGGCTCAGTTGGTAGAGGTGCAGGCTGCAAGCCGAGGGGTCCTCGGTTCGAATCCCACCTGCGGCAACCGCGTTGTGTCCTTGGGCAAGACACTTCACCCCGATCGCCTACATGGGGGCACGATGACGCTGTGTACTGAGGCGTACTGCACGTCCATGTTGCGCATGTCTTCAACCAATCTAACCCTGCCTGTGCTGCGGTGCAGAGTTCAGAGTTACGATGTTGGAGAGCTGACAGCTGCTCGTCGTTGCTCGGTGGTTCTCTCCGGGTACTCCGGCTTCCTCCACCCGTAAAACTGTCACGGTCACGATTAGCCATTGTGCATAAGTATGTGACCTTAAACACCAATAAATAAATAAATATTCCTCGCTTTGCCTCGATGTTTAGTAAGCTCGCCAGAAAAGAATTGATTTTTTTTCTAAAATAGCAAAACAAGAAACAGACATTTTTAACAGGAAGTAACAAAACAATTTTCATGAAGCGCACAATTTTATGTTAGTTAATAGCTGAAAAAACGCAGGGTGATATTTGCAAATCTTATTTTATTACTGGTACCAGGTACTGGTATTGGAAATTGTCGTTTGTCATCAATACTTGATCAAGCTTCTGACAAAACACATTATACTATCCCATTATTAGCTACTGGACATAAGCACACAATTTGATGTTAGTTTACCACGATACAGGTGCTTAGCCAAGATATCAAAATTGGGGGCAAGATTAATATCTAGAGGGAGTGGGGCCGGGGCATAAATAATATGATGCACAGCATCACCCGAGTCACATAGCAATGAGATGGGGTGAGGACAAGAGGGAGTGTGCCCATCTCATCAGTGGAGGGGTCAGGTACCCCCACCCAAATCAAAAAAATTCAAATTCAAGACAGAAAAACGCAATTCCCTTAACTCTGTGACCATTTGTGTCCATAATATATAAGTAGCGAACAAGCATAAATATCTAGGTCTTGTCGGGTGTTGATTATATGGGTTAACAGGAGAGTGGGGGGGGGGGGCGTGAATTAAATTGGGGAGGGTATGCCCCCCCTCCAGCCCCCATGCCGACAGTACGGCCGCCGTGGACTGGTCACTTTCCACTGGTGGGCAATATTTCCACGAACGCAATGATATTAGATTTCATACAAAGTTTACAGCAATAATCATCGAAAATTTAATTAATGAAGCACAGTGTACAATTAGGTGCTTCATTAATTAAAATTTTATTGATGATGATTTTCTATTACTTGGTAAAAGCATGCGTGGACATCACTGCCCACGCATGCATTATGACCAGTCCACGGCAACTGTACTGTATGTCTGCGCCACTGCTATGAGCAGGGACTAATTCTAAATGGGTGGGTGTGTTTACAAATATTAATATTTTTTAACACCCGATAACAAAGTAATATAAGTTTGATATGACAATACGCAAGGCATAAGAAGGAACCCCAAAGTATCCAACATATTGAAATATTTCATTCCCCAACCATTACTCCAAAACATTTTATGCAATCGAATTCCTGCAATTGTTTCATTTCAGCCAAACATGAATACGCATCACAGTACTAAATATTTTCCCATAGGCGACCATTATAACTTTCAGGCGAAAAAAATATGGTCGCATCATTTTAAATTTGGCATTCAAATATCTTTTGTCAAGTATAGCCCTTCAGACAACCTTTTTCTGATTCTTAAAAGACGGGGGGGGGGGGATGCAGCAGATAAGAGAGAAAAACTAAAAGGAAGGGAAGTGCTGCTCACACGTGCATATTTCTCAGGGAATTCCCAACCAAAATACACCAATAGTCAAACAAAGTTTTAGGTTCTAAAAGTCCTCAAATCACCCTCTTGATTCATCTGGAACATTCAACAGTAATGCAAGACGTCAGAAGAATTCTTCAACTGTTTACTGAAACAATATATTTTTCCCAGACTCCTTAGTTTTGGGAATTACATAATTTCCGAGTACAACTTTTCAAGCCAGGTAAATCTAATTAAAATATTTACAACAGTTATACCTATGATCAAACCCAACCCTACCAAAGATACATTTACCTCTTTCATGTGATGAAAGACTCATTTCTGCAATAGAATTCAACTTTCGATTTCTGCCTAGTCAAAAGCATGGGAAATTTGCTCTTTTGAAGAGAACTGTCCCATCTGTGTCCAATGGGCTTAAAAATTGGTATTGCCTTCGACAGAATTCCTACGCCGTTACCTAATGAATAAGTTGGTAGGGATAAGAATTCACAGCTTTCTTTGGAAACTACCTAAATCCCAAAATAAAATTAAAATCTGCATCAGCGCACAAAACCTTTTGACAAAATCTGTTTTAATTAACCATACGGCAAGATAAATAGTTCTGACTACTGGATTGTAAACAATATGTCAATTTTGTTCCAAAATTGGGATTGTGCAGGGCTTATAATTCCTCTAAATTTGGGAGAATCCATTTGGATTCTTGCGAAAATCGTTGCGAGAATTCAGACCTGCTATGGACAAGGATCCTATGGGGCCAGTATGGTTGAACCCCTGTTGCATACTGATAATACATGTTGACTCTTTACCCAATACAGGTTTTTAAGTTTTAAAACACCAACTACTGATTAAAAAAAATGGCCGATGAAATCGTCAGATGTGTACCCATAGGCGCAACTAACAGAAAGCTGTATGGCGGAGGGCCACCACGGATGCCGACATTATGTACACCATACATCGTATGGGTACATATAAAAATAGATTGGAGGGGTGCCTCATTTGATGGATAAAGTGTTAATATCTCTGGATCAAATTATTAGATTTACATAAAAAACTATACAGCACAGCACACCAGTAACCTGAATACATATATAAAGTAACCTGATAATCGGATTAATATTTTTTGAGTTATCACATGCCGAAGAGATGGATTGGAGGAGTTCTCAATTTGAAGGAGAAAGGGTTAATATCACAGGATCAAATTATCAGATTTGCACCAAAAACTATACAGCTCGGCACATCAGTAACCTGAACACATATATGAAGTAACATGAAAATCGGATTGATATTTTTTTAGTTATCTCATGTCAAAGGAATTGGAGGAATTTTCAATTTGAAGGATAAAGGTTTAATATCTCAGGATCAAATTATCAGATTTAAACAAAAAAGTATACAGCTCGGCACATCCGTAACCTGAATACATATACAAAGTAACATGACAATCGGAATGATATTTTTTGAGTTATCGAATGCCAAAAGAATAGGAGGAATTTTCAATTTGAAGGATAAAGGGTTAATATCTCAGGATCAAATTATCAGATTTACACGAAAAACTACACAGCTCGACACATCAGTAACCTGGACACAAATATAAAATAACTTGACAATCCAAGGAATATTTTTCAAGTTATCGAATGCCAAACGGATTGGAGGGATTTTCAATTTGAAGGATAAAGGCTTAATACCTCAGGATCAAATTATCAGATTTACACCAAAAACTATACAACTCGGCACATCAGTAACCTGAATACAAATGTAAAGTAACTTGACAATCCAAGCAATATTTTTCAAGTTATTGCATGCCAAAGGGATTGGAAAACATTTCAATTTGAAGGATAAAGGGTTAATATCTCAGGATGAAAATAACAGATTTACACCAAAAACTATACAGCTTGGCACATCAGTAACCTGAACACAAGTGTAAAGTAACTTGACAATCCAAGCATGATTTTTCAAGTTATCAAATGCCAAATGGATTGGAGGAATTTTCAATTTGAAGGATAAAGGGTTAATATCTCAGGATCAAAATAACAGATTTACACCAAAACTATACAGCTCGGCTTATCAGTAACCTGAACACAATTATAAAGTAAATTGTCAATCCAAGCAATATTTTTCAAGTTATCGAATGCCAAAGGGATTGGAGGAATTTTCAGTTTGAAGGATAAAGGGTTAATACCTCAGGATCAAATTATCAGATTTACACCAAAAACTATACAACTCGGCACATCAGTAACCTGAACACAAATTTAAAGTAACTTGACAATCCAAGCAATATTTTTCAAGTTTTCGAATGCCAAAGGGATTGGAGGAATTTTCAATTTGAAGGATAAAGGGTTAATATCTCAGGATCAAAATAATAGGTTTACACCAAAAACTACACAGCTCGGAACATCAGTAACCTGAAGATATATATAAAGTAACATGACAATTGCATTGCTATTTTTGGGGTTATCGCATGCCAAAGGGACTGGAAGAATTTTAAATTTGAAGGATAAAGAGTTAATATCTCAGGATCAAATTATCAGATTTACACCAAAATTTATACAGCTCGGCACATCGGTAACCTGAACACAAATATAAAGTAACTTGACAATCCAAGCAATATTTTTCAAGTTATCGAATGTCAAAGAAATGGATACGGACGCCGGACGGACAGACGGACGGAAGGACAGACAGACGGACAGACGGACAGGCAAAGGATGGACGAACAGCGGACGGCCACCCCGGATGCTGGCATTATGTGTACCATATATAGTATGGGTACACATAAAAAAGCCTTAATCGCTCACCTGGCAAAGTGATTCAGAGAAGTATTTTGGGTCACATTCAGTTAGTCGTGGTTCATGAACACTACATGGGAATGATGTTATGAAATTATTCGTAACTTTAGTGTCCATGACAGGTGATTATTAGCATAGGTCGTCTTGATTGCTTCCAATCCTGACAAGTGTAGACAAGTACTGCCAAACTTGCAAGGGTTGTTGTGTCACTGCAGCTTGAAAGGCAAATTTTATGGAAAAACTCACCCCCCTGCGATACCAAATATGAAAGGATTCTGACAGGCAGGAACCAAATTGGAACAAATTTAGATGTGACCTCCCCAGAGATGTTGTACACCAAATATTAAAGCATTCTAACTGGTGGGTCTGAAGAAAAAGATTTTTAAAGAAATTTTCTCATGTTGCACTGAGTTAATTTGCGCTTCCATAACGAGCACAAATATTAACCCATAGACTTGGCTTGAATGAACATCAATCTGACCCCCCCCCCCCCTTAGAGATGCTGTATGTCAAATATGGAAGGATTCTGATTAGTGGATCTCAAGAAACAGATTTTCAAAGAGATTTCCTCATACTGCACTAAGTTAAACCTTGGGCTTCAATAGATAGACCAAATATTAACCCAGAGAGACGATTCAAACAAACTCCAATCTAACCCCCTCCCCCCACTAGAGATGTTGTATTCCAAATATGAAAGCCTTCTGAATGGTGGATCTGAAGAAGGTCTTCAAAGAAATTTCCTCATATTGCACTGTTGATATTTGGGTGCCCATAGGGAGCCCAAATATTAACTCATAGACTCGATTTGAACAAAATTCCCCCCCCCCCCCCCCCCACACACACACACACACTCCTCTCCCCTAGAGATGTATACCAAGTATCAAAATATTCTTATATATGGTCCTGGAGAAGATTTTTTTTTAATTCTGGAAAACAATTTATGGGAGGTATCAGAGAAATGCTCCTTTTGGGCCCCCTAAGGGAGTGGCAACTTTTTTTAACTAATTGGAATTCATATATGATAAGGAACATGAATATCAAATTTGGTTCAATTCGGCCCAGTTGTTTATGAGGAAAGGTTCACAATGTAAAGTTCAAGCCGGACAGATGGACGGATAGTCGACAGTCAGAAAGTCGTCACTTAAGCACCCCTGACTTACAGTCAGGTGAGCTAAAAATAAACAATATTCATCAAGCATAATAATTATGGATGTTACTGGAACCGGCTGATGACAGCCAGTTCCAATGACAGTCATATTTGTACAAATTTTATTGCCAGTGTCATTACATTTCAGGTCATGTTAGTGTTATATTGGTTCATTTGCTGCCTTTGTGTTAAGTAAAGGGTTAAACGGACTCAGTTCTTTTCACATGAATCCTAGCAGCAGTGTTACGAGAAGCTACATGGTTTCTCACTGATTTTGTTGCACTGATCTCTATGTGAATCGATTCTCAGATTATTATAAGCCCTGATGAGGCAATATAATTCACCAACATCAATAGAAAGTGCCATTTTATCTCAACAAATGATGTCAAATGTTCTTTTACCTAGTGATGGGGTAAAATATAGCCCTAGATGTGCCCCCACCCCCGGGATGCATTTTTCCATAAAAAAAACTATATTAATTTATAAATAAATTGATGTTGACACATTTTGAATTTCCCATTGTTTTTAATCACATTCTGGCTTCTGAAGACATTTTAAATTGTATTTGATATCTTGCAATCTTTGTAAGAAAAAGCCTCAGTTTTCTCAGTTAAGGCATAAAACAGTGACTTTTCCAAAGGAATGACCAGTACCTGCTACTGTGGTGTCTCATGACACTGTTCAAAATTCCAGAAAATCATCAAATATAGATTCTGTAGTGCTGTGCTTGTGCTGCAAATATCCACAAGTGCACTAAATATCAACCCAGGGAATGTATTTGAACAAATTGCATCTCCCCTCATAAAAAAAGCTTATACAAAATATCCAAAGATTCTGACCTGTGGACCTTCAAAAAAAAAAGATTTTTAAAGAATATTCCTCATACTGAACTAACTTATAGTTCAGCCCAAATATGAACCCAGGGACTTGGCTTGAACAAACTTGAATACCCCCCCCCCCCCCCACCACCACCTAAGGATGCTATATACCAATATCAAAAGATTCTGACTACTGGATTTTAAAGAATATTCCTCTTATTGAACAAGGTTATACTTCGGGCTCCCACAGGGAGCCCAAATATGAACCCAGAGACTTGGCTTCAACAGACTAGAATCTCACTCCTCTAAGGATGTTGCATCCCAAATCTCACAAGAATCTGAAGTGTAGATTGGAAGAAGAAGATTTTTAAAAAATATTCTTCATATTGCACTAATCTAATCACAGAGAGCCCAAATATGGGCCCAGGGATTTGATTTCAACAAACATGTGAATGAATCTTCCAAAGATGTTATATGCGAAATATGAAAACCTTTGGAGCATTGGTATGGGAGAAGAAGATTATTTTATGTTTTTCCCATTACTCACTGTGTTAAAAAATGATGACTTAGCATTTGTTCAAAGTCCTGGAAAACTACCCTGTGATAAAACTGATGGCAATTTTTTGGACCATTCCTTTCTGCTGTTTCTAAGGAAGCTTACCACAAAATCAAAATTATCAGTGCCATATAGCTTTGAAGATGTGGGCGTTTTAAATGTTTTCTATATTTAGATCCTGCAGTTCTCATAGGGCAACAAGAACATTTTTTGCATAAATTAGAAACTTATGACCCAATAAGCCCATCATATCAAATTTGCTTGAAATCAGCCTCTCAATTTAGAAAATAAAAATGTTGGTACAATTCGGGCCCCCACAGGAAGCCCAAATATGAACCCAAGGACTTGGCTTTAACAAACTTATATCTCACCTCCCCAAGGATACTGAATATCAAATATCAAAACATTCTGACTAGTGGATGTGAAGAATATTTTTGAAGAATATTCCCACAGGAAGCCCAGATATGTACCCAGGGACTTGGCTTGAACAGACTTGAATCTCAACCCCTAAGGATGCTGCAAATGGTGCCAAATGTCAAAACATTCCGACTGATGGATCTGAAAAAGAATATTTTTAAAGAAAATTCCTCACTTTGAACTAAGTTATAATTCAGGCTCCCACAGTGAGCAGGGTTTCGCAAATATATTTTTATGCGGGACCCATTTATTTTTTGGCGGGACACATTTCCAACATGTGTTTTAATCACATGAATTATGCTTATTTATCTTCAAATACATAGATTGTTAGATTGTTCAGCCACCACATCAAAGGCTATTGCAGTAATCATGTTTATAGAAATTAATTAGAGCTGATACAGTTAACCGATTAATCAACTAACCGATGATCAACGTCTTGATCGATAAAAAAGTAATTGATCGGTTAACCATTACTTTTGAAGTACAGTATTATATGGGTTAACTAAGGATCAAACTTGCTCCAAAACAGGCAAACATTGTCACACTGGCTCACGTCAATTATATGAGACAGAGTAACGCATGCCAGTTACACGCTGACATATTTGTTCACTTGCATGATCATTATACTGTATCAGTAGCTGGAAGTGGTCATTTTCAACCCTGCACCAAATGCGGGTAGCAGACGATACTTCCACAAGAAATTCTTGAATTACTAAAGATTTTCAATGTTTGTCTCAAAAACATAGCTTATGACCCCCCCCCCCCCCCAATTGGAACAATGGAACAAGCTCATTCCAATGAAGGGTCATAAGCTATGTTTTGAGACAAAAATTGAAAATATAACCAGATGCTCAAGTGAGCCAAAAATGCTCACCTGGCTCAAATTGTCAAAACAGATGAGTGTATCGGCATGTGATCAGCATAAAGAGCAATTTTTTGATTTGCTATGGCACAACCGAAGGCAACTTTTTTGGCCATTAATTTCTGCTTCTAAGCAAACTCTGTTCTGTGAAGTATTAAAAAACAACAACCAAAATAAATTTTTGTTTTGTTTTAAACACCCCCACCCCCACCCCCCCCCCCCCCAAAAAAAAAAAAAGAAAAACAGAAAAAACAAGCAAATCGATTTGAACAAACTTTTAGAGATGTTACATACCAAATATGAAAGGATTCTCACTGGTGGATCTGAAGAAGAATTTTTCTCATAGTGCTCTAAGTTAGACTTTGGGCTTCAATAAAAAGCCCAAATATTATGCCAGGGACCTGATTTGAACAGCCTTCAATCTAACCCTCCCAGGGGTGTTGTACGCCAAAAATGAAAAGAATCTGACTGATGGATCTGAAGGATATGATTTTAATGGATAATTCCCCATACTGCACTAAGTAAATATTTGGGCTCCCTTGGGGAACCCAAATATTAACCCAGGAACTCGATTTGAACAAATTTGAACCTTACACCTCTAGAGATGTCACACTCAAAATATGAAAAATGTCTCACTAGAGGGTCTGAAAAAGAAGATTTTTAAAGAAATTTTCTCATACTGTGCTAAGTTAAAATTTGGGCTCCAATAAAGAGCCAAATATTCATCCAGGGATCCCATTTGGACAAACTTGAATCTAACCCTCCCCCCCCCCCCCCCCAGAGATGCTGCACATATCAAAAGAATCTGACTTGTCGATCTGAAGAAGAAGATTTTTTAAAGATTATTACCCATGTTGCACAAACTTAATATTCAGGCTCCCACCAGAAGCCCAAATATCAACCCAGGACTCGATTTGAACAAATTCTAATCTTACACCTCTAAAGATAGCACATACCAAATATGAAAGGATTCTCAATAGCAGGTCTGAAAAAGAAGATTTTTAAGAAATTTTCTCATATTGCGCTCAGTTAAAATTTGGGCTCCAATAAAAAGCCCAAATATTCATCCAGGGATCCCATTTGAACAAACTTGAATCTAACCCCCCCCCCCCCCCCCCCCCTAGAGATGCTGCATACCAAATAGCAAAAGAATCAGAGTTGTTGATCTGAAGAAGAAGATTTTTAAAGATTATTCCCCATATTGCCCCAAGTTAATATTCGGGCTTCCATAGGAAGCCCAAATATTAATCCAGGGACTCAATTTGAACAAACTTCAATCTGACCTCTGTAGAGATGCTGTATACTAAGTATCAAAATAATCTGACGAGAATGGCGGGAACGTGACAGGTGTTGCTTCGACTCTCACAGTAAAAACTCATTTTTAAGTTAAACTACATTAATGGAAGTATCGTCGTTCTTATAGTTAGATTGGAAGTAACCGGATGCCAAGCATTTTCAGTGTATTGTTGGGATTTGTTGGAGTCCATTTTCGGGCGTTATGATCAACATTCGTGTACTTCTTTTTTGATTCACATATTTTTGAGATAGGATTAACACTGGGACACTAAAATTCAATAATTTGTGTCAGTTATTCACCACCACTGCTGACTTTTCCACACCTGAGATGTGTTCACCAGACGTGTTCACCTGAAGCTGATTACTATTTACCATTGTTGTCTATGTTGTCGCAAATGATGTGCCAGTCACCTTGCAGCACACAGTTGGTATTTTAATTCGTGTTGATGTTTGGTGCTTGGTGCTTTAAATTTTGTGTCCTCAAAATCTCATTCTGTACAACACAAGTATGATTCGAAGGACTCCTGAAAAAAAGTGTCGTGGTCTTAGAGTCATTCGCAACCACAGCGGGAATTAAATAAAAGAGGCAGTGATAAAATTTCACCTCCTTTGTCTAAGACTAAAAAGAAAATTTCAAATCTAAGTGATATTTCAGACTTGCGGGACTCAGACGATATGCAGGCCAACGCATCTACGGGCGGCGTAGTAGATTTATCTGATGTTGTGTTTAGGACATTAACGCAGGAACCGTTCCTTGGAAAGGTGAGGCCACATCTAGTCAGTTTTGACGACGAGCGACTTGATCGCTATTTCGAAAAATTACAGAAAGAATTGCAGCATCAATTTTCCGAGCAAGCCAATACAGTAATCCCCAGGGCAATTGAGACAAGCTTTGGAATCATTCATGGAACTTTACATTGCGCCATTAAAATCGGAGCTTGGCGAACTTAAATCTGAGAACGAAGATCTGAAGGAGCAGATATCATTTCTCACCGAGGAAAATGAGGCGATAAAAATCGACGTAGATACTAGATTGGACGAGTATGAACAATATAGCCACAGAGACTGTCTGGTATTTCGAAATATGCCAGTTGACACCAATCAAATCAAGGAGATAAATAAAAAGACAGATCACATGTGTATGAACATTTCTGGGGGGCGCGGTGGCTCAGTAGGTAGAGGTGCAGGATGCAAGCCGAGAGGTCCTCGGTTCGAATCCCACCTGCGGCAACTGCGTTGTGTCCTTGGGTAAGACACTTCGCCCCCATTGCCCATGTGGGGGCACGATGACGCCGTGTACTAAGGCGTACTGCACGTCGATGGTACGCATGTCTTCTACCAATCTAACCCTGCCTGTGCTGCAGTGCGGAGTTACGATGTTGGGGAGCTGGCAGCTGCTCGTCTTTGCTCGGTGGTTCTCTCCGGGTACTCCGGCTTCCTCCATCCGTAAAACTGTCACGGTCATGATTAGCCATTGTGCAAAAATATGTGACCTTAAACATCAATAAATAAATAAATAAATAAATAAATAAATGAACATTTCTAATGACAAATTGGTTGTTTCGGTGAAAGAGACAGATATCAGCAGATCACATGTTATTGGAAAAGTTATGACCCGCGACACATTTGCCTCTGCATCTGCCACAAAAACAGTCTCTATGACGTGCAACATAATATGCAGATTTACTTCTTATAGAATTCGCCACAGTGTCTATTCAAAGAAAAAGGAGCTCAAAGGACAGAACAATGTCTTCATTACGGAATCTCTCACCTCTCGGAGATCAGCCCTTGTGAGTGGACTTTCTAAATTGCGGAGGAATAAACAATTGCACGCTTACCGGACAAGTGACGGCCGGATCTTTGCAGTCAAAAATGAGAACGACAAGCCAATTACCATAAACTGTGAACAGGACTTACAAAAACTTCTTACAGTGTCACGGACGTAATGTACCCATAATTTTTAATTGAATGCCACCAGTCGGAGAAATATTAGTAAGTAACACTATCTGTGAACCAGACTGTGAACTAAACTGAACCCAATACTTGAAACAAGCAACTGCGAACATGCTCATTCATTTGAGTGAGTGGACTAATGGCCTTGTGACTGATAGCTAACCCATTAACCCAATTTGTTCGACACAATATGACCTTGAGTGTTGAAAGTATCATTAAGCACCAACAAATAAATAAATAACTCTAGATTCAAAAGCTCCTTCATTCTTCTTACCTCTCTCATTCATGCACTCATTCGTCCACTCATTTGCTCATTTATTCACTCGAATGGGTGGTTGAGTAAACTGAATCCTCACATGAACTAAGTAACTGATATCATATCATGCTCCCCCTTCCTTTCCCCTCCTTCATTCACCCACTCACTCATTTACTCGTTCGCTAATTTGCTCGTTCATTCACTACTCGAATGAAATAAGTAACGGAATAATTAGCTCCGATGCCCGGCTGGATGAATCCCACACAATTGAGCTCCAAGGGATTGTGCGGGTGTCATTCAGTCGAGGTGCTGGTGATCAGTGTGTTATTAGCCCATATCTCTGGGGGCTAGTTATTCTCTATGACTTCTAAGACCTTGTTATGGCTTGGATATTTACGTGTCGTGCCAATGACTCGTCCAACCCAATGAGTCTTTGGTCATTAGAAACGCATCTGCATCTTTTGTTGATGGCCCGCGATTCACGTACTGGATCTTAACACAAGACCTAGGCTATTCAAACTTATATTTTCCTGGCCATGTGCCTCACCCCCCCCCCCCCCCCCCCACACACACACACACACAACCCTGTGTCTCATTTATATCGAATCAGGCCGTTATTTCTCCTACTAAATCCCATTAAATTAATCACACTCTTCGCTGACACCAAAGCACTTCAAAGATTAGCACCCTGTACGTGGATTAAAGGCAATTTCTTGTACACATGTTTTTCCTTCTCCTGTTTTTCACTTTCTGTTTTTCCAACTTCAGTATACCTTATTTCCAACAGTTTTCTTTACATTTCCTTTCTTTATCTGAAGCCAACTTGAATGTATCTTATGCATAACGGACTGAACTGTCTTCTATTATGAAGAGTATCATTATCCAAAGCACTCAGTGTGTGGTACCACTCAGATATTACATATTGTGTAACCTCGCAATGTATCGAGCTCGGATAGGTACCTTCAACTTAGCAGCTTACATTCGTCGCATCAAAAGCAGGTTAGGACAGCCGGAATCCATTTGCTTATTGACATATTTGCTCATGCGCCTTCATGGCACGGAACACCTTGAATGTCTAGTTGCGATGACTGTTCTATTCTTTCTCACATTGCAGCCATCGCGGAAGAGCGTTCGGGCAAATATATCTTACATGCCAAAGAGACCAAAGAAACCCATCGTACCCAACGACCTTGCTTACATGGTCCCCAACAATTTTCTGGGTAGAAACGTAATATATTTCATCTTGTGCCTCCTTCCGTGTTTCCTGGCCATTGTGTTGTTAACTTGCGGAGACATTCATCCCAACCCAGGACCAACTAACGAGGACTTTCAGCAAATCGATAACACGCTTAAAATCCTCCACCTTAACATACAAAGCCTAAAGCCCAAACTTGACATTATACAGTGTGAGTCCCCATCAAATGACATTATGGCATTTACTGAGACGTGGTTAAATAATGATGACCCAGTTAATGAAATTATTATACGCGGATTCCAGGAACCACTGCTCTTCAATCGTGCATCAAGATGAGGCGGGGTAGCAGTATACATTAAGGTTGGCATTGCATTTAGGCACAGACCTGACCTACAAATGACGCCTGTCGAGTGCCTATGGGTGGAATTAATAAGAGAAAGGGGTAAGTCGCTTCTTTTAGGAGAATTTTATCGCCCACCCAACAGTCCTGTTGATACATGGGATACTATATCCACTTCGATTGACAAAGCAACGGATACATCTGTTTCTGACCTTGTCATTACCGGTGATTTCAACGACAATCAAATCGCAGGTCCCAGAGGACATCTTTCATATATTATTAGATATTTTAATTTTAGACAGCTTGTGGATGGGCCAACATGTTTCACGGAATCCTCTTCTTCACCGATTGACATATTCGTTGTTAGCAAGACAGTCAACGTGAAGACTTGTGAGATCTTAGATCCATTTATACCTGATATGATCCACTATCATTGTCCTACTGTCCTGGAGATCGACTTTATCAAACCATCGCGCATCTCCTTTAGGTGACAAATTTATTTGTATTCACAGGGCCACTATCGCGAACTGAATGACGCGCTCGCTGGTGTAAACTGGGGTACTATTTTCAATGCATCGAGTCTGGATATAATTGTCTCTGAGTTCTCTAAGGAGCTACTTAACACTGTTTCCCGTCATATACCCAACAAATGGATCACTGTTAGAAAGTATCAACCAAAATGGATGCATAACGAAATAAGATTAATAATAAGACAGAGGAAAAGGTTACATCGCGTTGCCAAACGCAATGGTCTCCCACAGTCCTTTCAAAAATTCAAAAAGAAGAGAAACGAAGTGGTATCGGCCATCAGGAAGGCGAAGGCAGCTTATGTTGCGAACGTACAGTCAGTACTCACTAGTCGTGCAACTACGCACGCCCAGTGGTGGAAAACCCTTAAGACGTTCATTGGCAACACCAGTTCAGATATTCCGGCTATCAGTCATTTGGACGAAACGTACGTCACAAACAGGGAAAAAGCTGATGTGTTTAATGAATACTTTACCTCTATTTCATCAGTGGATGACTCCCAGGCATCCCTACCTATACTGGCCACACCCACCCCTTACTCAATAGACAGGATAATCATACAGAGCAGCAGTGATGTATACGAAGCGCTAAAATTCCTTAATGCATCAAAGGCTGCAGGACCTGATCTTACAAGTCCCCGGTTGCTGAAGGAATGTAAATTATCCCTATGTGAACCACTCTCAGTAATCTTCAATATTCTGGATAATAATTACTTTCCACTTATGTGGGAAAAGACTAATGCAACGCCCGTTTTAAAAAAAAAAGCATCCATCCAATTTAGTAACGAACTATCGTCCGATTTTCCTCCTTAGTCGTGTTGGCAAGGTTTTTGAAAAATGTATTTTCAAACAGTTGTGGAAGTACTTGAGCGATACCAACATCCTAAGTCAATTTCGGTCGGGATTCACCCCTGGTGATTCGACTATACTTCAACTAACTGACCTCGATGACGAATTCTGCCGAGCCCTCGACGACGGAAAAGAGGTTCGCGTAGTCTTCTGCGACGTCAGTAAAGCTTTCGATAAGGTGTGGCACGTTGGTCTCATTCGCAAGCTGGAAAAAATTGAAGTGTCAGGTGATCTACTAGCATTTTTAAAATCGTACCTCTCCGACAGGGTCCAGAGGGTCGCAATTGCCTCCGAGACCTCATCCTGGAGACCGATAAACTGTGGAGTCCCCCAGGGGTCGATACTTGACCCCTTATTATTTCTCATATATATCAATGACATAACAAATAACAAATAACCTCTTGAGTAGCATTCGGCTCTTCGCTGATGATACATCATTGTATCTAATAGTTGAGAGTCCAACCCAAGCAGCAACTGTGGTCAACCAGGATCTGACTACAATAGAGCATTGGGCCAAGACGTGGTTGGTTGAGTTCAATCCTAAAAAAATATGAGACCATGCTCATATCTCGCAAGGTTAGCCCTGCTGTGCACACACCACTGTTTTTTGGTAATGCCCAGATATCGGAAGTTAAAAATCACAAGCACCTGGGAATTATCTTAAATGATACATGTACGTGGAATGACCACATTGAACATATCTGCGGTAAAGCATGGTCTCGCGTAGATTTACTGAGGAGGCAAAAGTTTACTCTTGGCCGCTGTGTCCTTGAAAAGATTTACTTTGCCTTTATTAGGCCTCTTCTTGAATATGGTAGCACAATTTGGGACAATTGCACGGTGAGTAATAAAAATGATTGGGAAAAAGTGCAGTTGGCTTCAGCAAGGATAGTGACTGGCGCAACCATGAGTGCTAGGACTTCCGCGTTGTACAATGAAACCCGCTGGGACTCACCTGAGGAAAGACGTCGCAAATACAAACTGAAACAATTTTTCCGAATGTTCCACCGGCGGTCCTCCGGAGTTGTGTCCCTTACTGAAATGAAAAACGTTATCAGCGCTCGCACCCCCCCCACCCCCCCCCCCCCCCCCCCATCCGTTGTCTATTACAATAAACTCGTCTTATATTAGCGTTAGGCTGCGATTTCCAAGTGAGTCAGTTCCCTAACTGTTGTCGATCAATGTTGATGTCTTTTGCATTCAAGTTGGCCCTTTTCAATTGTCATCCTTCTCATTCACTGTTCATCACTGTTCCTCTCGATCTACTTTCTTCGTTTTTTTCTCGTGTAAACAATATCGAAACAGACCCACCCGTTCTATCTGTCTAACTGAAATTGTGTAATCTTGCAGACTTGGGAGATGGTTTACATAAGCATTCAGCTTCTTCCGAAACCCCTACTACAACAAGTTAGTTTGATATTTCAGGTGTTAAATGTATTCACTGAAATTTATGTACAAAACATTCAATACGTTTACACTTGTTTGCATGTATACAGTTAACTTATCTTTTTCAATAAATATTGTTTAAACTAAATAAGTAACGGAGAACATACTCCCTCACTCCTCCCCCTCTCATTCATTCATTCATTCGTTCACTTATTTGCGCATTCATTCACTCAAATGAATGATTGAGTGGGTGGACGGATGAGTGTATGACTGAGAGTGAAGCCATTGCTCCAAATTGTTCGACACGATATGACCTGGACTGTTGAAAGTGAGCTGATCCCCAACAAATAAATAAATAACTCTAGACCCAAAAGCTCCTTCCATCCTCCTACCCCTCCCATTCTTTCACTCAATCGTCCACCTTTGTTCATTCATTCACTCGAATGGGTGGTTGAGTGAGTGGACGGATGAGTGTCTGATTGATCGTTAACTCATTACTTCAAAATGATCGACAATATATAACCCGGACTGTTGAAAGTGTCGCTAACCCCCAACAAATAAATAAATAATTCTAGATCCAAAAGCTCCTTCCTTCTCTCCCTACCCCTCTCATTCATGCACTCATTCGTCCACTCATTTGCTCATTCATTCACTCGAATAGGTGGTTGAGTGAGTGGACGGATGAGTGTCTGATTGATAGTTAACTCATTACTCCATTCATTTGAGTGAGTGGAGTGATGGCTTTGTGACTGATAGCTGACATTAATCCAAATTGTTTGACACGATATGACCTTGAGTGTTGAAAGTATCATTAAGCACCAACAAATAAATAATAACTCTAGACCCAAAAGCTCTTTCAAAGTAATTGAGAGCAAACTGATCAGTTCGTCCGTTCTTTGACTGAACTAAACTGAACCCTCACATGAACTAAGTAACTGAGATCATGCTCCTCCCCCTTCCTTTCCTCTCCTTCATTCACACACTCACTCATTCACTCGTCCATTAATTTGCTCATTCATTCACTACTCGAATGAAATAAGTAACAGATAACATGCTCCCTCCCTCCCCCTCACATTCATTCATTCATTCATTCATTCATTCATTCATTCATTCATTCATTCATTCATTCATTCATTCATTCATTCATTCATTCATTCATTCATTCATTCATTCATTCACTCATTTGTTCATTCATTCACTCGAATGGATGGTTGAGTGGGTGGACGGATGAGTGTGTGACTCAGAGTGAACTCATTGCTCCAAATTGTTCGACACGATATGACCTGGACTGTTGAAAGTGAGTTAAGCCCCTACATATAAATAAATAACTCTAGACAAAAAAGCTCCTTCCATCCCCCTACCCCTCTCATTCATTCACTCATTCGTCCACTCATTTGCTCATTCATTCACTCGAATGGGTGGTTGAGTGAGTGGATGGATGAGTGTCTGACTGATAGTTAACTCAATACGCCAAAATGTTCGAGACGATATGACCCGGACTGTTGAAAATGTCGCTAAGCCACAACAAATAAATAAATAACTCAAGATCCAAAAGCTCCTTCTAAGTAACTGAGAACGCGATCATTAGTTCGTCCCTTTTTTCCTTCTTTTCTTCATTCACTCAGTCATTCATTCATCTGAAAGAATTAGTGGATGGGTGAGCGATGAAGTGTGTGACTGACAGTTAACCCATTAGACCAGATAGCTCAACAAAAAAGTAAATAACTCTAGATCGAAAAGCTCTTTCAAAGTAATTGAGAACAAATTCAGTAATTCGTCCCTTTCTTCTTTCCTTGCTTCGCTTATTCAGTCATCTATTCATCTGAATGAATGATTGGAGGGGTGAGCGATGGACTGAAAGTTAACTCATTAGTCCAGATAGCTCGCCACGAGATGATCCTGGCTGTTGAAAGTGTCGTTAAGCCCCAGTGAATCAATAACTATAGATTCAAGCTCTCTCAAACCAATTGGGAACGAGGTTCATTCGTTCGTTTGTCCCTTCCTGTCGTACCTCCTTGCTTTCTGCTACTAGTTCATTCGTTCACTTATTCGTTAGTCCGTTCGTTCACTCACTCACTCACTCACTCACTCACTCACTCACTCACTCACTCACTCACTCACTCACTAACTCACTCACTCACTCACTCACTCACTCACTCACTCACTCACTCACTCACTCACTCACTCACTCACTCATTTATTTGAATGGATGGTTGGATGAGTGAACGGATGAGTGTGTGACTGAACGTTAACTCATCAGTCCGATTGTTCAACACAAGACGTCTCTGGCTGTTGAAGGTGTAGTTAAGTTTCTCCATCATTTCCGCCACTTATTCATTCATTCACTTATTCATTAGTCCGTATGTTATTCGCTCGCTCGCTCGCTCATTCGTTCATTTATTTGAATGGATGGAGTTGGTTGAGTGAACGGATGCGTGTGTGACTGAACGCTAACTCATTGGTCCAAATTCTTCACCACGAGAGGTCCCTGGCTGTTGAGGGTGTAGTTAACTCCCAATAAATAAACAAATAAATAGACCCACATTCAAAAACTCCTTGCCATATATCCAAACTCCGAAATTGATAGTATGATACTTAATCATCAAGATTAAGAGTAAATAACTCTTCTGGGTAGTTTGTTATATCTGAAGTATTTGATGGGATACCTGCCAACATTTCATAACCAGCAATTGTCCTGACTCTTCATAATGCACACAGGATGTGCGACTAGATCTAACTCTTTATGTTCAATTGATTGAGAGATTCCCTTTGCAGCCACGCGGGAATCAGCCTTAGACAATCCTCTTTTGCAAGTCTGATACTTTTTAGTGGCAAACATTGCTATTTACTAAATCTATGACACTGCAATCCTTTCCGCTGTGGACTGACTTGTCTTCACTTCGATATGTATGCTGTCGATTTCCGTAACTAAACCGATGCCCATGACACAACCTCCCCAAAATTTATACTCTTGTGAAGAGTGTGTGTTCCTTTTCTTCACCATTCAGTCATTCTAGATAATATGTAATACCACAAATACTCTTGGTGTAAATCAATTCAGTTAGCTCTGTACTCCAGAGTCAAAGTTCAGTATAGTTAACTCATTCATCCGTTCGTCCATTTATTCGTTAATTCGTTCATTCCTTTATCCATTCATTCATTTATTCAAGCGAATGATTGCATGAGTTAATGAGTGCATGTCTGACTGAATGAGTGCATGTACTGACTTACATCAATTATATGAGACAGAGTAAAGCATACAAGCTACTTGCTGACATACTTGTTTACTTGAATGATCATCATACTGTATCAGAAGCTGGAAATGGTCAATGTTAAAACCGTACCCACTGCGGGTAGCGGACGACAGTTGCAAACTGAATTCATAAATTACTAAAAAAAATTCAATGTTTTGTCTCGGGAACATAGCTTATGACCTCTCATTGGAGTGAGCTCAACGAGCTCGTTCCGATGGGGGTCATGGGCTGTGTTTTTGAGACAAAGATTGAAAACATAATAAATTTGAATGGAGTTTTTTATATGTAGGCATAATCGGTTTTGTTTGTCACGTTGGGTAAAGGGTTCATGCTGTAAATCATCAACTGTATGGCAGTTATTCAGATATTTATTTGGACAAGTGATTAATCGGTTAACCAAGGTTAACCCACGAGATTAATCGATCAAGAAAACCCCTTAACCTTTTCAGCTCTAGACACAACCTCCAAAAATTTTATACTCTTGTGATCTGTATGTGCTCCTTTTCTTCGCCATTCTGTTATTCCAGATAATATGTAATACCATAAATAATCTTGGTGTAAATCAAATCAGTTTGCTTTTTACTCCAGAGTCAAAGCGCAGGACAGTTAACTCATTCATTCATTCTTTTATTATTTTTTTCATTCCTTCATCGATCGATCGATCCATCGATCCATCCATCCATCCATCCATCCATCCATCCATTTATCCATTCACTAATGTATCCACTCATTCATCCATTGATTCATCCATTCATTCATCCATTCATTCGTCCATTCATTCGAGTGAATGACTGAGGGAGTGGGTGGGTGGGTGGGTGGATGGATGGGTGGATGGATGGATGGATGAATGAGTGACTCAGGGTAGCTCCTGATAGTTAACTCATTCATTCTTTCTTCCTTTTATTCATTGTTGTCATTCCTTCGCTCATCCGTCCACCCATCCATCCATCTATTCATCAATTCATTCGCTCTTCCGTTCATCATCCATTCATGCATCCATTCATCCACCCATTCATTCATCCACCCATTCATCCATCCACCCATTCACCCATCCATTCATTCGAGTGAATGACTGCGTGAGTTGATGCATGCACGTGTGACTGACTTTCTTACAAACCAAGTCATTCATTCATTCATTCATTCATTCATTCATTCATTCATTCATTCATTCATTCATTCATTCATTCATTCACCCAGTCGTCCATTCATCCGTTCATTCATTCAGTGGGGTGATTGGATGGATGAATGAATGAATGATTGGAAATAAACTCATAACAACTGAAATAATAGCCAAGTTCGTTCATTCATCCGCTCATTTGTTTATTCATTTCGTTATTCATTAGAATGGGTGGTTGGTTGGGTGAACGGGTAAGTGTAATTGATGGCTAGCTCCCAACCTAAAAATGACAGCTCAATATCAACTCAGTGACTACTCGAAATGCCTACTTGGCAAACTCGATGCTTCCTCATCCTGACTCGCTCGCTCATTCACTCGAGCATTCAATCACTGACTTGAGTGATGGCTGAGTGGGTCGATGAGCGAGTGTGTGGCCGATTATTAATTAATGCATCCATGCTACTAAAATAAATATTGTATGAAATGTGAGAGTCGATCTGAAACCCAGTTATTCAAGAACCCATTGTACCAACCACTTTTGTAAAACAACCACTTTTGCAATAAAATTTATTACAAAAGTGTGTAACGCGTACCAACCACTTTTGCAATAAAACCACTTTTGTAATAAACTAACCATTATTGTAATAAATTCATTTCGGTGATAAATCACGGACGTCCATTTTATAGTAGGACATTGGGGTGGGGTGAGGGACTAGTTTACCTAAACATGTTTGTGTGTCGTTCAATGGAATAAAGTGTCCATTCACCTATTGAAACTTGGTAGTGACTGAAGAAAGTACGAAAGCACTTTTACAATAAACTTTATTACAAAAGTGATTATCGCGTACCAACCACTTTTGTAACAAAACCACTTTTGTAATAAACTAACCATTATTGTAATAAACTCATCTCGGTGATAAATCACGGACGTCCATTTTATAGTTGGACATTGGGGTGGGGTTAGGGACAAGTTTACCTAAACATGTTTGTATGTCGTTCACTGGAATAACGTGTCCATTCCATTCACCTGTTGAAACATGGAAGTGACTGAGGTGACCACTTTTGCAATAAACTTTATTACAAAAGTGGTAATCGCGTACCAACCACTTTTGTACTAAACTAACCATTATTGTAACACACCTATTTTTGTGATGAATCACGAACGTTCATTTTATAGTTGGACATTGGGGTGGGTTGAGAGCTAGTTTACCTAATCATGTTTGTGTGTCGTTCAATGGAATAAAGTGTTCGTTCACCAGTTGAAACGTGGTTGTGTCTGGAGAAAGTACGCAACCACTTTTGCAATAAACTTTATTACAAAAGTGGTTATCGCATACCAACCACTTTTGTAATAAAACCACTTTTGTAATAAACTTACCATTATTGTAATACACCTATTTTTGTGATGAATCCCGGACGTCCATTTTATGGCCTGACAGTGTGTTTGTTTCGAGAGGGGGCAGCACAAAGTAGAGTCAAATCTATTCTCAAATTTGGTGAGCGCAAAAATCTTACTGCACACAGATGGATGTGGAAAACTGGGTTTGACGTCTATCGCTTTTGATATGTCTGCCCGAATTCCTCCTACGGGCGCAATTTGTCTTAAACCCCGTAGTTCCTATCGATCTTGTTGTCCCTTTTTATAGGTCGGGTTGAATTCTTCCGCACACTGTTAACCCCAAATGAGGCGAGAAAATTAGAAATGTTATTACACACTTTTGACTGGTGTTAGTAAATTATCATAATACTGGTGGACGTGCATCAGCCACCAACATCACTGAAGTTAAGCTCCGTTGAACCCGGTTAGTCTATTGATGGGGTGACCATTCAGTGATTGATTTGGTTTAACACTTCGTGCCCTTGAGCAAGGTACTTCACCTCGACTGCTCGCATGTGGAGCGGGTGGGGAAGCTGACGGTGTTTTGAGATGGACTGGTGTGCACGCGTCTTAACCTTAAATATCCTGACTGTGTTGTGCAGTGCGTAGTGCTGATGTACAGTGCGTAGTGTAGTCTTGGCTTATGTGACGTTGAAGAGGTTATAGGGTCCAATCGCTGCTTGGTGGTTCTCTTCTGGCACATCGGCTTCCTCCACTCACAAAACTGTCACCGACACAAAATGACTCAGACTATATAAGTGTCGTAAAACACCAATAAATAAATATATAAATAAATAAATAAATAAATAAATAAATAAATAAATAAATAAATAAATAAATAAATAAATAAATAGATAAATAAATAAATAAATAAATAAATAGACCCACTGAATACCGTTTTTTGTCGAATGGAACAATGAATGTTGTGAAAATGAGCACATTGCGCGCAAAATCATATGTCTCAAAATGAAGATTATGAAAATGAGTTCAATGCGTGCAAAATCATACGTATCACAGTCTCATTTCGATATTTTTGGATCCACAGAGTCACTAACTAGGACTCATTAAATGGATTCTAGGGGGAAAATCATTTTACATACAGGCACTTTCTGCTTTCAATGTAGATAACTCTTGTTATTTTTTTAAACAATAAACAGAGAGGGAAAATGGAAGAAGAGGAGCCTCCACCGCTTCTAGCGCCCCTAGCCCTCCCCCGGTTTCTGCTACCTGACCGCCCCTGCCCCTTGCCGCCCATACCCCAAGAGCCTCTGGTTCCCTGCCGCCTCTGCCGCCTCATCCCGAGAGCTCCTGGTTCGCCTTGCCCCTGCCGCTGCCGTCCATCGTGTCTGGAAGACGCGATATTTTCAGAAAAATGTCCATCCATGGGTAGTTTTTTAGACATTGTCAAGCTGTTTTGGGTAACTCTATATTTAATATCGGTTGTTTGGGGTAATTCCATGTTTTCCCAAAACAAGCTCCGTACAAACATTGGATCCGGAACATTTCCACCTCCCAGCTACAACATTAACATGGTTACCAGAGTAAAATCCACTAAAATACACGAAAGTCGGGTTCATTTGTGTAATTATATACTACCGGAGCATACTCCCCTCGAATCAAACATACCCTCAAAACATATCTCCCCCCCGATCTTATACCAAGAGGTAAGGTTTCGTCACCAGGCAACCACGTGACACTTGAGAAATCAAGATGGCGCCCCTATACACAAAATGGACGACCAAAACACGTGTCCCCATATACACCCAAGCTGCGCACGCGCATTCGAACCTCGTATCGCTATGGCAATGACGTCACAACATAACCACGCACATTGGTTACATGTCAACACAACATGGGCGCCCGCAGTCACGTGACATGACGTGACTTCCAAGATCCATCTGAATTTACGAATTACGGGTGCCTTTGGCTGGTCTACTGCTGTACTAAACGGCTGCTCTTAGGGATATGATAGCAGGTCTGACTCTGCAACCGTGAAAAGGGGCTCACATCATATCACTTCTGATACATGAATCTAAACTTTCGCCGTTTTGTTTGTTTTTTGTTTTTTTTGAATGAACGTAACAAATATAACAAATATTGAGTATTCAGTAGTAAACTCAACTGCACGTTATCCCTCTGGTCTTGTCTCTCCGTGTGCCACAAGACAAGTAAAACATGCCCCTTTGCTTTTTGATACACGAAAGAATGGCGCAACTTGGACGCTGGTGATAA
Organism: Pictodentalium vernedei; assembly: GCA_031216915.1. NCBI lineage: Eukaryota > Metazoa > Mollusca > Scaphopoda > Dentaliida > Dentaliidae > Pictodentalium > Pictodentalium vernedei. The sequence continues at coordinate 340,251,869 of CM062297.1, forward strand.
ACTGGATTCAACTTTGATCCCTTTGCATCCATGAAAAGGATTCACTACTGGCCAGATTGCTCGCTCTGAAACGGAGTAATAAATTACGTGCAGTCGCACACGTAATCTTATCAAACATCTGAGTCTGAACTTTCATGAACCTAATTTGGCACTGTAACAATTGACTACGGGCCGATTGGTACATTATCATACCGGAAGGATGAGTGTTTCAGTTGGCAATATAACAGTTGGCAAATGTATAGTAGTCAAAAGAAATTTATTTACTCTGATCTAGTCCTTCCACATAACACGAAACCAATTACGCATGCCCCTGACCTTGTGCCGCATGGACGGTCATCGCAAATGTTAACTTATCCGTAGCAATAATCGTGTCTGAACTTTCATCGTTCTTGAAAAGAAATAACCTATGCTTAATGCAGAATAGTAACAGTGACCACTCATGGTCAATCTGACGCGATCCCTTCATGTGCTACCAACCAATTGAAAATCTTGCTTTACATGGGACATTGACTCCCGAATGCAAAGTGGATCAGCACATCAAATCCCGTGACCAGATATAAAAAAGATGTTTATTCCATTTTAGATTAATATTATTAACGCTTTCATTACCGCATTTGGCAACACATAGCTCCTTATGTGCCAATCCTGCTGACATGGAATGCTTAGTCGAGCAAGCCAGTCAACTGTACACTGTAGTTTTGTCCGACTGATGTAAACGTCCTGTCTTTTTCGAGTGACCTATTAAACAGATTCTGATAACTTGTTTTTCCTTTTTATTTTTTTTTTTTCGTAATAGGAATTACACCGCCAGACATATGCTGTGGTAGACATATCCCCTCTGACCCAACAATACAGCAGTCTATTTTACCATGTATCGTGAGCTGCGCGCTTTTCAATTACCCACACAATCCAATCGATAAGCATTGTTACAACCGGTAATGTAATACAACCTATTATGCAAAACATTTATTGCATTATCGGTTGCGTTGGATGGCAAACCTAACCTATTATTTAATAAATGTATTACATTATTGGTTGCGTTGGATGGCAAACCTAACCTATAATGCAATAAACTTAATACATCAGCGGTTGTCTTGCATGGGAAACTTAACTGCAAATGCAATAAATTTATTACATTATCGGTTGCGTATGATGGCAAACCTCACCTATTATGTAATGAATTTATTACATTATCGGTTGCGTTGAATGGCAAACCCAACCTATTATGCAGTAAATTTATTACATTATCGGTTGCGTTGGATGGCAAACCTAACCAATTATGCAATAAATTTGTTACATTATCGGTTGCGTAAGATGGCAAACCTAATCTATTATGCAACGCATGTATTACATTATCGGTTGCGTTGGATGGCAAACCCAACCTATTATGCAGTAAATTTATTGCATTATCGGTTGCGTTGGATGGCAAACCTAACCTATTATGCAATAAATTTATTACATTATCGGTTGCGTATGATGGCAAACCTAACCTATTATGCAATGAATTTATTACATTATCGGTTGCGTTGGATGGCAAACCCAACCTATTATGCAGTAAATTCATTACATTATCGGTTGCGTTGGATGGCAAAACTAACCTATTATGTAACAAATTTATTACATCATCGGTTACGTTGAATGGCAAACCTAACCTATTATACAATAAAGTTTATTGCATTATCGGTTGCTTTGGATGACAAACCTGACCTATTATGCAGTAAATTTATTACATTATCGATTGCTTTGGATGACAAAGCCTAACCTATTATGCAGTAAATTTATTAAATTGTCGGTTGCTTTGGATGACAAACCTAACCTGTTGTGCAATAAATTTATTACGTCATCGGTTACTTTGAATGACAAACCTAACCTGTTATACTTACTTTCTTCAGTCACTTCCAAGTTTCAACGGGTTAATGGACGCGTTATTCCACTGAACGACACACAAACATGTTTAAGTAAACTCGTCCCTCACCCCACCCCAATGTCCGACAATAAAATGGACATCCGTGATTTATCACCGAAATGAGTTTATTACAATAATGGTTAGTTTATTACAAAAGTGGTTTTATTACAAAAGTGGTTGGTACACGATAACCACTTTTGTAATAAAGTTTATTGCAAAAGTGGTTGCGTACTTTCTTCAGTCACTACCATGTTTTAACTGGTGAATGGACACGTTATTCCATCGAACGACACACAAACATGTTTAGGTAAACTAGTCACTCACCCCACCCCAATGTCCGACTATAAAATGGACGTCCGTGATTTATCACCGAAATGAGTTTATTACAATAATGGTTAGTTTATTACAAAAGTGGTTTTATTACAAAAGTGGTTGGTAGGCGATAACCAGTTTTGTAATAAAGTTTATTGCAAAAGTGGTTGCGTACTTTCTTCAGTCACTACCATGTTCTAACTGGTGAATGGGCACGTTATTCCATCGAACGACACACAAACATGTGTAGGTAAACTAGTCCGTCACCCCACCCCAATGTCCGACTATAAAATGGACGTCCGGGATTTATCACCGAAATGAGTTTATTACAATAATGGTTAGTTTATTACAAAAGAGGTTTTATTACAAACGTGGTTGGTACGCGTTTACCACTTTTGTAATAAATGTTATTGCAAAAGTGGTTGCATTACAAAAGTGGTTGGTACAACCCATCTGTAGCAACTGTTTCTCTATGTACATAGCCTTGATTTGTTATAACAACTTCTTTTCTTTTGTTTCAACCTTTTTAGTTTCCGCCATTAATATAATTATGTTTGCATTGCCCCAGACTGTTGCCCTTAGCATGAGGTCCAGGGCAGCCACCCTTAGACTGGCTCAAACCTTGACGTATTCAGTACATCCCTCTTTACTAAATTCCATATTGTTTTCTGTTAGGCGTGGTGCACTTATAGTACTTGGCAGTTACATTGTTAGTAATGGCGGATAGAATAGAGTTGGGCGAGATCCAAACGCGACCAGAATACGACTTTATTAGTCATTATAAGGAAAAAGTCTACAACGGAGAAGATGATGACTTGTCCCCCTTTAAAAATGTTAAAAATGATTGCTCGTACTACTCCCCTGAAAAGTTTGCCTCATGTCGTACTCTACTGAATAAATCCTTTTCTGTTTTTCACATAAACTGCCAAGGGCTGACCGCACACTGGGATGCCCTAAATGATCTTTTACTCAACCTGCATGACATGGACAGTTTCTTTGACATAATTGGACTAACACAGATATTCAAAATTCCACCCACTATGTTATACACACTTAATGGCTACCACCCACTCCTTATGAACAGTAGACCAAATGACATGATGGTCGTGGCGGGGTAGGATTCTTTATTAAGGAACATGTCGATTATAGAGTTCGCCCGGACCTAACTCTTTTTATTCCGCATGTAATTGAATCCCTCTTCATCGAAATCAATACCAAGAAATCCAAGAAAATAATAGGAGTGATATATAGACCAAATACGCAACCTAAAGCTGATATTGACGTCTTCATATCGAAATTAAATGAAATAACCGACAAACTAAATCGCGAAAACAATCCATCCTGCATTGTAGGGGACTTGAACATCAACATGTTAAAATTCAGTTCCCATGACAAGACTAGATATTTCATTGATTTAATGTTCAGTTAGGGATTCCTACCTCTAATAACCAAGGCCACAAGAGTAACTCCCTATTCTGCCACTCTTATCGATCACATATTTTCAAATAATATCTCAACAAACTCAAACGCGGGAATAGTAGTAACTGATGTATCTGACCATTTTGGCACATTCTGTATTGAAACCTACACCAAGGAAAGTACACGTCGACCTGTTGTGTCCAAACGAAAAATAAACAAAGAAAGTGTTGCCCACTTTAACTTACTTTTATCTCAATGTGACTTCTCTCCTGTAATGGGACTAGAATGCCCAAACATGGCTTATAATACATTCATTGAAATTTATCTAAATGTCTTTGAAACTGCCTTTCCTCTATCCCAGACACAGGCAAAGACAAATACTATAAGAAAACAACCTTGGATGTCGAAGGGCCTCTTGATCTCGTCATTAAATAAACGAAAATTCTACCTGAAAAAACTGAAATGTCCGAGCGACCGCAATATTCAAAACTACAAAAATTACTGTAGGATATTCAACAGAGTGAAAAAACAATGCAAGGCCATGTATTATAAGAACGTTCTAGGGCCAAATAAACATGATATGCGTCAAACGTGGCAAATATTAAATGATAGCATAAACAAAGCAAAACGAGGAGCCAAACTGCCCTCCTTTTTAAGCAAGGTGAAAGAGAAATAACTGATCCTAACTGAATTGCCACAGAATTTAACAGTTTTTTGCGAACATTGGGAAACAAACAAGTGAGTTATTACCTATGTCAAAAAAAGCCTTTCCGGGATTACATGAAAGGGGATTTTCGAAATAACTTTTTTATGACACCAACTACGCCAGCCGAAATTGTTAACATAGTACAGTCAATGAAATCAAAATTAAGTGAAGACAGCAATGATATCACGTCAACTCTCATCAAGCAATCAGTCAACCAAATTGTAGTACCCCTCTCACATATTATCAATAACACATTTGCCCAAGGAGTAGTGCCAGAACAAATGAAGATTGCAAAGGTAATCCCTATTTTCAAATCTGGAGATGCGCATAATTTTACTAATTATAGGCCTATCAGTATCCTCCCCACCTTTTCAAAGGTTCTAGAAAAACTCGTGTCAATTAGGCTGATAAGCTTTCTCGATCGCTTTGAAATTCTATGTAGCAGTCAATATGGGTTCAGAAAAAATCACTCAACTATCCACCCTGTCCTGCATCTCCTAAAGTACACTGCCGATGCAAATAATAGGCAAAGCAAAGCCATAACATTAGCGGTATTTTTGGACTTATCTAAGGCGTTCGACACCATAAACCACGATATCCTATTGAAGAAACTAGAATGGTATGGAATTAGGGGCATCTTCAACAATTGGTTCAAAAATTACCTATCAAATAGACACCAATTTGTTGCATACGGTAAAGGCACATCTGACTTAGCTGAAATAACCTGTGGTGTTCCACAAGGTTCAATATTAGGACCTATTTTGTTCTTGCTATATATAAATGACCTTTGCAATTCGACAATATTAAACCCTTTATCTTTTGCTGATGATACCAACGTACACCTTTCAGGATCTAACACTGACAATCTGACAATCATTGTGAAAAAAGAGCTAGAAAACATCTCCGAATGGTGTTACGTGAATAGATTGGCATTGAATGCAAGTAAAACTAAATATATTGCATTTAATCCATCCCATAAGCAAGCGCTCTCTCACAATAATATTTTCGACAACAACCAAATAATAAATAAGGTTGGACCAAATGAAGCTGAAATTTCTAGGTATATCCATTGATAATTGTCTATCATATAACGTCCACATAGTTCAACTTTGTTCTAAATTTACACTCGCAAACTTTGCCCTTAACAAGGTAAAGGCAATCCTTCCTCATGAAGCTATGAGAACACCATACTTCGCTCTGAAACATAGTCACTTAGTACATGGAATCCAAGCATGGGGACATTCGAGATCTATCAATAAAATTCTAACTCCTCAAAAACGAGCGCTGCGCATAATTAAACATAATAAATAAATAAACAGAAAGTATAATACCCACCCAGAACCACTCTTCAAAAGAGACAAAATACTCAAGGTGACTGACCTGTATAAATTCCATGTATCCATCTTCGTCTTTGATTGGAAAAATGACAATCTTCCCCAGTCATTTGATAACTTCTTCAGAGTAGCTAGTATGCCTGTCAGAACCACTAGACAACGTTATCTTCTCCAAATAACTAGAATAAGGACAAAAGCCCTGGACCGACTTCCTACTAACCTGTATCCCAGGATTTGGAATGCGCTAGATAGAGATCTACGAACGACGAACAATAGAAACGTATTTAAAAAGAAGCTGTTGTCCAGGCTTCTAGCACTTTATTCAGACAATGTTGAATGTGGCAATCCTTATTGTCCGGATTGCACTACATAAGACACCGTAGCGGCGGCGATCACATCAGCGGTAGTACGACCCGTTCTCACCCTCTGGATTGAGAGGGGACGTGCTGTTGCTGATTTGGACACTGTCATAACACGTCTTCCTGATTTACTTTACCTATACATGTATATGAACAAATTAAATGACCAGAAGAAAAGACATCCTGTCCCCCAAATAGCTTTACCCACCCTGTCCGCGTTAAATGACCTCGCCTGGAGATGTCTTATAGCTGTGGGCCGCTCTCAAGATAAATAAAGGATTGAAGCAAATTTCTATATCTCTCTTACTCGAACTGTTTAATTTAGGTCGCTTCATTTGCAGCACACAGTCAGAAGGCCCCAAGCTGAAAGTCACCCACAAGAAAGCACTTTAACTGCCAAGTCTAGCACAACCCTTACATAGTAAATTCTCTATAATCGATGAGATGATTTTTATAAGTACGTCGACAGTCTGGGCCCGTAAACAGTTTTGCAAAACATTCCATAGGGAGATGACTGGAAGACAGCCAATCTGGCTATGTCATCTCCCAGTGTATACACAATGTTATATATTAATTGAACTATTTGATTGTAACCATTGTATTTCCTGTATGCTACTGATCGAATAAACATCTAAATATCTATCTGACTGTATGATCTGAAGAAGAAGATTTTTAAAGCTTATTCCCTATAGCGCCCCAAGTTAATTATTTGGGCTCCTCTGTTGAGCCTAATTATAAACCGAGGGGGTCGATTTGAACACACTTGTATTTGACCATCCTATGGATGCTGTATACCAAATATCGAAAGATTCTGATCAGCGGTTCTGAAGAAACATTTTTTTTTTCAATTTTTACAAATATGCCGACTCAGCATTTTTCAAACGCCCCTACAGAACACCCTAACACAACCGATGGCCATTTTTTAATACATTCTACCGGTCAAAAGGATGCTTATTAACAAATAACAGTTCTCTGTTCCGTGTAGTTTGGAAAATATGGGCATTTGAATTTTTTTCTATTTTTTACCCCTGGGATACCCAAGGAGCAACGAAAAAAAAAATTGGGGCATCAATCAAGTACTTCGGACCCACTTATGCGACATGTCAAATTTGGTTTAAATCGGCTCATCGGTTCTTGTTTATATTTATTTATTTATTTATTTATTTATTTATTTATTTATTTATTTATTTATTTATTTATTTATTTATTTATTTATTTATTTGTGTTTAAGGTCACATATTTTTGCACAATGGATAATCATGACCACAACATGAGTATCAACTCAAGACCAGGGGTGAGCGTTAATAAGCCATGTTTCCCATTTTAAAGAGGGTTTGCACCTCCCAAGCATTGGTGACTGGGTCCTATTTTACGAGTAAAACAGAGCCTGTTTACGGCAGTGAACAGGCACTGCTTCACTTCCCGGGGTTCCCGCGGGGATCGTTGGTTCTCGAAAAAGAAATTTTGGGCAGAGCCCAAAATGGATATGTGCCCACAGAGAGCCCAAATATTGATCTACCGACTTCTCTTGAACAAAACTTTAATCTTCAACACCAAAGAGTGTTACATACCGTATATCAAGGCAATCTCTGGTGGTTCATGAGAAGAAGATTTTTATAGATTTCTAGGCTTTAGCATCATTGCCTAGAGCTCGAAAAAGGCAGCCATACCATTTGAACAAAATAGAAAGGGTATACCCCTGGGATGGTTTGTGCAATATATGTTTGTATTTGGCTGAATGGCTGTGGAGAAGAAGCCAGGTTTGAAAAGTTAACGAACGACAGACGACAGACGACGGACGATGGACGATGGACGCCAAGTGATGGCAATACCTCACACTGACTTGCAGTCAGGTGAGCTGATAAAATTTGAATGGACATTTTTGTATATGGCGCTGGCCGGTTTTGTACATTATACTGAGTAAAGTTTTAATTATATAAATCATCAACGGCACGGCAATTATTCAGCTACCTATTAGGGCAAGTGAATTAATCAGTTAACCAAGGTTAATCCATGCGATTAATCGATCAAGAAAACCCTTTAATCGTTTCAGCTCTAAAATTAATTTAATTTTATTAAATTTTATCCGATGAAAAAATGCTTATATTTTGGCGGGAACGGTAAATGGATCTTCTTAACAAGCATTTGAGAGAATGTCACAGGATCGAATCGATCGTTCTCGCAATTTGCGAAACCCTGGGAGCCCAAATATGGACTTGGCTTGAACAAACTTGAATCTGACCCCCTGAGGATGCTGCATATGGTACCAATTATCAAAACATTCCAACTGCTGGATCTGAAAAAGAAGATTTTTAAAGAAAATTCCTCATTTTGAACTCAAGTTATAAATCAGGCTCCCACAGTGAGCCCGAATATGAACCTAGGGACTTGGCGTAAACAAACTTGAATCTCACCCCACTAAGTATGCTGCATACGAAATATCAAAACATTCCGACTGCTGGATCTGAAGAAGATTTCTAAAGAAAATTCCTCATTTTGAACTAAGTTATATATGTAATTCGGGCTCCCACAGTGAGCCAGGGTTTCGCAAATATATTTTTTGCGGGAACCATTTATTTATTGCGGGACCCATTTCCAACATGTGTCTTAATCAAATGAATTATGCTTATTTATCTTCAAATACATAGATTGCTAGATTGTTAGATTGTTCAACCACCATATCAAAGGCTATTGCAGTAATCATGTTTATAGAAATTAATTAGAGCTGATTCTGTTAACCGATTAATCGACTAACCAATGATCAACGTCTTGATTGATAAAAAAATAATTGATCAGTTAATCGTTACTTTTGAAGTACGGTATTATATGGGTTAACTAAGCAACAAACTTGCTCCAAAACAGGCAAACATTGTCACAATGGCTCACTTCATTTATGAGACAGAATAACGCATGCCATTTATGTGCTGACATACTTGCTCACCTGCTTGATCATTATACTGTATCAGTAGCTGGAAATGGTCATTCTCAACCTTTCACCAAAAGAAGGTAGCAGACGATACTTGCACAAGAAATTATTGAATTACTAAACATTTTCAATGTTTGTCTCAAAAACATATCTTATGACACCCCCCCCCCCCCCCACCCCATTGGAACAAGCTCAATGAGCTATTTCCAAACAGGGGTCAAAAGCTATGTTTTGAGACAAAAATAGAAAATATAATAAAATTTGAATGGACATATTGATATATGGCGCTGGTCGTTTTTGTACATTACGCTAAGTAAAGTTTTAATTATATAAATCATTAACGGCACGGCAATTATTCAGCTACCAATTAGGGCAAGTGATTAATCGGTTAACCAATGTTAATCCGTGTGATTAATCAATCAAGAAAACCCTTTAATCCTTTCAGCTCTAAAATTAATCTAATTTTATTAAAATTTATGTGATGAAAAAATACTTATATTTTTTCGGTAACGGTAAATGGATCTTCTTAACAAGCATTTGCGAGAACGTCCAGGAACGAAACGATTGTTCTCGCAATTTGCGAAGCACTGGTGTCGGGTGTGCCCAAATATGGACTTGGCTGAACAAACGTAAACCTCACTCATCTGATGATGCTGCATACCAAATATCAAAAAGACTCCGACTGGTGGGTCTGAAGAAGATTTTTAAAGAATATTCCTCATACTGCACTAGATTCAACATTTGGACTCCCCTAGAGAGCCCAAATATGGACCCAGGGATTTGATTTCAACAAATCTGTGAAAAAATCTTCCAAAGATGGTATATGTGAAATTTGAAAGCTTTTGGAGCAGTGGATTGGGCGAAGAAGAGTGTTAAATGTTTACCCCATTACCCACAGTGTTAAAAAATGCTGATTAGGCATTTTTTTCAACGTCCCGAAAAAGAACCACATGACAGACCAGACAGCAATGTGTTTGGACCATTCCATTCTGTTGGCCCCAAGGAAGATTCTCATTAAATAAGAATTCTCAGTGCCGTGTTGTTTTGGAAATACGGGCATTTTAAATGTTGTTATATTTTTACCTCCTGCGGTTCCCATGGGGTGACAGGAAAATATTTTGGGGCATAAATTAAATACTTATGACCCAATAAGCTCACATATTAAATTTGGTTCAAATCAGCCTCTTGGTTTGAAAAATAGAAATTTTGGGCAGGGCGAAGGCAAATATAGACCCACAAGCTACTCTTTTACAGTCTTCACCTCAAAAGGAAGCTGCATACCAAATATTAAGTCTCCGCTACTCCTGGTTCATGAAACGATTTTTTAAGATTTAGGAAAATTTTGGGGCGTGACCCTACTGAGGGGCAGGGCAACTTGATTTGAACAAAATCAATATGCGATGTCATAACAAACAATCATCTCAAATTTCACTTAAATCCGTTCAGCAGTTTTGGAGGAGAAGACGCAAACACCATGTTCACGGACAACGGACAGCGAGTGATCACTATCGCTCAACCCGACCGAAAGTCAGCTAAAAACTCAGTGGACCATGAGTAATGCAGTTGGGTGAGAGACCTGGTTCAAGGAGAGAAGAAACGTGTGACTGCTGGCTGTCGAAAGTGTTATTAAAACCCACTAAATAAATAAACAAGAGGCCTCACGGGGCCCGAAGCGCTCACCTTTAACAGAACACTATATGAACACAGTCTAAGAATGAATCTACATTCAGGAATCCATCTCCATAGGATGCACTGTCAATCCTTGAGCCCCTCAGGAGTGACAAAAACAGTCCAAGCATGGTGCCCTTTCTTCAGTTGATCATATTGTAAAATGTGGAGCTCCTCTCTGAAGCCCCTTGATGCAACCTATGTAGATTACTCTTAGTTACACACCTCTAGAGGGTACTGGATAAAAAATGTTGAATTCTTCAGCTACATAGCCAATTCCGTCTCCCATAGGGAGCCCAGATTATTAACCCAGACACTCGATTTGAACAAAGTTGAATCTGATCTGCTTAGAGATGTTGTTTTCCAAATATGAAAGCATTCTGACTGGTGGATCTGAAGAAGAAACGTTTTAAAGAAATGTCCTCATATTGTACTAAGTTAAAATTTGGGCTACCATAGCGAGCCCAAATTTTAACCCACAGACCCGATTTAAACAAACTTGAATCTCACCTCCTTAGAGATGTTGTATACCAAATATGAAGGCATTCTGACTGGTGGATCTGAAGAAGAAGATTTTTAAAGAAACTTCCTCATATTGCCCAAAGTTAAAATTTGGGCTACCAAAGGAAGCCCAAATATTAACCTAGGGACTTGGTTTGAACAATCTTGAATCTGACCCCCATAACAATAATGTATACCAAACATTAAAAGATTCTGACTGGTGGTTCTGAAGAAGATTTTTAAAGACAATTCCCCATATTGCCTTAAGTTAAAAAAAATTGGGCTCCTGCATGGAGTCCAAATATGAACCAATGGGCTTCATTTTAACAAACTTGCATCAGACCCCTCTATGGATGCTGTATACCCAATATCAAAAGATTCTGAACATTGGTTCTGGAGAAAAGATTTTCTAAAATGTTTGCAAATATTCTGAGTCAACATTATTTTGATGTCCTCTGCAGAACTCCCCTAACAAAACAGATGACATTTTCTTTACCAATCAATTCTACTGGTCCTAAGGATGCTAAATACCATATAACAGTTCTCTGTTCCAAGTGGTTTGGGAAACATGGACATTCAAAAAATATTTCTATTTTCAGCTCCTGGGGTTCCCATGGGGATGCAGTTTTTGGGTATGTTTTTTTGCATGAGTCAAGTACTTATGACCCAATAATACCACATACTGAATTTCGTTCAAATCGGGCCATCGGTTTAGAAAATAGAAATTTTGGGCGGTACCAAAAATCTAACCCCTCCCATTACAAAGGCAAATATTGCTTCACGAACTACGTTCGAACAAACTTGATTCTACACCTCAAAAGGAAGCTCTATTACAAATGTCAAGTCACTGTACCCATTTGTTCATGAGATTTTGAAAATATTTTGGGAGCATTTTTCCCAAGCCCTCCCTATGGGGCAGGACATACTGAGTTAAACAAAAATGCAATACCCCTTTGGGTCCATAACTTACACAAACTTTCACTTGAATTGGCCCTTTGGTTTTGGGCGAGAAGACCAAAACATGGTGTTGATGGACGACAGACGGATGGACAATGGACGCCCACCCATTTAGATTAGTCCTTGCTCATAGCAGTGGAACAGACATACAGTACAGTTGCCGTGGACTGGTCATACTCCATGCATGGGCCGTGATGTCCCCGCATGCTTTTTCCAGGTAATAGAAAATCATCACGTCTTGCAAATTTTTAGTGCCCCTCCCCGTCCCTCCCTCCTGTCATAGCCGATATTTTTACCCATGTTGTTAAAATTGATAAATTTGTCTCTGGAGTGCAACAAGGCTTGTGATATAGCATTGCAAAGCCTTCTCGCACTCAAGGGATGGAATACACTACCATGTATGCTCTTCTGTAGATTATGAGGCCTAAAACAAACCAAGAACATGAACTTTCAATGACAAAGAAACAATTACAAAAACAAAAAAATAAAAAATCACCCGCCTGCATGCAATTTTACAAAAAATGGCCCGAGAAACAGATCTACTTTGTGGAGCCTTATACATGAAGATTATCACAATGGACACATTGTCTTACACAAAGGAATACCACACAATCCAGTGTAGACTGATTTCAAGAAGTCCTCCCTAGTGGAAGGGCAATTTTAACAAACATACAGGCCCATAAGCTTCATACACAGTGTAAAAATTCCACAACATTTATAAACATTCATATATGTTTAATAGGAATTAGGAGTATTGTAATTAAAAGTCAATTGTGTGATTGTTCATAAACGTATATTACTTTTTTATCAGGTGTTAAAAAATATTAATATTTGTAAACACACCCACCCATTTAGATTAGTCCCTGCTCATAGCAGTGGAACAGACATACAGTACAGTTGCAGTGGACTGGTCATAATCCATGCATGGGCAGTGATGTCCCCGCATGCTTTTTCCAGGTAATAGAAAATCATCATCAATAAAATTTGAATTAATGAAGTACCGGACTATACCCTGCGCTTCATTAATTAAATTTTTGATGATTGTTGTTGTAAGCAGTGTTTGAAATCTAATATCATTGCGTCCGCGGAAATATTGCCCACCCTTGGAATGTGACCAGTCTACGGCGGCTGCACTGTAGGCTTGGGTGTTGGAGAGGGGACACATGCCCTCCCCAATTTCATTCATGCCCCTCTCCCCTCCTCTGTTAACCCTATATAATGAACACCCGACAATGCATTTTAATATCTAGATATTTATGCTTGTTCGCAACTTATATATTATGGGCTCGACACAAATGGATACAGAGTCAAGGTAATTATGTTTTTCTGTCTTGAATTTCAAATTGTTTTTTTGGGGGGTTGGGGTGGGGGGGGGGCACCCGACCCCTCCACTGATAAGAGGGGCACCCCCTCTTGTCCTCGCCCCTATATCACTGCTATGTGGCTCAGGTGATGATGTGCACCATGTTCTTCATGCCCGGCCCCACCCCCACTAGATATTACTCTTGCCCCTAACTTTGATATCCTGGCTAAGCACCTGTATCATGGTAAACTAACATCAAATTGTGTGCTTATGTCCAGTAGCTAACATTGGAATAGTATAATGTGTTTTGTCAGAAGCTTGATCAAGTATTGATGACAAACAACAATTTTCATTACCAGGACCTGGTACCAGTAATAAAATAAGATTTGCAAATATCACCCTGTGTTTTTTCAGCTTAATATTAACTAACATAAAATTGTGCGCTTCATGAAAATTATTTTGTTACTATCTGTTAACAATTACTGTTTCTTGTTTTGCTATTTTATAAAAAGAAATGACCCCTTTTCTGGCGGGTATACTAAAACCGAGGCAAACCGAGGGATACCAAGGTGAATGAAAACAGGAGTGAAACGGGTATGGGGTTGTGTGTTCTTTTTATTTATTGGTGTTTAAGGTCACATATTTCTGCACAACAGCTGATCATGACCACAGCAGTTTTACGGGTGGAGGAAGCCAGAGTACCCGGAGAGAACCACCGAGCAATGACAACTGTCAGCTTCCCAACATACTACACAAGCAGGGTTAGCCTTGTTTGAAGACAAGTACACCAAGAACATGCAGTATGTATTAGTGCACAGCATACTGCGCCCTACATGGACAACGGGGGAGTATTGTCTTGCCAAAAGACACAAAGCTGTTGTTGCAGGTGGGATTCGAACCGAGGACCTCTTAGCTTGCAGCCTGCGCCTCTACCTACCGAGCAACTGAACCCCTGGTGGTGTATTCTGATTATGTAAATAGATTTAAGCAGTATGTGCATGGTTTTAATGCCATATTTGAGAACTGTGGGTGCTGAATAGAGTGCCCTGAAACATCTTCCCTTTGGTATTTAATAGGTAGCTTGGTAATGGTATTTAAAGCAACTCCACCTCAGTAAGCAACAGTGTGAATTGCTAATCACATAGTGACTTCTTAATTAGTTTTCTTTGTGACTGTCAGCAATTGTCTTCTTTGTTATGACAGAACAATTGTTATGGACCAATATCACGACATGGGAAACAGTATTTTTTGGAAGTGGTAATTTTTCCGTTGCCAACGATAAAAAAAATGCCGTAAGACTAGAGACATGGTCAGCACTCGTGGCTGGCCAATGGGATCGACGATCAAAAGGATGCTGACTTAATTTTTCTACAATTCTATAAAACGGCGGCAATTGAAAAAAAATGGTCACATAAAGAAGGTGAAAACCTTGAAAACAAAAAGAGTCAACAAATCACCATAAATTACTGCTGTTATCACAGACGAAAGGGCTAAAAAGTATATATGCAGTAGGTGCAGGGTGTATTATCAATAAATCACCCACAGAGTGGAGATTTCACCCAAACAATAATTCCAAGTTTGTTGCAAAGCATAACAAGCACAAATTAAGCTCTGGCCAGCCAATGGACCTCTGGGTTAAATCTGGAGATCCATTGACTCCACTGGCTGAAACATTGCTTGTGATGTTTGTCCATATGTACAAAATTTGAAAGTGATACCTTTGGTGATAATTCCACTCCACATGTGATTTTGTTGCAATCCTCTCCCTATGCACTGTACATATACCAAATACAAGCTGTAGCACTGGGTGTACAGTCGAGCTATACTTATCACAGAATGCCACAAAATCCTAATAACATAAAGCCAACAATGGTAAAACAATAAACAAAACAAAAAAATAAATAAATGAAAATTTAAAAAAAACAAACTTTAGAGCTGCCGGAACTGAAAAGTTTGGCTGGCCCAAGGCCCAGATAAAATCTGATGGGAGGTTTATTTTTATCAAGTATTACAGCGATCTGTTTTAAGATTATTTTCACCTCTGTATCTCTCGGTATACCTTGGTGTTTAGTAGGACCCTTTTCTGGGGGATGGTTTGGTTTGGATCAAATTGCCATAGGATGATTTGGTTTAAATTAGCAGCTGTTTGGGTCAAATTGCTGGAGGACAGTTTGGATGCAATTCTCACTGATGACAGTATATTATAGAACACATGGAGCGTGGATTTATTTATTTATTTATTTATTTATTTATTTATTGGGGTTTAACAACACTTTTGACAGTTATGGTCACCTCGAGTCAGACAGTTTTATGGTTGGAGGAAGTTGGAGTCCCAGGAGAGAACCAGCGAGCAAATGCCAGGCTCCCAACATACTAACTCCACACGAGCAGGGTTAGCAATGGTTGAAGACAAGTGCATCATCAACGTCCTTTACACCTTAGCACACAATGCCACTGTACCTGCACATGGGCAATGAGAGTGCAGTATCTTGCCCAAATCGGTCAATGCAGATACCGCAAAACTTTTCAATTTTGTAAAAATTATGAAAATTTTAATGGAAATTGTTTGGGGAAAAAATACTAAAGTACTGAAGGAAACAATTACATTGCATTACCAAAACAAATTTAATTTCGGGGCGAAACCACCCACCGCCGTTTGTGGGACGCAATGACCCTGGCAAATGAGGATTGGGGCGAGACGACTCGAGGGGCGAACGGGAATTGGGGCAAAATGACCCGGCAGCAACTTATCAGCAAGGTATCACCTATTTTCAAGGAAACTTTTTATTACTATTTATTACACCTTAAAATTAGGAGAATTCAAAAACTGCGTTTTGTTTTGATTCTTGAACTTCACTGACTATGTATCCATGCATATCTTTATGAAATCGCACCAATATAATCAACAAGATTGCCGGTTATATCTGCGGTGTTTTGATGAAGGTACATCATGTAATCGCCGAATAGGACATGTTACAACGAAATCAGGAGAGTTCGATCTGAAATAACAAGATTATTTGCTGAGCGTATAGAAAAACCTCTAAAAGGACAGAATACGAGTGATGTATAGACACGTAAATATCACGCAAAGCTGAGATGCGAGTTGGGTTGCAACAGAAAACGAACGCATTTGACATTTTGTTTGATTGTTGATATTGGCCCAAAAATTCCTTGAGGGAGATAAGCCGATTGCAATTGTATCGGCAATTGTGACCCGTGAAGTCATCTGATTTTTTCCCTGAAATTTACTGTTCAATTCAAAACATTGCTTGAGGGTATTAGAGAATTCTGTTCTGGACCACATTTATCTGAATGGGTATGTGCAGCCCCTTGCGGGCCTAAGGTCCGCTGGGGTTCCTATAATGATACAAGTGGGAAGGCGGTTTGCAGGTATTTTCTTTGTTTTACTGCTGGGGCATGACTCATTTGAAATCCTTTCCCATAAACAACTTTTATCCCAAATTTCACTGAAATCTGAGAAGTAATTTTCAAGTTATAATGCAAACAGACTTCAGAATACAGATGGACATATACATGTATACTGACGGAAACATGGATAGACTTCAAATGCCAGGGATTGTACCATAGGTGCTGACATACCAGTGTCCAGTATAAAGCTGTGTCAGATGACAGACAAAATCTCTCACCCAATGGACCCTGCAACAAATCTCAGGGCAAAAACGTTTTTTTGTGTAAAATCTTTGAAGTGTTCACAAACCCATCTTAGAACTCAAAACACCAGAGTAACTCTGCCGGATCATGTAATCTTAAGAACAGCATGCTAAGCATGGCATATGCACCCCACTTACCCCCCTCTGAAAATGCTAAAATGGACATATTTTCAACACAAGGCATACACACGTGAGGTTCGTCGTCTTTGTTTTGCAGTGGAGAGAACTCCAACCCAGGAACAATTGTGAGAATAACATACACCTGTTAACAATAGTTTTTGTCATTCAGATCATCTACATGTGAGATGTAAAATTATTGTCTTTGTTTTGCAGCAACTTTAATCCCCCCCCCCCCCCCCAGCACATAAGTAACTGTAAAAGCCAGAAACAATGACTGGACCATCAAAGAGAACAAAGACATAATGCCACATGTGGGGAGGTGATTTGAATGAATTTATTTGGTTTTACTGTAGGGACGTGACTCATTTGAAAGCCTTTCCCATGAACAATTTTCATTCCAAATTTTATTGAAGTCTGATAACCTAAACCTGAAATATGAGGCAAAGAGACAAAAAATTGGTATTTTACGAGGCAAACAGCAAATTTTCAAAGTCAAAAAGTGGGATAAATCTGAAAAGTGAAAATTAATAAATATGATTGAGATCCGATAATCCAAACCCGAGGCGAACAGACAAAAATAGGCTATTTGTGTATATTCAAAGGGCCATAATGCACAGACAAAATAATTTCAACAGCAAAACGGCTGTTACTCCTTAAAGATCTTACATGTTTTATAGCGAACATGTGTATGAAATTTCAAGTTATAATGTGGGCCGACATCTGAGTGAGGATGGGCAGACATACGCACAGATGCATGGACAGACACACCGACCCACGGAAAGGCGCAATCCATTATACCCCACTTTTGGAAAAATATTTGGAGTATAATTAGCTATCTGAGGGCAGTTATGTCAGTACTGTGCCAGTTTCCGAACTCCTCCGGGACATTGCTACAGTCTTACATACTAATTATTGACCACATCTGTAGATATTTGTTCAGGTTGTTATGCTAATGAGCTGACAAAAGGGAAAAATAACTAATTGAGGGCTATAACTCCACTCAATTTGGGTGAACTGTACCAATTTTCGAACTCCTACAAGACATTATTATGAAAGTCTCACATACCAAATACTGACCAAAGCCTTTGATAAGTGTGCAGGTCACAGTGCTAATGAGCTGAAAACAGGAAAACATAAACTAATTAAGGGCTAGAACTCTGGTACCAGTTTTTCGAACCCATTCAAGACATTGTTAAGAAAGTCTCACATACCAAATATTGACAACCTCCATTGATAGTCGAAATTATCATACTGCAGATCTGAAAACAGGAAAAAGTCAACAAATTAAGGGTCATAACTCTGCTCAATATAGCCGAAAGATACCAGTTTTTTTAACTCATTCAAGACATTAAGAAAGTTTTACATACCAATACTGAATCAAATCTACTGCTATTTGTTCCAAGTTATTGTGCAAACAATCTGAAAACAGGGAAAAATTAACGAATTAAGGGTCATAACTCCGTATTGTGACATTTTTTTATCTTTCTAGCATTACAAAATTTATTTTCTATTAAAGGAAAGTGTCAGTGACACTGTAGCTCAACTTGTGTAAGACATGTACATGAATAGTATGTGACACAGCAAAGACACACATCTAGGTAATGACCTGATAACAAAGGTACACGTAAAGTATTGTAAAGGTCTGTACATAAATGTTGACCATGGCCTGTAACAAATGTACAGGTAAAGTATTGTAGAGGTGGGTGACGGTTAAATGTTAAACTAGAAAAGAAATATCCATGGGGTTAATGTTACAATGGGGATCCTTGTATGGTGCATCATAAGCCAAATGTTAGCAACTGTCTTGGCCTGTTTGAATCAAACCATTCTACGGTTGATTCCTACTAATTAATAAATATTTGTCCAGTCCTTCTTAAAATATAGGTATTTGAATTTTTTATCTTTAGCTCATACTAAGGGTTCCTACGGGAGAGGAGGTTTTATTTTTCTCATTGGAAACAGAAAACTGGGTTGTGCTAATAATGTTTACCCTCCTCAAACAACACCAAATATTAACACAGCCCGAGCCCAAAAGCAATCGTTACCATATCATGATGATAACGAACATAGTCCTAGAAGTTCTGTGCAAAAAAAAAAAACTGATTGCACCTAATTTCGGTATAAAATAGCCGGCAGCCATCTTGAAGTTCAGACTTGTTTTCATCCCAAGGTGATAACCAAGGCACCCAAGAATTTTCGTGAAGATCGGTTGATCAATACAGCCTCTAGCCCGAGCTGTATTGACATGTGCACTTACTGTGAAAAAGAGGTGCTGAATAATCAAAGTTCATCTAATTTGCATAATTTCTGCACGAGAAAAGAACCTGTATTATATGTAATGTATTCCATGTTACTAAACATTCATATAAAAATTTATTCAAATCAGAACTTTCATACAGAAGTTCTGTACAAAAAACTGATTGCTCTAATTTCTGTACAAAATAGCTGCCGGCGGCCATCTTAAATTTCGGACTCCACCCAAAGACACTCTTTCTCGCCCCACGGTGATACCAAAGGTACCCAAGAAGTTTTGTAAAGATCGGTTCATAAATACGGCCTCTAGCCCAAGCCATATAGAAGTTCTGTACAAAAAACTGATTGTACCTAATTTCGGTATAAAATGGCCACTGGCAACCATCTTGAATTTTGGACCGCACCCAAAACACTCAGTCTTGTCCAAAGGAAATGTGATAACAAAGATACCCAAGAAGTTTCGTGAAGATCAGTTCTAAATACAGCCCCTAGGCCGAGCCATATTGACATGTGCACTTACTGGGAATAAGTAGCACTGAATAAATCAAGTTCATCTAATTTGCATAATTTCAGCACAAGACAAAAAACCTGTATTATATGTGTATGTGATGTATTCCATGTTACTAAACATTCAAATACAAATTTGTTCAAGCCAGAACTTTCATACAGAAGTTCTGTACAAAAGACTGATTGCACTAAGTTCAGTACAAAATGGCTGCTGGTGGCCATCTTGAATTTTGGACCACACCCAAAAATACTCGTTCACATCCAACGGTGATAAGAAAGGTAACCAAGAAGTAAAGTACCTTTACCACTTAATGATCGGTTCATAAATACAGCCTCTAGCCCGAGCCGCATTGAATTGTTGATGCCGGGCGGACGTCCAGACTGACGACGGGCCATGGCATAACCTCAAATTTGACTATGTCAAAGTTGAGCTAAAATGGGGAGTATCCAGAGTATCACAGGACAAAAAATTATGTGTAAAGGACTCCGCCCTTCAAGAACAATGAGACAGCGTTGGCATTCACCACCATGCAGCCTTGAGGCTGCATTTTGAATTCCTGTGTTTGTTGTTCATATGGAATATTATTTTATTATTATCAGTTATGGTACAAATATGCTACCGGAAGCACACTTTCAGGAACCGCTGATGTCTGATGTCGACTACGTGTCAGTGCATGAGGTGCACACATACTTTTGGGGTTCTATACACCACATCCTTCATTTTGCTATATAATTTGTGTAAATTTATTTGGAATGTATAGAATTTCAGACATACAAATGTCATAGTATTGTTGTTTGCGTTAGTTATGGAGCTTAATAAGTAATGGACAATTTAGTTTGAATAAAGGGTTCATGAAGATTCAGCCACATGAAGATTCAGCCCTCATACTTTTTTCCGAGAATATTCCAGTTGTGGTCGAATCTTATCACTGCAGAGGTAAAATCTTCACAGAAAATGTTTTTCTTTAAATGTTCTCTGCATTTTTTCTATATTTTTTAAGGATTTATGATTAAAAATCATGACAAAATTGTGCAATATGAAACAAACCTAAATGAAGCTGACACAAAAAAAACTTCCCAAAACAAGCTATAGGTTTTCAGTTCGAATCCCACCTGCGGCAACTGTACTAAGGAGTACTGCACATCAATGATGCACTTGTCTTCAACCAATGCTAACCCTGCTTGTTTGGAGTTACTATGTTAAGGAGTCTGAGAGTTGCTTGCCATTGCTCGGTGGTTCTCTCCAGGTACTCTGGGTTCCTCTCCCAGCAAAACTGTCCAACATAAGGTGGCCCTGGCTGTAAAAAGTGTTGTTAAACCCCAATAAATAAAGAAATCAAATTTGCTCAATCCAAGACTTTTGAATGATGGTTTTGATTGGGGAGGGGAGGGGGTGGTTTTGGTTATACAGTGGAGCCCACTTAATTGGATATCTCTTAATTGTATATCCCTGTTAATTGAATATAATTTCCCAACACAAAACCATTTACCGTGCCTCAACTACAAATTTGACCTGTTAATTGAATACATGTATAGGTTATGCACTGATCTTCTGTTAATTGAATATAAAATCTTGTAACATGTCGAGACCCTGACGGAATCCCATTTTACGTACTCGAATAGGAATCCCATTTTACGGAATCCCTTTTTAAGAATCCCTTTTGGAAAACACCTGTGGCTATGGAATCCCTTTTTGGTCGTATGTGCCTATGTGCTAGGGCACATTGTGTCACATTGTGCTTTTTCACATAAGCACATATCGGCACATAAAGCATGTGCTTATGTGCTAGGGCACATTGTGTCACATTGTGCTTTTTCACATAAGCACATATGACAAAAAGGGATTCTCCAGAAGGTATTCTAGATAGGTATCCTCAAATAATACAATACCAGGCCATAGGTATCCTCAAATACGCACATGTGCTTATGTGCTAGGGCACATTGTGTCACATTGTGCCTTTTCACATAAGCACATATCGGCACATAAAGCATGTGCCTATGTGCTAGGGCACATTGTGCCACATGTCGGCACATAAAGCATGTGCCCATATGCTAGGGCACATTGTGTCACATTTTGCCGTTTCACATAAGCGCATATGACAAAAAGGGGTGCCGAAGGTCATATGTTTTTTAAAAAAAGGGGTGCTGAAATTGGGGTGCCCGGGATATTGCCATTGGATATAGAGGAGGTGAGAATTGGATACAACTTCGTTGTAATAAGGGGAGATAACTCTGTACGATTAAGTACAGGTTATGGGAAATCAAGCAATCTGATTGGTTAGTTATAATTTATATAAATGATCTAGATAAATGAAACAACAAGAGTACTTGGAATAGGGTCAGAACTAACAAGAATAGACCAGAACAGCTCAATATAGTAATAATAAACAAAGCTGTTCCAACTAACAGGCTGTTCTACGCTACTGGAGTATACTCTAGAACAAAGGAACATGGTCAGATAGACGAAAACTATTGCATATATAGATAGAAGCAGAGAATTCTGAAAGAATTCGAAATAGTAAAACTTGTCGGGTTTATTTGGGTAATTAAGCGAGGATTCTGGGAGAATTCTAAGCCAGAAAAATACTCCTATTCAATCGAACACATCTCCGGTACCCCCTTGATACTATAGCATTACGTGCTACACCGTTAAATTGGGGAAATAAAGTCAATTTCGGTGATTTGGAGGGATTGTCGGGTTGTTTGTGGTAATTCTACGAATCGGGAAATTTCTCTTCTGCAAAGGAACACACACTCCGAACGTACCCTTGCCTTGTTAGAAGGTTTGGGGTCACATAGCAACCACATGCTACCATAGGAACCAAGATGGCGGCCTCCAGTATACAAAATGGACGACGGAAATACGTATCACCGTGCCAACACGCGCTGCGCATGCGCACTCACACCACGCATCACTATGGAGATGATGTCACAAGATGGCCGCTCACGCGGATTACCATGACAATACAACATGGCGCCACTGGGTCACGTGACTATGACGTCACATGAGATCCTGCATGAGAGTCTGCCAGTAGGGGAAGTTTCATCCCTCTCCTACTACTCATAACTACAAGAGTTCTGCTCTGTGTTTTAGAAAATGTGAACATATTTATTGTATTATCGAAATCGCAGTTTTTTGGTTGTTTTAGAAAGAAGAGAGGAAAAAGAAAACCTGTGAACCTCGAACTGGAAGGCGACTAGGAATTGTGCATAACAATATGAATGAATGAGATGACTGCGTATACTTTGCGAAATTACAAAGTGAACAAATTTATCTTACTTATATAGATAGCATCTTAAATGCATGTAAAAGTGAACAAATGGATAATTTTTAATGTCATGTAAAACTTTACTGTACACTGTGTAAATGCAAATACCTGAACATTACTTAATAAAGGTAATTACCCATTATTTCTAATTATAAACTATGCGCTGATCTTTATAGATCTCTACACTCAAAATGGTGCCGAAATGACCATGGGGCCGAAGTGACTTTAGGCCAAGGTGACCAGGGCTGAAATGACTTTAGGCTGAAGTGACCAGAGGCCAAAATGACTTGGGGTCGAAGTGACTGGATACCATTCTCACAGATGAGAGACGTTAATTATTACAGAACACATCACATGTGAATTTGCTGCGGAGATAATTGCTCGACGATATACATGTATATTAATAGTTTGTCAATAAATATCGAGCAATATATTAATAATATTTTTTTCAAGAATTATTTTTTAGGAGTTAAAACGACTATCGTAGCGTATCTAAAATATCCTAATAGATGTGTACTGCTTTTCTTTTGGACGAATCTTCCCTAGTCCGAGTTTTCCCCTGGCCGATTCTTTCTCCAGTTCACGAAAAAAGATGGCATGCCTTTTTCAATGGCATTAATTCCGTAAATATCCAAAAAGGTTATTATTTTCCATTTTTTAGTGTTCAAAACTACGAAGCACTGTTCAGAAATACAGATGGCACCAAAAAGTAACACATTAATACTTTGTTTTGATTTCTAATGGGACTGAAAGCAACCGGTCAGTATCACTTTTTTCGAATTACACCCATTTTGTCCGGTAACCAAATCGTTCGCTGCAATTTTACCCAAGTCGTCCGCTGCCATTTTACCCAAGTCGTCCACTGCAATTTTACCCAACTCGACCGAAACTCGTCCGCTGGGGAAAGTATTGAAGTATTGCAATTTGAATCATTTTTTATTTTTTTATTTATATAATAATTTTATTGTATACTTTATTGTATATTATCTATTGTAATACATCTTAATGTACCTCCTTGCATTAAAATTTCATATACTTATACGAAATTCTGAAAACAGAAATGTCAGAACAAAATGAACTACTCAGCCATCAAATTAATTTCGATACTATTTAACGCGGCTCTGAATGCTGTTTATTCAATGGATTACCTATAATACTTATATAATAATTACAGAAAAAGTTTTTAAAGCATATGTATGTAATATTAAGTTCCACAACAAAATCTTATAATTTTGCATTTATTCATTGAAGGGCGCCACCGTCACTTTACAGTGAATAATTGCAAAATTATTAGCAAATGTATTATAAGAATTAATTATATTAAGTAATGCATCAAAACTTGTTATATTAAGTTCCGTAACATAATCTTATAATTTTGCATTTATTCATTGAAACATATTTCCTATGCAATGACGTTATTATCTTGTGTACTGAATAAAAATCATTATTTCGTTTGATACTGAATAAATATCATTAATTTTATATTTCATGTTTTTTTATGATATTCAAACCCTTGGCGGACGAATTTCGTAAAATTGCAAGGCGACGAATTGGGCAAAATTGCTAGCGGACGATTCGGTGCGCTGGCGGTCGCGGACGAAATGGGTAAAATTGAACAATCCTACGATCTATGTATTTGAAGATAAATAAGCATAATTCATGTGATTAAGACACAGGTTGGAGATGGGTCCCGCAAAATATAAATGGGGTCCCGCAAAAAATATATTTGCGAAACCCTGGCAGACTGTGGGAGCCCGAATTATAACTTAGTTCAAAATGAGTAATTTTCTTTAAAAATCTTCTTCAGATCTAGCAGTTGGAGTGTTTTGATATTTAGTCTGCAGCATCCTTAGGAGGTGAGATTCAAGTTTGTTCACGCCAAGTCCCTAGGTTCATAATTGGGCTTAACTGTGTTGCCCTATGGGAACCGCAGGAGCTAAATATAGAAAAAATGT
Organism: Pictodentalium vernedei; assembly: GCA_031216915.1. Lineage (NCBI taxonomy): Eukaryota > Metazoa > Mollusca > Scaphopoda > Dentaliida > Dentaliidae > Pictodentalium > Pictodentalium vernedei. The sequence goes on from CM062297.1 coordinate 340,277,035, forward strand.
AAAACGTCCGTATCTCCAAAACTACATGGCACTGAGAATTTTTATTTTGTGTGAAGCTTCCTTTGGAACAGCAGAAAGAAATGGTCCAAACAAAATTGCCATCGGTTTTATCATAGGGTAGTTTTCCTGGACTGACACGCCGAGTCATCATTTTTTTAACACTGTGAGTAATGGGAAAAATTAAAGAATCTTCTCCCTCTTGGGAGATTCATTCACATGTTTGTTGAAATCAAATCTCTGGGTCCATATTTGGGCTCTCTTTGATTAAATTAGTGCAATATGAGGAATATTCTTTTAAAATCTTCTTCTTCCGATCCACCCTTCAGAATCTTTTGATATTTGGGATGCAGCATCCTTAGAGGGGTGACATTCAAGTTTGCTCAAGCCAAGTCCCTGGGTTCATATTTGGACTCCCTGTGGGAGCCCGAATTATAACTTAGTTCAATATGAGGAATATTCTTTAAAATTCAATGGTCAGAATCTTTTGATATTGTATACAGCATCCTTAGGGAGGTGAGAGTCAAATTTGTTCAAGCCAAGTCCCTGGGTTCATATTTGGGCTCCCTGTAGGTTCCCGAATTATAACTTAGTTCAATATGAGGAATATTCTTTAAAAATCTTTTGTTTCAGATCCACCGTTCAGAATCTTTGGATATTTGGTATAAGCTTTTCTTATGAGGGGCAGATGCAACTTTTTCAAATAAATCCCCTGGGTTGACATTTAGGCTACCATGTCACCTGGGGCCTCTTGTTTTATCTTTGACAACATTACCCTGGCTCTTCTCTATATAGTTGTCATTGTAAGTTAGTCACTACTTGTATGTAGGAATCCAAAATGTGTTGCTGCATGTTTGTCTGTCTGTCCTTCAGATGAAATGATTGTTTGCTTTTCATTTGCCTGGCTCTACATTTTAAATAAGTTGCAGCTGTCTTTCATCCTCCAACTTCCTTCACTGGCATACACAAATAAGGGCTGGGCGAGTATTGAGTACTTTGCCAAAAAAGTGGTATTCGTGTACTACTGGTAGAGAGTACTTTGGAAACAGCCCTGTCACAAATATATTAAACATCAAAGAGTATATTATATACTTGAAACAAATACAGTACAGCTGCTGTGTACTGCTCACTTTCCACGGATGGACAATATTTCCACGGATACAATAATATTTGATGCCAAACACTAACTATAGGAATAATCATCAACAATTTAAATAATGAGGTACCAGGTTCGACCCGGTGCTTCATTAATTAAAATTTTGTTGATGGTGATTTTTATTGCCTGGTAAACGCATGAGTGGACATCACTGCCCACGCGTGTTTTACAACCAGTCCACGGCAACTGTACTCTCACTAATATGTCCTCTTTGGGAACATATTTTCTACAATTTCACTCCCTTTGACAGAATGCGTGCCTGGGGGGATTAAAATCAAAGTAGCGAAAGTGCACTTGTAGATATTTGCAGCACAAGCACAGCACTACAGAATCAGTATCTGATGATTTTAGAAATTTTAACTGTGTCATGAGACACCACATTAGCAGGTACTGGTCATTTTGCTGGAAAAAATCACTGTTTTATGACTCGAGGTGCCTTATCTGAGAAAACTGAGGCTTTTTGTAACAAAGATTGCAAAATAATTATCAAACACAATGTGATATGTCTTCAGAAGCCAGAATGTGATTAAATAAAAATGGGAAATTCAACATGTGTCAACATCAATTAAATTATAAATTAATATAGTTTTTTATGGAAAAGGCATACTGAGGGGTGTGGGTGCACATCCAGGGCTATATTTTACCCCATCACTAGGTAAAAGAAAATTTAACATGATTTGTTGTTCTATTGATATTGGTGAATTATGTAGCCTCAGCCAGGGCTTATATTTCGACGAGAACCTGAGAATCGATTCACGTAGAGATTCGTGCAACAAAACCAGTGGGAAACCATGTAGATTCTCGTAGCACCGCTGCTAGGGTTCACGTAAAAAGAACTGAGTCAGTTTAACCCTTTACCTACCACAAAGGCAGCAAATTAACCAATACAACACAAACATGACCTGAAATATCGTGACAAGGGCAATAAAATTTGTACAAATATGGCTGGCATTGGAACCGGCTCATCGGCCCGTTCCAATAAACATCCATAATTATTAAGCTTGATGAATATTGTTTATTTTTAGCTCACCTGACTGTAAGTCAAGGGGCGCTCAAGTGATCACTTTCTGTTTGTCGACCATCCGTCCATCTGTCCAGCGTGAACTTTACATTACCAGCCTCTCCTCATAAACAACTGGGCCGAATTGAACCAAATTTGAAATTCAAGTTCCTTTTCATATATGAATTCCAGTTTGTTCAAATAAAGCTGCCACGCCCACAGTGGCCCCCAAAAGGTGCATTTCTCTAATAGCACCCATAAATTGTTTTCCAAAATTAAAAAAAAATCTTCTCCAAAATGATCATTAAGAATATTTTGATACTTGGTATACAGCATCTCTAGAGGAGTGGGGCGGGGTAGATTCAGGTTTGTTCAAATGGAGGCCCTGAGTTAATATTTGGGCTCCCTATGGACACCCAAATATCAACAGTGCAATATGAGGACATTTCTGTGGAAACCTCCTTCAGATCCACCATTCAGAATGCTTTCATATTTGAAATACGAAATCTCTAGTGGTGTGTGTGCGTGTGGGGGGGGGGGGGGGGGAGGGATGAGGGGGGGGGGGGGTGTTAGATTGAAGTTTTTTTGAATCGGGTCTCTGGGTTAATATTTAGTCTTTCTATTGAAGCCCAAAGTTTAACTTAGTGCAATATGAGGAAATTTCTTTTAAAATCTATTTCTTCAGATCCACCAGTCAGAATCCTTTCATATTTGACATACAACATCTCTGACGGGGTCAGATTGACGTTTGTTCAAGCCAAGTCCCTGGATTAATATTTGGGCTCGTTATGGAAGCTCAAATTAACTCAGTGCAACATGATAAAATTTCTTTAAAAATCTTTTTCTTCAGACCCACCAGTTAGAATGCTTTAATATTTGGTGTACATCATTTCTGGGGAGGTTAGATCTCAATTTGTTCCAATTGGGTCCCTGGATTAATATTTGGGGTTTCTATTGGAGACCAAAGTTTAACCTAGAGCAATGTGAGGGAATTTCTTGATCAGTCTTCTTCAAATCCACCAGTCAGAATACTTTCATATTTGGCATACAGCAATACAACATCTCGAGGATCGGGAGGGGACAGGAGGTGGGTCGCCACATTCAAGTTTGTTCAAATCGAGTCCCTGAGTTATTATTTTAACTTGGTGTAATATGATGAGGGGATTTCTTTAAAAGGGTTCTTCTCCACAACAATCAATTAGAATCTTTTGATATTTGGTATTCAACATCTCTAGAGGGGTCAGATTCAAGTTTGTTGGGTTAATATTTGGGCTCCATATGGAACTTAGTGCAATACATGTATGAGGAGATTTCATTAAAATCTTTTTCAGATCCTCCGTTCACGATGCTTTTATACTTAGTATACAACATCTCAAGTGGGATCAAACTGAAGTTTCTTCAAATCGGGTCCCTGGGTTAATATTTGGGCTCTCTGTTGGAGATGAAATATACCTTAATACAGTGGGAGGAGATTTCTTTAAAAAGCTTCGACTTTTGAGTCCTTTAATATTTGGTATCGCATTGGGTGGGGGGATCAGCTTTGAGTTTGTTCATTTCGTGTCTCTGGCTTAATATTTGAGCAGGGGCGAGTTAGGTTCAAGGTTGTTCATTAGTGTTCAAATCCATTCTTAAGAGTTTTTCCATACAATTTGCCTTTCAAGCTGCAGTGACACAACAACCCTTGGAAGTTTGGCAGTAATTGTCTACAGCTGACACAATTGGAAGCAATCAGGAAGACCTATGCTAATAATCATCTGACATGGACACTAGAGTTATGAATAACTTCATAGCATCATTCCTATGTAGTGTTCATGAACCACGACTAACTGAATGTGACCCAAAATACTTCTCTGAACCACTTTGTCAGGTGAGCGATTAAGGCCCCCCCCCCCCCCGGGGGGGGGGGGGGGCTTAGAAATCGTAGTAGTTGGTGTTTTAAAAATTAAAAAGCTGTATTGGGTAAAGGGTTAACATGTATTATCAGTATACAATTGGGGTTCAACGATACTAGCCTCATTGGATCCTGGGGCACTCATAGCAGGTCTGATTTCTCGCAACGATTTTCGCAAGAATTCAAATGGATTCTCCCAAATTTAGAGGAAATATAAAAAAAATGGACATATTGTTTCATGTTGGGTGGGGCTTTATCTTGCTGTATGGTTAATTAAAACAGATTTTGTCAAAAGGTATAGTGTGCTGATGCAGATTTTAGTTTTATTTTGGGATTAGGGTAGTTTTCAAAGAAAGCTGTTGATTCTTATCCATCCCAGCTTACTCATTAGGTAACAGAGTAGGAATTATGTCGGTGGCAATACCAGTTTTTAAGCCCATTTGACACAGATTGGATACTTCTTTTCAAAAGAACAAATTCCCCATGCTTTTGACTAGGCAGAAGCCAGAAGTTGAATTCTATTGCAGAAATGAGTCTAACTGTTGTAAATATTTTAATTAGATTTACCAGCCTCGAAAAGTTGCACTCGGAAATTATGTAATTCCCCAAACTAAGCAGTCTTGGGAAAATATATTATTTCAATAAGCATTTGAAGCATTCTAATGACATCTACCATTATTGTTAAATGTTCCTGATGAATAAAGAGGGTGATTTGAGAACTTTTTGGATCTAAAAATTAATTTGGCTATTGGTGTGTTTTGGTTGATAATTCCCTGAGAAATATGTACGTGTGACCAGCACTTCCCTTCCTGTTTGTTTTTCTCTCTTGTTTGTTGCATGCCCCCCCCCCCCCCCCCCTGTTTAAGGATCAGGAAGTGGTTGTCTAAAGGGCTTTACTTGACAAAAGATATTTGAATGCCAAATGTAAAATTATTTTTTTCGCCTGAAATTTATAATGGTCGCCTATGGGAAAATATGTAGTATTGGGATACGTCTATGTTTGGCTGAAATTAAACAATTGCAGGAATTCGATTGCATAAAATGTTTTGGGAGCAATGGTTGCGGAATGAAATATTTCAATATGTTGGATACTTTGGGGTTCCTTCTTCCGCCTTGCGTATTGTCATATTAGTAGAGAAGACAAGCAGTTCGTATGATAGATTTTCCGGCGGGCAGGTAATTATAAAACTTTCTAAACCATTTGAAATCACACCTATTGTCATGTATACCTTTGAACTGGGGCTGCTTCTTGTATTTTTGGAAACTGAATTTGTCAGCAAAATAACAAATTTAGCCCATCGGTAATTTATTGTTACTCCTGTTACCGAAATGGCCTCTCCTTTTATGACGCCCCCTAGAACGGATTCTGGGCAATAGTCCAGAATCCATTACATTATTAAAAAGCCTATAATTAGATAGTAGACCGATATGGCATCTGAGCAGTCATTACAGCGATATTGATGATGATTCTTGTGTTTTTATTCGCGCTTGTCATCCTGTTATCAAACTTTTCACTGTTGTTACTACTTGCAAGGTAACAATTGGGACAGTAAAAGAATGGAAATTTGTGATGGTGATTACCCTAATCGTGCTTTCAGATAAACCAAAATGTATATGTTGTCCCCTACAGGTCACGTTGCACTAAACTGACGAGATGAGCATTTTAGTTACACGTTTAGAATCCACAGTAACAATAAGTATTAGCTGGGAATATATCTGTTCAGTGGGTAATGTTGAAAATACTGGAAAATCAACTTCTTCGCTGAATAGACGCTACAGTGCAGTGGCCGTGGAGTGATCGTAATCCACGCGGGCAGTGACGCCCATGAATGCGTTCATTGGGTAATAAAAATCATCAGCAGCAACATTTAATTAATGAAGCATCGGGTTGTACCTTGTGCTTCATTTGTTAAATTGTTGATGATTATTCCCATAATTAGTGTTTGCAATCTAATATTGTTGCGTCCCGGGAAATATCCCCCCGCCCCCACCCCGTGGAAAGTGACCAGTCCACAGCCGCTGTGCTGTATGCTTTCAACCATACTTTTTTGTTGAGTTGAATCGACTGTCAATTACACTTGCTTATTCTTCCAAGTCAAGCCTAGTGTTTTCTACGAATAATCTTTGGGTAAGTGTATGGACTCTCCCTTGTAGGCCAAATGGTCTGAAGCCATCATAGCCACTGGCCGTGTAAATTTGCCAATAATTCGCGTTTATAGTTCCGTCACATCACACTTGATCCAATACAGAAGGAAACGCAATCGATACTTAGTGAAATATTTGACACTGGGATGACGCTTTTCCTGAAAGTTCGAAATTGTGACATGCACTTTTCGTCAATTTCCATTGTTTTGATCTGAGACTTGAACCGAGTTAATCTCATCTTGATATATGGTTGAAAACTTAAACATTTCATTGTTTGCGAGTATTTTCTTGAGAAAAAAAGCGATCGGCAGTGACTATCCATTTTGTAAACAACATTCTATGTATAAACGTTACGGTCGAGTAATGAAACTGACAGCGCGGTGGTTATTCTGACAAAGTGATTGCCGGAGAGGACGACAACGGCCAAATTTAAATTTGTAAGCTTCAAGCGAGAGATTCACGGAACGCCGGATCCACAAAACGAAAGGAGCAGACGCGCGGTGACAAATACACGTAACATTTTGCATTAAACGTATTTAATGATAAAGAAGAAGTGAGAACCTATGAGAGATTCGCCGTTTGCAGCCATGTATCCTCAACGCATGTGTGTTTCATAATCAGTACTAGATGTTCCGCGCATCACTCACTTTAGGCCTACCAATTTGAATATGACCAGTATCTGGTTTCTTCTTCGGTAATAGGTTCCCGAGAGAAACAGGATTTATTAAGCGACCGCCGGGCTTGTATATCAAAGCTGAGACATAGATGTGCATCTCTTTAGACCACAAATCGCCACATGTGGTGTATTGTTCCAACAATGTTTTGAATTCTAAACACTGATATGGAGGGCGTTGCACCCAACAAAAAGATATTTTATGGCCTTTGGGTCCAGGTTTGGATTAGGTTCTCCAGTAACCATTTATATAGAATGCATAATTGAAAATGCGCATGTTTTTCGTCTTTTTCTACATCTCTTTCCAGGCAAAAACCATCAGAAAATTGATTTAAAAATCAGAAATCAATTAAGAATCGGAAGGGAGAGATGATGTAATAATTATTACTATTTTTAAAAAGCACAAAAATGTATTTTTCGAAATGCATAACGAAAATACCTTGCTTTATATTCCAGAAACCTCTGTATGAAAAATTGCTTCAAGTATGTCGCTACTGGGGATGAGGTAATACGGATATGAGGTGATAAAGACGGGGGCTTAAGGCAGTCATCCGCGTCGAAAGTGGTTACACGCAATAATGAGAATTATTACAGTTATATTGACTACGTGTTGTGCCATAGATCATGTGTACCATGCTAATCCAGGATGTCGCTAAGCGAAGTATAGGGAAGTGTAACCCTCCCCACAAAACTTTTCATCTGGATTGGTGGAGTCTTTAAAATCGAATCGGCATTAGTTGTAATCGTCGTGCACTTTCGTACGTGACAAGATTGATTCTTGAGCGTTTGCCCCCCCCCCCCCCCCCCTCCGACATACACACACAGTCGGGCATACAAACCGATGTCAGCAGTTGGGTTCCGTGCACTACAAATGTTGAGTATCGCTACAGAACGTGTCAATTAAATAGGATGTTGTGTCACAACTCTCCAAAAATAATGTTCAAGAAGTCTTAAGGTTTTTTTAACTATAATCCCGACAGACTAATATTCCACCTGCACCATTAACCATTTGAATGCTAATTTCATTAAGTAGGATGGCTGCTTAGTGAATGTGCAGGGTACCAATCAATATTTTTAGCGTGCAGCCTGAGGCTGCTCGTTGAAAATATTAATTGACCTACTCCCAAATAATGAATATGGACTCTTCACGTTGCTGTCATTGAACTGACATGGAAGATACCATCAGGGTTCAAAGGGTTAAGGCTTGCCTTCAACGAAGACACGCCTTAATGATGTGGTTGCAATATCGGGTTAGTCGGGACTTCAGCCATAACAGTTGTGACACATCAGGTATGCACTTCCCCATTCCCCTTGATCCGCTCATTTTAGATGAAGCGAAGGCAGTTTTGTCTGAAAATCGACCTTGTGTTGGTTTTCGTCGTACTTCTGTTGATTATTGGAACGAAGAAGAGTGTTGTGAAATATCTATAACAATAATGGTTTATGCCGCCTTACTCATTTTTCTTTTCAGGAATACTTTTTACGGCTGTTCCTATATGCATTCTCTGTTTTCCCACCCGCGAAGATATCCGCTGTTTAAATACAGACCTTTTTAACGGCACCGATCCACTTGTCATACCAATCCAGAACCAGTTTGGAAAGCTGCAAGTAAATGTTAGTGTGTATTTGCACGCGCTGCTTGAACTAGATGCACATTCTCAACAGATGTCCTGCATAGTGAGTTTCGCGATGATGTGGTTTGATGAATTTCATACTTGGGATATGCAGAACTATGGAAACTTAAGTCAACTAACAACCACAAAGATTTGGACGCCTTTCATATTGGTTGCAAATAATATGGAACATCCTTTCGTGGTGGAGACCATTGGTAATCTCCCAATTATTGAACATAACGGACGGGTGACACTTCATGGTGCAAAATCTATTCGTACTACATGTTCTATTGATATGACTCATTTTCCAATGGACAGTCAAACGTGTAAAATCATGCTAATAGCAGGCAGTGCAGAAAATGTGGAACTCCAAGCAAATACGATTGCGGACTACTCAACAACTCTCTTTGAATCAAGAGGCGAGTGGGAAATTACAGATACCAATATGCAAACACTTACAGTCCCTTATAGTATGAAGAGAATCGTGATTGCCACTGTGCAGTTTCGCCGTCGATACATATTTTATTTTTTGACAATAATACTCCCATTCATATTTTTAACTATAGCAAGCTTATGTACTTTTCTTGTACCAATTGGGTGTGGGGAAAAGATCTCGTACTCTGTAGCCATAATGTTATCTCACTCACTTTATTTCGCAGTGATTCAAGATATGGTTCCCAAAACATCTAATCCTGTTTCGACATTGGCCGTTTATCTGATCCTGTCGTTTGCAATGAGTGTTCTGTCTACATTGGGGACAATAGTAGTAGAACATTGTTATTATGCAGACAACAGAGGAAAACAAGTACCTTGTCTGCTATGGGCGCTTGTTGTACAACGCAAGACAAAACAAAGTAAAGCAACCAATGCTTGCTTGTCGCCTGCCCACAACATGACGACAGATGACAATGCAATTTCGAATGGTCCCGAATGTCCGGAAAATGACAAGTGTCATGTTAATAAGCAGTGGAAGACGGTGGCTAGCAAGTTGAACGGATTATTGTTGAATGTGATGAGTGTAATGACCCTGGGAATCACCACTTACTTTTTTGTAGTTGTTTTGTCTTAAAAAAGGTCATTTTCAAGGCTTTCATCTGTAAATGACATTTCTTTGTAATATTATTCCACATATTTGCTTTCTCGTAAACGCGAGAGCAAATAGAATTGATATATGGGTGAATTAGTAAAGAAACTTCATTAATCAATGTTTCATCATTATTCTTGGCTCAAATGGAAACAAGCTTGGCGCTGCCTTAGTGTTCTGATTCTCGACACACTGAACGAACGAAAATAAGGATGGATTTGTGATAACTTTATACAACCAGAGGAATCCGTGCCAATAGAGCTCCACGCGTCGGCAGTGATGTGCACGAATGAGTTTACCAGGTAATAAAAATCATCATAAGCAAAATTGTAATTAATGAAACACAGGGTTGTACACAGTGATTCATTAGTTAAACTTTTGATGATTATTCCTATAATTTGTATTTGGAATCTAATATGAAATATTGTCCAACCGTGAAAAATGACAAGCCCACTGTGGCCATACAGTATGGGTATTTTATTTTTGGATGGACCAGTAGATTTGTCACTAAGAACGTCATTAGTGAGTGGTATGGACAAGTTGGCCGATAAAGTGAACAAAGAACAGTGATGATGTAACAGCTGTTAAAGCTGTTGCACAGTTGTCCTAATTAAAACCTTTGGCTGCAACAGATATCCAGAGGTTAATATCCAAGGCACCATCTAAGCAAAGCATGCTAGATATCATTCCAACTTGGTTGTTAAAAGCATATCTTTTGGAGTTAACTACACCGATCTTGAAACTGGTCAATGCCTCACTCCGCTCTGGCGTCTTTCCGACAAGCATGAAACACGCTTTTAGTAAAACCTCTTCTCAAAAAGCCAACACTTAACCCAGAGGTTCCGAAAAACTACCGACCGCTTTCTAATCTTCCATTCCTATCAAAGATTATTGAGCGTGCGGTGGCTTCTCAGCTGAATTCTCATTTGGTAGCCCACGGCCCAGCCGAAGTTAACCAATCTGCATACAGATCTAATTGCAGTACAGAAACGGCGCTTCTAGGAGTCCGAAATGATATCCTCCTATCCACGGACAGGCACAACCTAACATGTCTTGTTTTGTTGGATTTAAGCGCTGCTTTTGACACCATAGACCATAGAATACTTATTGAAGGACTGGCAGTGACAATAGGCCCTCCGAACCGAGCACTTAATTGGTTTTCGTCGTACCTTAATGGTCGCACACAGAGCGTCATTATTTGCAGTGAGTCGTTAGACAAGGTCACACTACGATTTTGCATCCATCAAGGATCGGTGCTGGGTCCCCTACTGTATACAGTCTATGTCTTATCTCTCAGTGACATTATCATAAGCCACGGCATTGACTTTCATTTTTACGCAGATAGATTAGTTTTACTCGCACATTTGAGCCTGAAGCATGCAGTAAGATTGAATTTTGTATTTCAGATATCAAGGCATGGATTACTAAACACTTCTTAAACTGAACGATGACAAGACAGAAGTAATATATATAGGTCTACCTCATCAACTTTCAAAAATACCCAAACTGTCACTCAATATTGGAGGTTCTGCGATAAAACCCAGTAGATGTGTTCGAAACTTAGATTATTTCCTGGATGAAAATTTGGCCGCTGATGAACATATCAAACATGTCTCTCGCAGTACATTTTTTTCATCTTAGAAATATTAGCAAAATTCGATCCTTCATTGATACGGAGACGACACAACAGCTTGTCCACGCCTTTGTTACCAGTCGCCTCGACTACTGCAACTTTCTTCTGAATGGGTTTAAAACATCTATTCTTGAAAAGCTACAACATATCCAAAATTGTGCTGCGTGGGTCATAACCAGAACTCAAAGGTACTGACATATAACACCAGTACTCTCTGAGTTGCATTGGCTACCCGTTAAGCAAAGCATTGAATTTAAAATTGTCCTTTTGGTGTTTAAGTGATTCTCGGGATCAGCACCATCCTACCTGTCCGATCTGCTTACCATCCACAAACCACCGAGGTCTCTTAGGTCATCCGGTCAACTTAATCTGGTTCAGCACGTATCTAAATTTACTAGTGCTGGTAATGGGGTCTTTGCGGCTGCTGGCCCAAGGCTTTGAAATTCACTTCCAATCGACATAAAAAACAGTAAATCACTTGAATCATTCAAGTCTGGTACTAAAACCTACCTTTTTTGAAAGGCATTTCCTTCAGTGGTCTTTTAATTTTGGTCATAAACTGACATTACCGGGTGCGTCAGTGTGACTGAGTCAGAGAGGACTGCCTCGTTATTCGTCAAGTCACACTCAGATACTTGTTTTGGTAAAGTTGTAGTTTGTTTTTATTTTGTTTTAATTCAATACCCTTTTTTCTTTTAGGTTCTGTCGCTCATCGCCTCGATATAGCCTTGGGCACCAATAAATGATAATAGTGATCCATGTATCAATGTATCTGTGAGATAATGTACGTGTATGTGTGTATATGTATGTATGCAATTACTGTACAGCCATTGAGCACCATGGGTGGATTCTAGGCTTTAAAATTATTATTATTATTATTATTATTATTATTATTATTATTATTATTATTATTTAATCCAACCAGAAGTTATGCCCCGTTACTGTTATTGGATTAAACTACTTTTTTGGTTTGGAAAAGTTTTTTTGCAATATGCCCTGAAACAGCTGGATTGATGGAGAGTCGGTGAAAAAGGTCCTCTATCAAACCCTCCCCTCTAAAATGGAGTCGAGTCAATCAACGCGGTGACTCCACCTGATTGATATGTTTGATTGTGTGAAACAGAGTGACAATTTTTATTTCAGTCATGATGGTTGCTTATCACTAAAACTAATAGTGCACTGCATAATTGTTCCAATCTCAGCACTTGTTTTGTTTATCAGTGATAACTAAACATATTATAAATATTCAATTTCCAGCGTCATGAAAAATGTGCACATCATCAAATTGATTCACGGACATCGAATACTGCGAGGTATTGAAAACCTTCAAGAATTTCATGTTATTGCTGTTATGTTTTATGTTATTGCAGAGCATTAGTTATTTGTCGCCCCCCATCCCCAACCCCAACCCCCACACCAGATGGCGACGGTGGAGGCACTTTTCTCTATGTTTTCTCGTTATCAAAACTGAGCCCTTCAGAAATCCAGTTGTTTGGAGATCAGTGGCAAAGTGCCATACCTGGGGATTTCCTACAGAAAATGTTTGCAAAAAAAGTGAGAGATCTCGATTTTTGCTATGATATTTCGTGTAGTAAACATTAGTCGAAAGAGCCAATTTCGAGTACGGGAAATGCAATAGAAAATTATTGGTCATAAGGTGTCAGATTCCATTTCTGATCAACCCGAAAAGGTTTGCCCGTCTTTTGTAATCATATAATAAATACTTTTTATTACACACCCGTAGCTGTATTTGTCACCATCACATGGATTTTAGGGGCATGCGGTAATTTTAACCAGAAAGCTCTAGTGCGATCCGATAAAAAGTACCCTTCGCGTGCACAAGTTCTCTCATTAGACTGGTTCTTATAGTTTGCAGCGTTCAGTGGAATATAACCAATGAGAACCACCGGCTAAATTTATCTGTCGGAATTACCGATTCTCATTACAAAATGTTTGATGCAACTATGCTGAAAACTGTTGAAAGTCATGAAAGACACATGATCTCTGCCAAGAAATTGAACAGTGAAACTCAGCCTTTGCTTTCGTTATTGAAAATCGAGGAAAACTTAATTATTTTTTAGGCAAAAAGTCCAGTTGTGTTCGATATTGCAGCCAACCACTAGTACAGTTCAACTTTGTTACAATGTTTCCCTCACCGCTGCGTGCTGCCGACGAGTCGACACGAGGCCTACTGTGTAACTGTAATCCTATTCGATTCACACTTCGGCAATGAAGCAGCACGTTTGCCAATGCAAACATACTTTGAAGAGCATGTTCTCAGGAAGCAAGACTAAATCAATCTTGAAAACTGGTTACCATGGCATCAAGCGGAAAAAAGACGGCGACACGCCGACACTGCGACAGCGTCTGTAGATGTTTGACTGCTAGTACATGCAGTTACTAATTAACTATCACCAATTCCACCCTTACTAGATGGCCACTCCCTCCATACCCCCCCCCCCCTACACACACACACACACACACACACTAGCTGAATAAAAAAAATAAATTCGGAAGAAGTTTCATACGGAAAAACTCGGTAGTTTACATTTGTGGAACCCATGTTTTTTTACGTGCTAGAGGTTGTTGGGTTAACAGGTTTATTTTATGTTATTTTTTTTTTTGTGGGGGCAGGGGGAAGGGCTTTTTTAGGGGGATATAGTATTGCTAAAATATGACTTTCTGGAGTTTGTACTAAGGAAATTAAAAAATGTTATCAGCTACCCACTATTGGAATTCTGAAAAGTCTTGAGTAGGGTGGGAATGAGACCACGAAGAGGCGAGGGGTGGTAAATACATGTGTTCTTATGAATGCAATATAGGCCTAATGTCAATTTTATGAGATGACTTCCATGACATTCAAAAGTAATTATTAGAATATTTAAAACATAGACAATATGACAATATTTTCCACACACAGATTGGTGTGTATTTTTAAATGACTAATTTAGGATTTTTGCTAGTATTTCTGTTTTATACAAGGATATTATTTTGTTTTAATTGTCAGTAACAAAAGTTAAATCGAATGTCACCTATGTGACTTAGCTACATGGGTGTATGAGATGGGGAGGGGGTTGTAGCATTCTCACCCCCTTCACCAATAAGCAGCTAATTTTGCAGTTTTCATTGAAAGGGACTGGTATTTCAGAACAGATTGTTCAGAGGGAGGGGGTATTTTTTGTAATTTTGGCAAATAGCAGGGCAGTGGGCTGCCAGAGCATTTTCATAGGCAAATTCGAGGCAAGGGCCTGCATTTTGATTTTGAAACAAAAGTTCAGGGCAGTTTGATTGGTCAGCCCCCATCCCCAAGAAAATGTTCTCCAAAAGCCTATCATTTTACTTTGCCACATTCTATCAGTCCTCTTTAAAACTACTTACTGAACCAGAATGCAAATTCAGAACACCAAATTCCAAATTTAAGACTGACAAGATATTGGAGCAGACACACAAAAACAAAAAAAAATTAACCAAGAAAAAATGTTGACAGAACCGTTCAGATAACAAACTGGTGAAGTATAGTACTAGTACAAAATACTACAAAATAATGTAAACGTTAATCAATCTTTGAAAATATTATCAACCAAAATAAGTTGGAGCTCACTGGTGAGAACACCCCTCCCCCCTTTTCAGCCTCAGACTAAGACTGTTGGATACTGATTTCGTGAGCTTTCGAGAGTTTCAGAAAATGCTGTCAGGTTATAGATGGTTTGGGGGGGGGGGGGGGGTTAAAAAAGGTTTTCGTAGAGACAAGACATGACATTTTCTTGCAGTTATCATGCAATATATTTCTCCCTTTGTATATCTGGAGTAAATGTGGACAACCTAAAGCTTTTATTTGTAACAGCAGCCCATTTCAAACAAAGGTTATCAAGACTTGAGGTAAAATAAAAAGAAGGCTAAATTTCAAGTCAGAAACTTTAAAATGTTGAAAAATAAAGTGCTAACTTACCAACAAAGCACGAAATTTAAACAGAGCAGCCAGTTCGCATCGTATTCCAATTAAAATCCTTGTACATTTTCCATCCTCCAGATATAATGATGCCTGCACACACACTTTTGAAAACACATTTCAGACCTCCAAATTCGTGACGTCTGATATGCTGAACGCAATCTTTTGAGTTTTGAGTGTTCGGATCGACATTTTTTTGTGAATAAAATGAATCAACAGCGATTCAACAGGTGGCAAGGTCAAAGACTTAAGACTGGTTTTCTGACAAATTGCCCGTTTCTCTCTAAAATTCTTTCAACCGTTCAAATTGTCGACTATTTAATTAAATTAGCGATTAATTACAGTGAATTCTTTTTCATGGTTGGGTGTGTAATAAATACAGAACCACACTTATGTTTGAATGGGTTAACGATTACTGGACTCGAGCGTGTGGCGCTGGGATAACCACTCGAGCCTACCGGCTCTCGTGGTATCCCTGCGCCACTCGCTCTCGTCCAATAATCGTTAACCCATTCAAACATAAGTGTGGTTCTGTATATTTCCCGCACAAAAATGAACAATCATTCAGAGTTCGACCACATCGATGAATAAGAAAATATGATTTTCATTTTAGGTTTTCTTCTTGGGCTTGTATGATATTGTATGATTGTATGATGACCAACCAACCTTTATATTGTAAAAGGCGTACGAGTTAACAACATTAAGAATTGTGATAGGTATGCATACAATATCAAACCTGACACTCATAGCCGCCCCCGCCCCCACCACCAACCCCCCCCCCAAAAAAAAAAAAACAAAAAAACAAGGAACTCTTTTCTCCTTTTACTTTCTGTGGATATTGTTTGCGGCGGTAAACATACTATTTGGGGCCTAGCTAGCGCACAACATAACAGCAATGCTGTTTGGTATGGGAAGGTTGTGTGGAACTGAAACGTGTCCACAACATCTCTACAACGTTACATATGAAGTTGTTGAATGGCGCAGCGTAAGTAAGAGGTAAACTTTAAGTCACTAATTCCGACCTTGATCATGTTACTGCGATAAAACTGGTGCCCCAACATGCTGCGCCAGGAGAAACTTACAAATTAAATTCCATGTGCCTTGGCGGTTGTTTCTAGGCACGTCTTGGCTGCCATATAGTGGCAGCCACACAAAAACCTGGGAAAAACTGCAAGATCGCCACAACGTGGCTTCCATGTCAAGTTAGAAGTTATTATAATATATACATATATATGTTTTCTCTTTATCAAAATTGAGAGCTCCAGAAATCCAGTTGCATTGAGATCAGCAATAACATTCATGACATTCTTGTTCCGTCTCAGTCCAGTCTCTTCTCAACTTGGTGTCAGCCAAGTCTGTGGAAAGATCTGTTGTGAAACGTACACTATGATGCCTACACCCGACTCATTCAACAGCACCAGCACTGGGAAACTTTAGAACTTTTTACCGTCGCACCTGCAAAAGTTCAAATGTGATCTCTCCACTTGAATGTGGAAATTGTCAAATCCAGTATGTTGGCGAAATCTGTACCCCGTTTCACAAACGTGCGAAAAACGATCGGTCATTCAAAAAAAAAATAAATGAAGCGTGACTGTTCTATTACACGACATTGCATGTCAACGGGTCACCCTTTTACTTCTTTTCAGGACTTCATCATTGATTCCAAATCCGACTGGACAAAAGCTGAGCGCGTCGTCCGGGAAGCATGCTGGATCGAACAGCTTTGCACGTACAGATCTCGTAGTCTCACCAGAACTTCAAATTCAAACTCTTCTTAAGCAGGAACGAATCGTCCTCTCGGTTTCCACACGATCCATGATGTTTCCACGCAGTCTAGGCACTGAACAAAGAATCTAACTGTCGATCAAGGATCGCAGTACTAATTCTGAAAATTTCAAACAATTGCACTCAGCGGCCTGTACATATTTTATTTTTGTCCGACGCTACCATTTTCATCAACTTCAATGTCTTTTTTAGCCCATTTACACATTTTTCGGCATTAATCCTCCCTCGAAATCTGTTCACTTTTAACTTTTGGTGATCATCTTAGTGTCTTAGGCAAGGTCGGAACCCACTAGTGATGGTCTTGTAGATGCAAGTTTTACTTGGTGGCTTCTCTGTTTTTTGGGTGTTTTTTTTTTTGCAGTGATGTTAATAGAAACTCATTACTTTCGTGCTATCTTTCAGATGGCCGAAAGTGATTGTTTTCGAAAAGAATGGTTTATTGACAAGTCAACACAATGATGAAAATAGGCAGTATTTTAAAGGCGCTAATTACACATAGCTGTCACTAATTTTTTTGGCGGAAAACTGTTTCTAAGCTAGTATGGTGCTGGAACGGCCCATGATGAAGCAATGTCTGTAATTGCTGACAAAAATGTAACTTGTGACCTCATGGACACAATAGCAGTGTCTGATGTCAGTAGCGAGTGTGTCCACCTCGTGCCCGGATGGCAGCCTGAACCCTTCTCCTAATGCTACCGGCGAGTCTACTGATGCGGCCCAGAGGCAACTGCTTCCACTCCTCATGTAATGCAGCAGCCTAGTTCTGTACAGGTGGATCCCTTGCTTGCACACGACGTCCAACAAAATCCCAGATGTGTTCTAAGGGATTCAAATCGGGTCGCATTGCAGGCAGTGCTGAAATAGTGTTGTTCTAAAGGAATGCCCTCACAGCATGGGAACGATGTGGCCTTGCATTGTCATCCATGAATACAGGGCAAGTAGCCAACGGGTTGTTTTCAAAATGTGGCACGACAACCGGATTGAGAATGACTCGGATGTACTGAAGATCACTGAGATTCCCAGGTACAGTCACCATGTAAAGTTTACAATCATAAGGGAGGCATCCCCAGATCATTACTGATCCACCACCATAAGGAGCAGTAGGTCTGGTGTTCTTGGGCACGTAAGCAGTCGTTCTATGCCTCCACACTCTCATGCGACCAACTGTGGCGTGAAGAAGGAACCTACTCTCGTCTGACCAATGGACCCCCCACCCCCACGTCCTGCGATTCCTGTGTTGTGCCATACAACACTCCGAACGTCGTCTTTGATGCTGATCGGACGCTTGATGACCCTTCTGGGACTCATACCAGTGCTTTGAGACGGTTTCAGACAGTTCTGTTACACAAACGCCTGTTGAGGAACCAATTGGTTCACGCCTCGCGAGGCGTGGCAGACTCTGGCCTTCACATTGGCATTTAGGGTGAAGTGTCTTCGTCGAGGACACAACACAGATGGCACGGGATAGCATCGAATCTACAACCTTTCGGTCATAAGGCAAGTGCTCCAACCAATTAGCCCCCGTGATGCCATGTCGACGGAGAAAAGAATTTTCCACTATCGTTCAAATTAAAATTTTATGTTGACTTGTGTATGAGTTCGTGGATGTTCAACAGGTATTGTTTCAGAAAAAATACTGATTTCGAATACCTTCTACAATTCAATTATCGAATATCGGTATCGGGTAAATGTGAACTAACATACTGGCTGAGTCAATTGCATCCTTTTCGGTGGGGGGGGGGGGGGGGGGGGGGGGTTGTCGTTGGCTCAGTTGGTATGCTGGCAGAGCATTTATGTCTAGTCGATTGGGTGCCTTAGACCCGAGATCGACTCCCGCCGAAGCCCCCTTCCAAAAAACTTTACAGTTTTCAATCCAGTAGCGCGTTGCTAGGACAATGCCTTGTGAAATTCGGCAATATAAAATTGTATTTAAGCAGTTGCATCTTCACGGATCTTCCATTAATTGAGATTCCTGTGTTTAAAAGCTGGGACCCTAGATTGTTATAACGGTAATCTGTTCCAGTTGCATTGGATGCTCAGGCAAACAATAAAATACAGGCTACTTGCTGACAGTTACGAATCAACACAGAAAACAATTCCTACAATTCAGTAACTGTCAGTAATCGAATATCGGTCTCTGGTCGGGTTGTAAATGTGAACTAACATGCTGATTGAGTCATGTGCAACCTTTTTGGGATTGCCGTTGGCTCAGTTGGTATATTGGCAGATCATTTACGGCTAGGTGATTGGGTCCCGGAGACCCGAGATCGGCTCCCATCGAGGCCACCTTCCGAAAACCTTTACAGTTGCCAATCTAATGGCGCGGTGCTAGGACAATGCCCGATAGAATTAATTTCTGCTGGACATCGACGATATAAAATTCAATTCAAGCAGTTGCATCTTCACGGATCTTCCATTAATTGAGATTCCTGTGTTTAAAAGCTGGGACCACAGACCATTAAATATACACAAGCGGAAAAAAGAAACGCAAGTTTTTTTTGGTAAATATTTCAAATGTGTTATGGATTATTATTTCGTTTTTTTTTTATTTTGATGTTATTTCGTCATTTCTGATTAACGCTTGACGAGTTTTGATGTCTTAACTCAGAATGGATAACGTTCACAAGTGGGTACTCTACGCCATTTCCTGATCGAAATCAATAGCTGGTATGCCAACCCCGGGCTTCAGTCGCTGCTCTAGCTCTCCTTACCTTTGACCCCATCAAGTTGTTTATTCCACTCCTGAAGAATGGTCTTTCTGAGCTGGGCGACGGTGTTTGGGACGCTGACGCGCTTCCTGACCCTCCAGCCCAGCTGGTCCCACAAATGCTCGATCGGGGACAAATCGGGATTGTATGGTGGCAAATCGAGAACGGGGACATTGTTTTGGTTGAAGAAGTCATGGCAAACCCTAGCAACGTGCGGCCTCGCATTATCCTTCTGCATCGTAACGATACACGCATGAATAAGTGGAAGAACGTGAGGCATGAGGACCTGATCCCGATATCTTACGGCTGTAAGATTTCTCTGGATGACTACGAAAGGTGTTTTCAGGCCATGAGAAATCCCCCACCCACCCCAACCCCCACCTCCACCCAAGAACAAAAAAACATAACCGACCCTCCTCTGAAAATCTCGTTTTCCTTAAAGTTCGCGTTAGAATATCGCTCACCTCGGCGTCGATAGCAACGTTGTCGGCCACCTGACCTGTAAAGCGTGAACCGAGACTCGTCAGTGAATAACACACGACTCGCATGGGCCACGTTAAACCAATTCGGTGCATGTGCCCGCAGCCATTGCAATCCACGTTGACGTCGCCTGGGTGAAAGTTGCAGACAAACGCAGAGAAGTGGTGACCTTAAATTGAACTCCCCCAACCGATTCCTAACTGTTCGTGTACACACTCGGCGACCATGACTGCTTACAACCTGACTCGCTGTCTCCGTCGCCGTCTGAAATCGGTTACGGGGTGTGAGAGACGTGTGTCTCTTTCTTCGCGTGGCGGCGTAACGCCATGATGTCCACTACTGGGACTGTCAACTATTCGCCCTGTTGCTCTGAGACGCCCAACTAAATCAGCTATCGTTGACTTATGGACCCCAAATTGCTGGGCGACAAAAAGTTGCCATTGACCTGCAAAATGAGAGCAATAGCCCTACCCCTATTAACTTCGGACATTTTCGGCATTTTGCTTTTCAATCTAGTTGAAATGCAATGTTGTTCAATCGATGTGTACTGTTCAAAACTTCGATTTGGGATGTTTGTTCAAGCCCATAGCACGTGGGAGTGCCTGGGAGGCACGCATGTTGTCATGTTTGACTGAATTTTACATAAAGACTCTTTAGACAGTGCACTGAGGTAGCTATGTATCAAAGTTTACTACATTTGGTCTACGGATAAAAGAAAACTATTTTACCAAAACTGAACTGGCGTTTCTTTTTTCCGTCAGTATATACATATAATGGTTGTTTTGCCCGTATTCTTCCAAAATAGTTTGTACAACGTTAATTTCTAGCCAGTGTAATAAAACAACGTTGTCACAACCTCACTGGTACTCCAAAGCTTTACTGCTTGTCAAAGCTGGGAGCAACCTCCGCATTTTTTGACAGAAATATCACGCAAGATTTCTTAACAAACAATTTTAAGTATTTAATTCAGAGTTATGATATGTATTTTGTGAGCGTAAAAGCATATGGACGCAAAGATCTGAGTTTGCCTATCTATGAAACCTTGAACATCGAGATATATTATGTAACTGTCTGTGTGCCTGCCAACCTGCCTGCGTCTCTCTCGCTCTCTCTCTCTCTCTCTCTCTCTCTCTCTCTCTCTCCTCTAGATAACAGCGATCAGTTAACCTGATGCTAACGCGCCCAAGTAGATTCATTACTTTCATAACATGTTTATATATATAGGGTTTTTATGTGTATGTATGTATATGTATATATGTCTTTCGATCGAGCACATCAAATATATCCTTGTCGATCGGTCCGTCTGCCTGTCTGTCCCTCTATCTGTTTGTCCCCTTCTGTCTCTCTTCCACCACCCCCTTCTCTCTCTCTCTCTCTCTCTCTCTCTCTCTCTCTCTCTCTCTCCCTCTCTCTCTCTCTGTTTCGGTCTCTCTCTACCTCTCTCTTACCCTTCGTCAGTCCATCGCCACGATGGGACACAGGCCAACCCCTCGGGTTATAGAATGGAGGATTGAAGGCCATATCTCGCCGTACTCTGCATTCTCGGTCCAGAATGGTTGAGGTTAACTGATGTAAGTTTAAGATCGCTTATTTACTCGCTGGCGAGATCTTAAACATACTGTCGGGGATGCTTACGCGACTTGGTGGATATAGTTATTTTCATATGTACAAGTTACAGTTTTATAGTCCCTGTATAATGTATAGCATCTATATGTTTATATGATATGTAGTGTATATGTATATGTATATATATATATATGTGTATATAGTCGATGTCAAACAGTTTCCATGTATATATGTTGGATACACGTGTGCAAGCATGTATGAAAATATGCATTTCTTTTGAACACTCCAAATATATCCTTGCCTTTCTGTCCGCCTGCCTGTCACTCTATCTGCCTGTCCCTTACCCTCTATTTCTCACTTTCTCGATATAAAAATGTTCCTATCATTCTCCCTCACTCTCTCCCTCTGTCCATCTCTATGTCCCCCCTCGCTCTCTCTCTCTCTCTCTCTCTCTCTCTCTCTCTCTCTCTCTCGCTCTATATACCTCTATCTCGCCCTCCATCTCTCGCTTTCCCCACCAGACCACATATCACATATGTGAATGTGCTGTTGACCACCAGATGTATGTTTTTTCAAGATCTCATAACCAGTTTATTTTCCGTACCTCCCTGAGTTTGCTTTTAGACTCTCCCAAATGGCAAAGTTTTACCTGACGTAAAAGTGGTAAAACATGTCCCACTTTTAGTTTCTCCCCTCTTATTATTATTTTCCCCCACAAAAATAATAAGAGGGGAGAAACTAAAAGTGGGACATGTTTTACCACTTTTACGCCAGGTAAAACCCCCAGATGTATGTTTTTTAAGATCTCATAACCAGTTTATTTTTCGTACCTCCCTGAGTTTGCTTTTAGACTCTCCCAAATGGCAAAGTTTTACCTGACGTAAAAGTGGTAAAACATGTCCCACTTTTAGTTTCTCTCCTCTTATTATTATTCCCCCCCCCCAAAAAAAAAAACACAGTATACCTTGATGTGACATATAAATTAAATAATTTGTTCATTAATGTTACAAGTGTTTGCCTTGCCGAAAGAGTCGTGATTATTTACAACACTAACCAAACATAAGTCAGATCAATTTCTGTGGTATGAACTGTCGGGGCATCGCTTCAGATACTGTAAAGCGGAGCCATTTCTTCTCCCGCTGCAGGAACATGCATAACATCGCCTTTTCAGTAGACATCCATTCCAATAAGGAGACCGAATTAGCGTGGACGCACGAATGAGGTTTAGATGCCTTTCTTTGCTCGAATACAAGGCACGGGCGAGGTACAGCTATACTGTTCAGAAACGCATTTAAATACGAAATAAAAAACGAGGTTCATGACACTGCTGGAAACGTCATTGTACTAGACACCGTTGTTCAGGATAATTGTCTGGTTTGCAGTACTATATGGCCCAAACAATAACTCACCCGAGTTTTATCACGATGTTTTCGATGGAATAGAAAGCGTAGGGAACACTTATATAATAATTGGTGGTGATTGGAATGTTCCAATGGACTATCTATCGCCTTGACACCAAAAACTACAAAAATAAGAACAATGTAAAGGTTCAACATTGAGTATCTAATTAAATGGAACATTTAGATCTGAATGACGTATTGAGACAACAAAATCCATCTTGCGAACGTTTCACGTGGAGGGGTCCGAATGATAAGTCTGCGCGATTGGATTATTTCTTAATAATTTCTGACCTGCAGGACCTAGTTCAGTCAAACGACATCGAGCCTAGTTACCGCTCAGATCACTCTGCATTGTCCATCGTACTCAAATCCATAAAACAAGAAAAAGGTAGAGGACTTTGGAAATTTAATAATAGCGTAATATGCGACCCCGAAAACACAAAAGTTGTTAGAAATACCATTTTTGAAACAATAGAACAATACAGTATAAACAGTAACAGTGATATATCTAACAACCCACATAATGTTAAGCTCTCTATAAAGATCAGCTTTTTGGGGAAGCACTAAAATTAATTTTTCGAGGTAAAACAATCTCATATGCATCTTACTTGAAACGAAAAAATCAAACCTCTGAAACATATATATAAAATAAATTTAAAAAAAATATATATAAAATTAGATAGTTGGGATGAAACAGTTAGAGATGAGATTCAATCTTTGGACTCCGAACTGAAACAATTACAATTCAAAAAAGTGCAAGGCATTATAATAAGAACAAAAGCAAAGGGAACCCACTCCCCCCGTGTCTGTTTATCCTATGTGTAGAAATATTGAGCGGTAGGTTAAAACTTAGTCCGGAAATAAATGGTTTTCAAATAAGCAATTCTGAATATATAATTAACCAGCATGCAGACGACAACACCTCATTTCTTGACGATGATCAAACATCAGTCAACGCGGCCTCATATATTGGTAGAGTTTTCTCACTTATCAGGTCTAAAAGTAAATTTTGGCAAAACTTATATAGTATAGATCGGCTCACGTAAGGGTTGCATTGTGGAATGAAAACGGACAAACCGATAAAATGGAATCACGATGAAGAGATTTTACCATTTTGGGAAAAAGTACAACTTAAGTGATACAAATTACCTGGAAACAAATTTTGTAAAAAAATGGAGAAACTAATTAAATGATTGGTCATTAAAACATCTTACCCTTGTTGGAAAAGCTACGGTGTTAAAAACTCTTGCTCTTCCAATTATCATACACTCTCACAGTCCAACCCAACCCACCAGACTGGATTATCATTAAACTCCAGCGAATGGATTTTACATTCCTTTGGTCACATAAGAAAGACAAAGTTAAACGCTCTACCATGATAAATCCTGTGGAGAAAGCTAGTCTCAAAATCCCGCATATTAAAACCGTATGTAATTTATTAAAACTTGTTTGGGTTAAGAAGCTCTTAGACCCGGAAAACTCATCACAGTGGAAAACACTCGCACTTGATAACTTTGAAAAATTTGGATTCAACAATTTTTGTCATTTTACAAAAGACAGTTTACAAAATTATCGGAATCAATGCTCCCATACTGGCGATATATTGTAATTTCCATCAAGACTAATCTATATCAACATATAAAGATATTTTATCATAACCAATATTTTATAATAAAAGTATCAAATTAAACAATGTATGTGATCATTTAGAAAAAATGGTTTGCAGCTGATGTGTTTTTTTATAAACGATATTGTAGATTCTAACAGAAATTTCTTAACACATGGTGCTGCTTTTAAAACCAAATACAACATAGTTATCCCATTCACTACATATTTGGGAGTGATAAATGCAATACCCCAAAACTGGAAGAAAATAATCCAAGAATGCACACACAAAAACGAGGTTGTGGAGAATTCATTAGTATCCCGCTTAAACTCAACTGTCAAAGTTAATAAAGATTTTTACGGCATTTTTTTCTGAACAAGATAGCTGTACCTGCAAGACAATCCGAAACAAAATGGAGGGATGAGCTTAGATATGATATAAGCACAGAACAATGGCAATATGTATACATGACAACAATCACTTCTACCAGTGACACATATTTACAGACAATGCAGTTCAAAATAAATCACGATCCTATACACCAATTCTGAACTATTTCGAAGTGGTCTTTCAGAAGCTCTACTCTGTGGCTTTTGTTTTAACTCAAGAGTATCAATAATGCAATATCTTTTACGATTGTTCATATTCAAAAACGGTTTTACTCCAATTCTTAGAAAAGGACAATATTTTTTTGTAATTCAAATGTTCAGGTCAGTCTTAAGGAGGTAATATTAGGAATGCAAATAGAACCAAAGTTATCCGACATTTTGAATACAAGTTTACAATAGCAAGGCAAACTAAAACAAACTGAGGTGGGGAAACAATATCTAAAATAATTAGTTTAATCTAAATGTCTTCTATAACCACACAGGCCCATGTTGAATTTAGACTGGAATATTGTACTTATTCTGTACACATTGTATTTTTGTCCATTTATATGTGTTAATGTAATTTACTGTGAAAACTGTAAATAAAAAAAAAAAATAAAAAATTGAGTGATGATATTCTATCCTTGATATAATGGTATTATTTAATCTCTCTGATTGGAAACAGAAATAATAAGATAACTAAAATATATTATCGTCATTACATAATGGGTTTATGTAATATTTATATAATAAAATAATTGCATTGCATAAAATATACAGCGACTTATTAGTTCTATTATAATTTTTATGTTTTAATGAAGGGTTAGATATATAGTTCAAACTGTATTTATTTCCAAGGTGTGAAAGTACAATTTGTACAATACAATAGAAACATACAACTAATAAGGAAATGGATTCAGCAGCAAGCTATAAGCTTATACTCGGCTGTTTCCAGTTAGACGTTTAGCTAATCGTATATCTTATGCGGCAAATAGTTATGCACGCACAGTTGCACTCGCACGATCGGGATCCGACACAGAAAAGGAGTGGGTATTATTGTAGTTTTCTTCTACGTTTTTTCCATT
Organism: Pictodentalium vernedei; assembly: GCA_031216915.1. Taxonomy (NCBI): domain Eukaryota; kingdom Metazoa; phylum Mollusca; class Scaphopoda; order Dentaliida; family Dentaliidae; genus Pictodentalium; species Pictodentalium vernedei. The sequence continues at coordinate 340,303,174 of CM062297.1, forward strand.
TTTGGGTAATAGTTGTCCAGTTTACACCAAGTCCCGGTCATTTATTGAACTGATAAAATTGAACTTTATCAGTTCAATTTTCGTCAATTTACACGTTGGCGAAAATTGAACTGATAAAGAAAACAAACAAATGAAATAACAAACAAAGAACAAAAAAAAAAATAAGACAGAACATAAGAGTGTATGAGTCACAGAGACTGGAAGATGTTTGTGGAGTAATGAAGTGTGCAATGCGAAACGTTCCAAACAGGGGTGTCATCGATAGACACGATGGATAATTCAATAAAGCATGGCTAGATAGTGGGGCACCTCCCCCCCCCCCCCCAAACACACACCGCCGCAACAATACCAAGCAACGCAGGCACAACGTTGTTGGCGCCGAAAAAAACGATACATAACTGTGCAGCAACGCTATGCGTTTGCTGGGTCAAATGGGAATGCGAGCTAAACACAAAGACGCTGACTTGGTTTTCGTGTATAGTTGGGTGGCGGGGTGTTCAGTGGCAGTGGCTGGGAGGGAGTGGTCACACCCGTTAAAATGTAGTTGGTATGGAATAGTAATTTATACATGAAGATGAGGGGCGGATATACCTGGAAGCTGCTCAATTGGGGGCGAATCCCAATTCTGGGAGAGTGGGAGTGACGGCGTACGCGAATAGTTATACCTTGGGGGAGGAAACAGGAAGCATAAACAGAGACAAAGCGGGACAGGACGTCTGTCTCACTTTGTCTACTTCCCCTGCTCAAGGAGTGGGCCTCAAAGTGTGTCTACCTCCAGGAGAACTGAAGCTAGAACCTTTTAGATAGCAGAATAATTTGATGTACTGCCTCGAAGATTGATCGATTTTATGACTTTGATAAAAGTTCACTTCCGTAAATAAGGGTGTCAGCGTTGATTTCGAAATTTAATCTGCCTATGGTCGCGTCCCTTACATTATTGAAAAACGGGCAAAACAGCAGAAAGTGTTCAGTTGTTTCGCGATCGCCACAGCTGCAGGAGGTAGTATCAGTCAAGTGATTTTTAAATAGGTGGTCTTTTAGGTTGTTACATTCTAAACGGAGTCTGCAGTGGAGGATTTGGGCTTCTCGTGATTTGTGATTCATGTAGAATTTGAGAATAATGCGTTTGCCATTGTTGAGGTAAGCTTTAAAATTTAGAAGATTATGGTTTTCTCTCACGTCGTTTGGTAACTCGTTCCAAAGTTTAGTAGTTGATGGAAGAAAAGACGACTGGTGGTGACTCGTTTTAAACGATGGAGTATTCAGGTTTGACGTTGTCCTAAGGTTGTAACTCTGCGTATCCGACAGGGCTGGGTGGGGGGGGGGGGGGGGGGGGGGTATCATCAATGAAATGTAGGGGGGGGGGGTGCTAAGCCGTGGTACATTTTAAAATATTGTATGAGCTTATGTTTTTTACGTCTTGACTCCAATGTTTCCCAACCAGTCTCTGTGTATACCGACTGTTTGCTTGCACTTTTTGTAGCTCCAGTACATAGTCTGGCTGCTTCAATTTGTATTTTTCAAGAGAATGGGATTGTTCGGTGCTGCAGTTGTCCCACCCAACATCAGCATATTCTAAAACGGGCCGTATGAATGCAAAATATATTTTTTCGAGTACTCTGCGGTCAAGTCTGTATTTTAAGTGCCTAATCGTGCCCAGCCTTTGCCATCCTTTAGTCGTAACATCAGTAATGTGAGCTGACCAGCTGCCACGGTCGTTAAAGGTAAGGCCTAGGTGTTTATGCTTTTCGCCGTGGTTTATGTTTTGGGCAGACATTACCAATGGGGGATGTGATGGTGTGGACGTTTTTCGTGTGATTAACATTGTTTCGGTTTTGCGTGGGTTGAATTTGACTAGCCAAGTCTTTGCCCAGTTTTCTATGCCTCTGATATCATCATTAATAATTTCAGCGGCCGCGCGAGGGTCTTCGACTATGAGAAACAACGTAGTCTCATCAGCGAATAGTCTTATGTTGCTTCTAATATTTTCAACTATATCGTTTATATATATTAAAAATAGCAGGGGACCTAAGATCGAACCTTGGGGATAGATAGGGTTAGATATATGTACAATGAGACCCAAGTTCGCCCATCTATGAAACCTGTACATCAAGATTTTATGAACTTGAGTGATAATATTCCATCTTTGAAAAAAGTAGAGATAGAATTGTATCACCCAACCTCTCTGATTAAAAAAAAAATATAATATAACTGAAAAACTATCTATTTGGCATAATGCTTTTTTGAAACAATTATACAGTAGAAAATGAGATTACCCACTTGTTTTTATTTCGAATTTCTGCCACATATAAATCTCAATAAAAAAGCATCATGGACAAATAACTATGTGGATTATTTTTTCCCTCCACCGACATTTTAAATAATGTCCATAGGTCTGCTCAAACCATATTCTGTTATTCTCTTGGGAATTTATTGGATGGGAAATGATTGAAAGAATTCTGTGAATCAGCAAATTTCACTAGACTTTTCTACAAATCGTGCAACACAGTTACTATTTGAATCGCTAGCGATAGCTGAAAATCGTCCCCTGAGTTCCAATGTGTTATATGTGTCAGCAGACACACAGAACACATACGAACTCAGGGGGCAAAAGAGTAACACGAGTTCCCCTCGCAAATTTGGTTGACGATAAAATGTGTTCTTTTTCTTGATAGTTGCCAATTGAATTCCTGAGTGTCTTTCTAATAATTGTTTTTATAGACGTGAAAGCATGTAATAAACACAGAACGACAAACGCGTGTGAATGGGCTTATAGATATGGCACGCGTGCCACCCGAGAGAATAAAACCACCCATGCCATATCGATTAACCCATTCACACGTGTGTGTCGTTCTGTTTATTTACAAGATGAGCTAAAGCAAATACAATACAATCAACACACTGAACTACAAACACGTTGCATTCTTTTTGAACGCATTGTTTGTGGTTCTGTGTTTTACCGTAAAGTTCTTATCCATTGACAATGGATGGATGGCTGGATGGGTGATGGACGGATGGATTGATGGATACTTTATTTTACGATGTAAGCATTCTACAAGGTAAACATGTCTAAAGAACAAAATTGTTTTAAAGTATACAATTCTAAAGAACAAGATTATTTCGAAGTAAAAAGTAGCGAATGCATATACCGTAGGGAGATGGCATAGCCAGATTGTCTGTCTATCTGTCACCTCCCAAATAAAATATATTTGATTCAACACTGCACTTGAACTGTGGTTTTCTAACTTAGCCTCTAGGAGCTTTGGGGCACCTCTGGGCTTTGCAGATTTGGTGGCTCATTGCGATGGTTATATAAAGGACGAGATAACCAGATGTATTCAAATTGTTGACATAAAATATCAGTTAAGTCAAAGAAACTTAGATGTGAGTCTTCCATGGAAGACGTGTGTCGCCTGGCGTTTCAGACATAATTCTAAGTGGAAAAGGGGCATAACTCTGGGAAAAGTACAGCGGATCAAAAAATAAAATAGGAGGTGCACAATGTCATTATGTGATAAAGAATCACTGAAAGTGTCATCAAAATCCATTCATAGGTTAAAGAGGAGTGGCGGATAAGAGAAAGTGTGGCGTTTCAGAGAGAATTCTAAGTGGAAGAGGGGCATAACTCTGGAAAAAATACAGCGGATCAAAAAATAAAATAGAAGGTGCACAATGCCATTATGTTATAAAGAATCACTGAAAGTTTCATCAAAAATCCATTCATAGGTTAAAGAGCAGTGGCGGATAAGAGAAAGTGTGACGCGGACGACGCAAGACGACAAAAGTAACCCCTATATGTCGCTCCCCACTTCGTGGGGCGGCGACACAAAAAGGATATGCTAAAGTTTGCACTATCTGAAGCAACAACTTGGCAAATAGTTTGCAACATTCCAATACGCATAGCATTGGAAACAATATTTATTTATTTATTTATTGATTTATTTATTTATTTATTTATTTATTTCTTTATTTATTTATTTATTTCAAAAGATCTTGTCCGCAATAAGAAATCAAATCACTTTTAACCAATCCGTTAAAGCGTGTGTCTAAGTAAATAGGCCGTCTGTCAGATCAAATTTATCAATACTCACAATTCACTACAATAGAATAAAGGGTACGTGTGCACTTCCATTGGTTCCAAGGTGAGTGGTGGGGCATATTTAATGCACTTATGGACGAACTATTTATGTATTTACCTCAATTCTACGACTGTAGTATCTCCCTTTGGTTCTAAGAACAACCTGGACAATAAGGTTTGCTGCACTGAGTATTATCGGAATGCACAGATAACAGTTTTGTTTTATAGTTTCTTTCTAAACTCAGTTTTATTATTTAAATTTTGGAATTCCATATTCAAATCATTCCATATTCTTTGGAATGCATATATGGGCAAGATGTCCAAGGACCTTGTTCGAGTTTTGTTTACTCGTATTTGTCCCGATTGCCTTGTATTCATGCGGGTTCTGCTGGTCGCTAAAAAATCATTAAAAGGCCTAGGAAGCTTGCCATGTTTCCAGTCAAGCACAGACAGGCATGCTTGAAGTTTAAATAAGTCGGTAACTTTCTATTCTTTTAAGAATAGTGGGTCAGTGTGAGAATTATATTTTTTATTGTTAATTATTCGTAAAGAGCGTTTTTGATTTATCAACAATTTATTTATTGCTCTTGAATTGCCCCATATGTGAATACCATATATCAGATGGGAGTGGACTAAAGCATAATATAATGTATTCAAGGCCTTTTGAGGCAGCACCTTTTTAACCTTATTCACTGCATAATTTGCCCACCTTATCTTTGAACAAAGTGTCGAAATATGAGCTTGGTAAGACAGATTCTCCTCGATATCTATGCCTAAAAACTTCAAGGATTTTTCTTCCTCGGTTGCTCCCACTCTATTATCTTTTTGATTGTTTATGAAGATATTTGGATATTTGCATCTTTTCTGATTACGAGTTGGGTTAATGAAAATGTATTTAGTTGTCCTTCCCTTTAGAACTAACTGGTTTTCGGAACACCAGTCGAACAAATCATTAATTTGATTATTAACACGTGCGCCTAGGAGATCAACATCAGAATCTTAGTCATAACCCGTTGTGTCATCTGAAAATATCATTCATATGTAAGAGAAATAGCGTGGGTCCAAGTATCTAGCCTTGTAGAACACCGCATTATTTCTATTTAAATCAAATTTTGGGTCATTGTATTTAACATACTGAACTCGGTCCGACAGGCAGATTTTAAAATAATTGTTGCTTATGTCTCTAAGGCCATATTTTTCCAGCTTAGTTAACAGAGTATCGTGAGTAATTGTATCAAATGCCTTAGAAAGATCTAAATATACTGCCAATGTTTTAATATTGGTTTCTTTATTATTTTCTAGTCCTATGTTTTTAATAAGTTACATCACTGGGTGCATAGTAAAATGATTCTTCCTGAATCCATTTTGATGATGGTATTGGGTGTCAAATTTATCGAGCTAGTTTATCATTCCATGGGACATGCGGTTTTCTAACACTTTAGAAAAAGGGTGGTAAAATACCGATGGGCCTGTACTTATTAATGTTTTGCCTATCTACATTGTTTATGACATGGGGCAGAGGTACTGCTATTATATTGATTATTTCCTTAAGAAGCTTTGTTGTTATTCCATCACAATCCTCACTGTTTTTACACTTCATAAACTTTGTAACATCTGTTACCTCCTGTGTTGTAGTTGGTGCAGTAATGAAGTTAAATGGAGAATTGCATTTCATGTAGTCCAAAAAATGTTTTTGGGATTTGTTTATTTTCTCTTTTTCTCACTCGTACGTTCTCCTATATTAGCAAAGAAGTTATTGAACTCTTGGGCTATTTCACAGGGCTCAGTTCTTTTTTGTCTTCTTTTACCAGAGAAGATGGCAAATTAGAGGTTCGTTTATTCTTATTTATGGTATCATTTAAAAGTTGCCATGTTTTCCAAGGGTTGTTTGTATTTTCAATTAGCATATTTTCAAAGTACTTTGCTTCACTTCGTCTTTTTATTTTATTAAAGATTTTACAGTAGTTTTTGTAATTTAAAATATTTTGTTCTGTAGGACTTTTCAATTTTTTGTTATAGAATTTAGATTTGTTATTATGAAATTAGAAGCCCCTTTGTCATTCATGGATTGTGTTTCATAAATATTTTCCCACTACGGTTTGTTCAATGGAAAGACCATTTCAAATGCTTGTAAAAATTAAGTTAAAAATGTATTATATGTTAAATCAGAACAATTTGTTCCAGAGACTAATGAAAAGTAGATCTAGGACAGAAGGGCTTTAAAGGTTTCAATGCTTTGTTGGTCTATTTTATGCTTGAGAATGTGTCTTGTAGTTACTTTAGTTTCGTAACTGGTATCTACGTAGAAAGTTCCGAAATGATCGGAAACACCCACGATAATTGTACCTGGTGTGTGGGTGGTGTATTATTAGAGGAGATATGGTAAGTTGATGTGGTTGGGTGAGTAGTTACTCTAGTTGGTTTGGTGATATACAGTAGAAAGTGCTGGCTGAACATAATATCTGTGAAGCTATCAGATTTTAGGTGTACGCCCGAGTTGAGAAGATCAATGTTAAAGTCTCCCATGATGTAGCTTTTTCGTTATTTTCATTGTTTACTTTATTTGTTAATTCGTCAAGTTTTAACAGACAAAGATCGATATCTGTTTTTGGCTGAGAATTGGGTCTGTATATTACTCCAACTAACTTGGTGGTTTTGTTTCGTTTAATTTCAATGAAGAGGGATTCAAAAACACGTGGAATCTTAAAAGTTATATCCTCCTTACTGAAACCCCCAACACCACCACGTCCAACATCCTTGTAAAGTCTAGTATTCTTAATGAGAGGGTGATAACCGTTAATTATATAACATGCATTTGGGGGAATATGGGATATCTCCGTTAACCCTATCACGTCAAAAATATTTCGAGAGCCTTGTATCTCATTCAAGAGATCATTGAAAGAAGCCCAATGAGCTTTAAGTCTCTGACAATTAAGATAACATAACGAAATCCCTACTCGCGAATTGTGAATTTTTTGGTAGACATCTTTTGGAAAATAGTATGTGCATTCGAACTGGCACTCCATAACTGGAGACTGTTCCTCCTCAGTATCCACGCCACTTGTATTGTGGTTTTAAATGTAACTAAAATCCTACTTTTTCTTGGTCTGGATCTCGTCAGTCGAGATGTTACCCGCCATCTTTCCAGAAAAGGCCACCAAATCGGCTAGGCTCAAAATATCCCGGGAAACATTCAGTCCAATTGATAGTTACCCATAATCATTCAGAAGTAGAATAGTACAAAATTTCAGCTTGATTAATGTTAGTCCAGTGCAGTGTTGAACATGTCGGACGAGCGAAGAATAATAAATAAATAAAATGTAACAAGAACGAATATAAAGTTTTCGTTTCCTATACATGGCTGCCTTTATAGTAAGGATGGGGAGATGCATGATATGTATTCAACATAAAATTATTTACATTGGCATGGCGAGAGAGTTTCCTTAGGCACCAACCGCCTAGCGAAACTATACGGAACCACGCTCACCACTCGGCCACCGACAGACCACAAAGGGGAATACTAGTTAACCAATTATATACGAGACAAGTACAGAACACAAGGAATGCTCAATTATTTAATTTCAAATTTCCCAGATGCCATAGGGAAAATGGGTTCGTACCCCGGCCATGTCAATGTAAACAAAACCAGCGTCCTTTCTTAATTCTATGGCATCCGAGAAATTTGAAAAAGACAAATGTCGCTGATTTCTTCTGAGGTGCAGTTCGTAGAATTAAGTACTTAGATGCAACAATCTGATGAATAATTAAATAACCGAGCATTCCGTGTGTTCTGTACTGGTCTCGTATATACTTGGTTAACTAGCATTCCCTTTTGGGGTCCGTCGGTGACCGAGTGGTGTGCGTGGTTTAGTATAGTTTCGCTAGGCGGATGGTGCCGAAGAAAACTTTCTCGGCGTGGGTTCGAACCTCCTCCATGCCAATGTGAACAAAACCAGCGTCCTTTCTTAATTCTATGGCATCCGGGGAATTTGAAAAAAGACAAAAGTCGCTGATTTCTTCTGAGGTGCAGTTCGTAGAATTAAGTGCTTAGATGCAACTATCTGATGAACTATCTGTCGGTAGCCGAGTGGTGTGCGTGGTTCAGTATAGTTTCGCTAGGCGGTTGGTGCCGAAAGAAACTCTCTCGGCGTGGGTTCGAACCCCTGCCATGCCAATGTAAACAACACCAGCGTTCTTTCTTAAATCTGTGGCATCCGGGAAAATTGAAAAATACAAAAGTCGCTGATTTCTTCTAAGGTGCAGTTCGTAGGATTAAATACTTACATGCAAAAATTATTTAGTTCGCTTGAAATATCAATACGTCGTTTCCAGATTACATGGAGAGTTCAGTCTAAATGCTTTAGGTATAAAGTTAGAGTGGTCTGTGACGAATTGTACCATTGGGCAAACGTATCTACCTAACCCCTCAGCCATACCAAAAAACAAATGCCACCTGTCAATACATCCATCAAGTTTCATTCCCTCCTCCGAGGCCAAGCCCGCGAACCCTCGTTGGAGCAAGCCCGGTCAGCTGGCTCCAACGAGGGGTGACGTAATATATCTTGAAGTAGATAAAGGTAAAACACGTTATATATGACAGTTTATGTAAAGCATAGGATAAATAAATACCTAACCCCTCAGACAAGCCAAAAATAAACGGCACTTGCCAATGCGTCCATCCAGTTTCGTTCCCTCCTCGAAACACAGCTTGCTCCAACAAGGGGGTTCACGTCTTGTACCTTGAAGTGGAAAAACTATCACAAGTTTTTGATGACAGTTTATGTAAACCATAGGATAATTAGTCACCAGTTTAGGTAAAAAATCATTGGGGCCTGGAAGACGCTTCACTGACTCGTCTCAGAATTTCTGATTACTTACATAAAACTCAGGGATAGATAAACTATTGAAATAAATGAATGACATCTAGAATCCAAAGCACGGCTCGTGAACCCTCGTTTGAGCAAGTTCATTGAGCTCATTCCTACAATGTGCACAAGCTCTGTCTCGAAACAAATAATTATATCACAAGTTGTGGATGCCAGCCTAAGTGGAGCTCGGGATAATTAGCTATCACTTGGGAAAAGGGTAATGGGGTTAGACTGCAGTGTCACTGCTTTGTCTCAAAGATTCTGACAACTAGCATCGGTGCCATAGATATCAAATCAGGAAAAACTAATGCGATAAATGACTGAGATGTGAAAATCACCATCAGACGTGAGTGGATGCGCGTGAAATAGATCAATAATGTACTATTAAAAAAGTAGGGAATAGTTGATAAAAGTGAGATACATGAAGAAATATATTTATATTATCATCACAAAGACAGTTGAGGCATTGCACTGTGACATCTGGTGAATGATTCCAGTTGTAGTTGGGTGTCTGCACACATTCCACGCACAGAGCTGTACAACGCATGGACGACCAGTCAGAGAATTTACCACATTCAAACTAAAACCTCAATACCTTGTAACAACACCTCCTCGGTTCGTCAGACAAGCGCGGATCCGACGTGGCATACTCCTCACCAAAAATGACATGTAATGCTGTTCTGCTTGTCATGGTTATGTCTCCCCACACTATAAACGATCCACCACCAAAACGACTCTGGAAGTCGAGATTGAACCTCGATTCATCGGAAAACACCGACGATTGTCCCAGCGCTGTCGTGTTCCACACCAATTACGGCTTGCTGCGATGTGACGTTCAGTCAAACGTGGAATTATTCGAGGTCGTTGAGCGAACAAATTCCAGCTGTGTAGGCGATTGTGGATAGTCTGATCACTGACTAGCACATCTATCGCTCGGTGCAGCTGCTGTCCATTTTATGAGGCACTTTATGGCGGTTACGTAATGCTGTGGTTCGGATGAAACGATCCTGGTCAGCAGTTGTGGCCCTTGGACGACTTGGCCGACGTCTGTCATCAAGATTGCCTGTCTGACGGTAGCGTGAACACAACCTGCTAATCACCGATTGAGTAACGTTGAGAATTTGAGCCACTACAGTCTGTCTGTTGCCAGCTTCCAACATGTCAACGGCACGTAAACGTTCGTCACGTGTCAGTCTTCGCATACCTCAAAAGTTACGTTTCGACCAGAAACTATTGATGAAGGAGTTTATACCAAGAAAAGAACGATGAGACATCCGACAAAACTCGTTCAGTACAAATGAAAATTTCAGAACGTACCCTACACATATTACCGTGGCGCTCGTGAGAAAATCCTGCACGAAGGTTTCGTGGGCCGGTGACATTCATGATCCACACTAAACTTGGTAACATATTGATGTGTCCAATCATGCGTATCCAATACCATTTTCCGAAAATATCAGCATCAGTTTGGATATCCCCCTACATTTTTGAATAGTATACAAAGCTTCATCTTCATGGAGCCCGGGACGATTTCCATGTCAGTATGTGTTTAAAGATAACGGGGGTTCTCGTGCTATCTCTCGAAGCCAAAACCAAAAAAAATATCACAAGTCGTAGATGGCTGCGCAAATGAATATCAGGATATCAGCCATCACGTTATGTAAAGGGTAAAGGAGCTTGGCTATCGCTACTTAGTCTCAGAAATTCTGACTTTCTTCTTCCAATGCACAACTCGTGGACCCCGTGGGAGACAGCTCAATGAGCTCGCTCCAGCGGGGAGGGGGGGGGGGGCACTGGTTAAGGTATTTAGACACCAGCACAAGACCTATGACACCGATTCTTTGGAACGCGAATGTGCCCGTTTAATCCATTTACTGCCAAAATTCACAAATTTGTAACTTTGTATCAAAGCCACTGCATTTGACCCCCACACCGGAACGAGCTATTCAAGTTTTTAGAGCGCGTACCCATGAGGAGGCCACAGGCTATGTTTCGAATACAATAAAATTGTTTTGATTATTAAAACAATAATAACACCAAAAGAAAAAAAAAACAATAATGCAGTCTCGATGAGCTTGCCCCATCGAGGGGTTACGTACTATCTATTGAAGTAGATAAATATATCACAGCCTTTGACCCCCTCATCGAAATGAGCTCTTCGAGTGTTTAGAGCTCGTGCCAATGAGAGGCTACAGGCTAAGTTTTGAATAAAAGAAAGTTGTTTTGATTATTAAAACAATAACAACCCCAAAAGCAAACAGGAGGCCCTGTGTGGCCTTAATCGCGCACCTACCAAAGTGGTTCAAAGAAGTATTTGGGGGTCACATTTCGTTAGACATGGTTCATCAACACTACAAAGGAATGAAGTCATGAAATGCTATGGAAAACACCAAGGAATGGATTTGAACAAACCTAAGACTAACAAGCTCCCCCTGCCACCCCCCACCCCGCCCTTAAAGAACCCAAATATTAGGCCGGGGACTCAAATTGAACAAACCTGAATCTAATCCCCCTTGAGATGTTATATACCACATATGAAATAATTTTGACTGGTGGATCTGAAGAAGAAGGCTTTTAAAGAAATGTCCTCACATTGCACTAAGTTAAACTTTGGGCGCCAATAGTGAGCCATAATATTAACCAAGGGACCCGATTTGAAAAAAACATGAATCTGACCCAGCTAGAGATGTTGTATACCAAATATGAAAGGATTCTGACTGGTGGATCTGAAGATTTCTTAAACAAGTTGTTCGAAGAAGTATTTTGGATCACATTCGGCTAATCAGGGCTCATCAAAACTTCAGAGGAACGAAGTCATGAAATTATTAAAGGGGTCCTTTTTTACATAAATTCAGTCTAATTCCTTCAGAACGGATTTTGTAGCATTTTTTGCCTCTGCTTAATTGACCCCGGGGGTGGGGAGTGAAGTTTTTGGTCACAGGGGTATTTTTCTATTTTTTAGGGGTGGGGGAAGCATAAAATCACTCTAAATATTTCAAAATATATTTTGTAGCCAAACATTTTGTTGCATCTAACTCCCCTCCCCCCCTCCTTATAAGGAAGGGAGGGGAGGACATAGGGTAAAAACATTTTCGCATAAAAGCACTCGAATTCATCCAGGAACTCGATTTTAAAATGAAACGGACCCCAAATTTTCAGGCTAAAAAAATTGTTTTTGTGTCTCAAAATTGAACAAAACGCATAAAAACTGATTTTTTTTCTCCAAATTTTGGTCCAAATTTCCAAGTCGGAACCGGACCCAAAATTTTCAGGCTATAAAATTGTTTTTGGTCTCAAAATTCAACAAAACGCATAAAAAAAACAGAAAGAAATTCCGAATTTTGGTCCAAATTCGGAATCGGACCAAAAATGTTCAGGCTAAAATTTATTTTTTCTTGTCTCAAAATTTAACAAAACACATAAACAATCAAACATTTTTTTTTTCCGATTTTTGGCCCCAGCCAGACCCCAAATTTTCAACCCAGGGATCCGGTTTGAACAAACTTGAATCTGACCCTCCTAGAGATGATGTATACCAAATGTTAAAGGATTCTGACTGGTGGACCTTAAAGAAATTTCCTCATATTGCACTAAGTTAAAATTCGGGTTCCCATAGGGAGCCCTAATATTAACCGAGGAACTCGATTTAAACAAACTTGAATATGTCCCCCTACCCCCCCCCCCCCCCCCCGAGGTGATGTATACCAAATATGGGAGGATTCTGACAGGTGGATCTGAAGAAGATTTTTAAAGAAATTTCCTCATATTGCACTGAGTTATAAATTGGGCTGAAGTAGGGAGCCCAAATATTAACACACGGACGCGATTTGAATGCACTTGAATCTGCCCCGCCCCCTCCCCCCCCCCCCCCCCTAGAGATGATGTATACCAAATATGAAAATATTTTGACCACTGGATTTGAAGAAGAAGATTTTTAAAGAAATTTCCTCATATTGCAATATTGCATTAAATCCAAATATTAACCGAGCAACTCGATTTGAACAAACGTACATCTGCCCCCCCCCCCCCCCCCTAGAGATTATGTATACGAAATATGAAAGGATTCTGACTGGTGGATAGGAAGAAGAAATTAACCCAGCGAGTCGATTTGAACAAATTGAATCTGACCCCCCCCCCTCCCCCCCCCCCCCAGAAATGTTGTGTACCAAACATGAAAATATTCTGACTGGTGGATCTGAAGAGAAAGATTTTACTTCATATTGCACCATATGGTGCCCAAATATTAACTCTGCGACTCGATTTGAACAAACTTCAATCTGCCCCCCCCCCCCCCCCCCCGGAGATGTTGTATATCAAATGTGAAAAGCTTCTGACCTCTGAGTCTGAAGAAGATTTTTTTTGTATTTTATGGGCGCTATCAGACTTATGCCCCTTGCGGTGCCCCCTGTGGGCGTGACAACTTTATTTGAACAAACTTGAATTGACAGATAAAAGGGAATATGCACACCATATTTGGTTCAATTTGGTCGAGTAGTTTGTGAGGAGAAGTCGATAATGTAAAGTTTACGCCGGACGGACGACGGACGACGACGGTCGGACGCCGGACAGAAAGTGATTAGTAAAACTCCCATTGAGCTTAGCTCAGGTGAGCTAAAAACAAAAAAGTAGTCTCGATGAGTTTGCCCCATCTAGGGTTCACGTGCTATCGATTGAAGTAGAAAAATATATCGCAAGTTATAGATGACAGTTTTAGGAAGACATAGTGTGGTGAACCTGCATCCGGAAGTTGCCGGAAATCAACGAGTCCTACTTTTACGTATCTTCTTGTGAGCAGAAATAATCGTCTGATGTTCAATCAGAGAATATCTGCAGACATCCGTCCACGTACAAGAACTACATTGAGACTACAACGACCGGGACTAGTCAGGACTCACTGAAGATATAATTATGTGAGATTTAGCATACTGACGTCAGCCGCAGACGAAGAATTCTGTGTTATTTCCTCGATTCGCTGTGCGCGGCGACAGAATCATTCGTTTCATTCATCAATTCGATTTCTATTTTCATGTAACACATGTTAGAGTATTTCTGATAAATTTTCTACCAGATTCTACCCAACAATCAGTCCACCTATTATTTATAAACTTACCGGATTGCTTTAAAAATTTGGCAACGAATTTTGCAGTATTGACAGAAAGAGTTATCTCCCTTGCACCGTTTCCATGTAGACGATATCAAGGGAGTGTACTGGTTGGAAAAATAGCATCGCAGAATTTTTAATACACAGAACATTTTCCCAGAGCAGATATCTTCGAGAATATACTGGCAAACAGCTATAAAAAACAGCTGAGTATACATCAAGAAGAAGAAACTGCGTATACAGTTGAAAATGGTATTGGATATAATACTTTTGTGTTTGATATTTAAATGTATGCCCAACAAACAAGTCATTGTTTACTTCTAGTGTCACAAGGTTATGTAATAGTTCATTCTGTGAGTATTACGGAATAGGTTACTTCACAAGAGCGTGTTTGTGCACACATTTGTTGGTATTCCGATAATTATGGATAGGTAATAATAACATTTCATGATTTATGTTTTCGTGGATATAACTAGTCTGTATAATTTGTTATTGATTGCATTTAACTTTTATATTAACCTTACAATATCAGGTGCATAATTTAATCATGTTTGATGAATGTGATATGGAGCAAAGCCTTTCTAAAATTAAAATGAACCAATGCTCACACAAAAGACTTCTAGATCTGCCGGGTGTAGAGCTCAAAATTGCTGCGCAGATTTTGTGGCAGGGGGGAACTTTTGGAAACATCAAAGTGGAACATCTCTGTGTATCCCAAAACATGCTGGACGCGGTTGAGTTTGAGGAACACATTTATGGGTGTCCGGATGAGAGATCCATATTCCCAGAGAGCAAAGAAATGGTCCAAAAAGTGATCCGACCAAGAGAATCAATCATCAATGACGATGATAGCTTCAGTGAGGCAATTGGAGAGGCAATTTATATTTCGGATCTACCTGAGTCACCACCAAATCCACGTGTTCGAGGCAGGAGCAGTCAGTGGCAGTCAACTGATGATAGGGATAGTCCACGGCGGATGGCCAAGGATGCACGATATGGCATGGCAGATGATTCGGAATATCAGAGTATCGAATACAGTGATAAGAATAATTATCGCCGTGGCCACTTTCCAGATATAGAACGTGGAGAGGGACGGAATGACAGAAACAATGTCGGTCGTCGTGAATACAGTGCTGAACAACGGTATCGCGATGGACACAAATACGACAGAGATTGCGATGAGTACAGTCGCGATAAACACAATTATGAGAGGGATAGCGATGGGTACAATCGCGATGGACACACTTACGACAGGGATCGTGATGGGTACAATCGCGATGGTTCCCTATTTAACATGGGATACGCTAACGGCAGGGATCACGATGGCCATAAACGGGAAAGGGGCCGTGGTGGTTATGATCGCGATGCATTTAGTGAAGATCGGGATCGCGATGGTTATCAATGTGATGCCTACCATCAGGGTTGAGATCAGTATGAGTACCATCGGCAAAACATCGGATACATGCCTCGGTCCCTGATGTATGATGGGAAAACAGGCTGGTCGGTTTTCAGAACAAAGTACAACAAACACAGCCTTGCCCAGGGATGGACAGCAGAAGAGATGACAGACAGCATTTGCTGGTGCCTGGAGGGAGCCGCTAGTATTAAGATGTGTTGCTACGACACAGTACCAACATTCAAGCTCTTGACCTACTCCATCGGATGGAAAACGTTTCGGGATCAGACAATTCCCAGAAATAGCCCGAGTTCAATTCTCACAGGCTGAGCAGCATGCAGAAGAAACCATATATGAGTGGGCAGATAGAGTGTTAGCAATGGCAACGTCAGCATTTGGTCATTTTCCTGAAGACCATGTCTACCAGAAGGCCCCCATGGAAACAGAAGTAATGGACTCTTTTGCCACCGAAAGGGGTGAAGTGGGAGCAGATCTTCAAGCCACGGAGGGAAGAAAGGTGGATGCAGGCGAGACTTCGGGGGCCACCGGAGTGGGAATTACCGAAGAGTTCACAAACAAAACAGAAAATAACATGGGCACTGGTATCTCTGATGTGTCTGAAGAGAATAAGCGTCAATAATTACCCATGCTGCTATAGGAATTGCTTGAAAGATCATCGACGCTACTGGAGGAGAATGAAAAACTGAATCGGCGAAACTGTTGGATGAATATCATGATGTATTCGCAGGGCATGGGTTTGACCTCGGGGGCTTCTTTGCAATAAAACAGAATAGACAACACAGGGGCCAAGCCATTAAAATTGCGGATGCGCAGAACAAAAGCAAGTTTCCTTGATGAGGAGAGGGGTCACCTGGACAAATTATTCAAGGCCAATATTATACAGCCATCAACTTCAGAAAGGGGCAGTGTCACCAGTGCTTATCCGAAAACGGTGCGGAGGAGTCGGGTGGTGCATTGCTTACCGCGCCTCATATGCAGTGACCCGGGAAGATACGTACCCACTCCTACTTGTCGAAGACTGCCTAGATGCGCTGGCTTGGATTTCCTTTCCAAATATTCTCAGATCATGGTCGTAACTTCGAGAGTGGTCTGTTCTCGAAAGTGTGTGACGTTTTACACATTCACAAAGCTAGGACCACACCATGCAGACCATCCAGTAATGGGAAAGTGGAACGCTACAACCGAACATGATGGATGTAGTGCGGTGCTTTGTGGGAAAATCTCATAATGCTTGGGATCTCCATATCCAATTGCTTGCTGGTGCCATGCGTTCAGCTGTGAATCGTCAAATGGGATTTACACCGGACATGCTTATGTTCGGTAGAGAGGTAATTCAACCTGTGGTCCAAGTATTTGGTCCACACCCCCCCCCCCCCCCCACCCACCTCCAACCCAGCATAGAAATTATTGCCAGAGTATGTGCAGCAAGTGGAGGAAAATATCCAGCGTGCACACGCAACTGCAAGGGGTACTTTGCAAACATCAGAGCGCATAATGGAGCGACATAATGATGTCAGAACACAGCATCGGGAGTACAAAACTGGGGACATGGTGTATATGTTGGACATGGGCGCAAAGAACGGCGAGGCCAAGAAATTATCCCCCGTTTGGGAGGGACCAGGAATAGTCCTCGACATGTTGTTTCCATTTGTATACATAATCCAGATAAAACGGACGGGAGAGAGGAAACAAATAGGACATCTTCTGGGGATAATCTGGAGGAGAAACACGACGGGCGATTACTGGAGAGTGGTCCGCCAAATATCGGTTGTGGAACTCGCCCACTTCAAGCACAAAGGTTATCAAAACAAAACAGAGAGGAATGTGGTGAACGTGTATCCGGAAGTTGCCGAAAATCAACGAGTCCTAGTTTTACGTATCATCTTGTATGCAAAAACCATCGTCTGGTGTCCAATCAGAGAATATCTACAGACATCCGACAACGTATAAGAACTACATTGAGGCTACAACGACTATTCTGGACTCACTGAAGATATAATTAGGTGAGATTTACCATATATAGGACAATCAGCCATCACTTTGGGTAAAACGTCAATGAGGCGAGGAAGACGCGTTACTGACTTCTCTCAGAGATTCTCATTACTTGCATGAAACTCAGGGGTAGAAAAACTATAGAAATAAGTGAATAGGATCTAAAGCTCGAGGAACTCCCTTCTGTAGCTTGTGCGTTGGGGGGGGGGGGGGGGGGCAAGTCTCGAAAGAAATAAATATATCACAATTTGTGGATGCCAGCTTATGATAATTAGCTATCACTTGGATAAAAGGTAATGGGGTCAGACTGCCGCGTTACTGCTTGGTTTCAAAGATTGTGACCACTCGCAAGGATGCCAGAGATATCAAATCAGGGAAAACTAATGCAATGAATAACTGAGAGATGTGTAAATCTCCATCCATATATAACAAACTGAACTATAACAAACCCTTTAAAAACGGATATCGCAGTTAGGGATGTCGGCTCAATTAAAGCTCAGGATAATTTGGCAGCACTTTAGGTAAAATCGCATTCAATATCCGCCCCTTCTTCCAATGCACAGCTCTCGAACCCCCGTTGAAGCAAGCTCAATGAGTTCGCTCCATTGGGGGTCACGAGCTATGTCTCGAAGCAAGAAAAATAAATAAAAAAATATGTATGTATCACAAGTTATGGATGCCGGCTCAAGTGAAGCTCAAGATAATTAACCAACACATTAGGTAAAAGGGTGATGGGACTTGGCTCCAGCGTCACTACTACTCTCGCAGATTCTGACTACTCACATGAAAGTCAGGAATAATATTATGAAATCAAAGAAACCATAATTCAATAAATGTAATCTGAAAATCTACTTCAGGTGTGAGTTGATGAGTGTAAACGAGTGCGCTAATCTGAGGAGTCGGCGTTTTTATCCCAGGACTACATTCTAACTAACTGAGTGTTCAATTAGCTACTCACTTAAGTGCCTAAGCAAATTAATCAATCAACGAATGAATGACATCTCAAATCAGCCGCTCTTTCAAGTGAGTAATCATTAATGGCAAGAGTCGATGATTTCTATTTCCCAATCAATCAATCTTCCAATCAATCAACCAACCAACCAAACAAGTAGTCAATAAACCAATTAATCAATTAACTAACTGAACAACCAATCAATTAAATGAACAGTTCATTAATCAACTAATCAATTTATTTATATATGTGTTTGTTTAATTATTGGTGTTTAGCGCAACTTTAAAATCTAAAGCTTTATCTGAGGCTACAGGTAGAAAGTGGGAGCGGGAAATTTAACTTAGTGCTATATGAAGGATATTCTTTAAAATATCTTCTTCAAGTCCACAAATCACAATCTTTTAATATTTGGTATATATCATTCTCATCGGGGAGAGGGGGGGGGGGGGGGGGGGGGGCGGTGTGGGGGGGGGGGGGCAGGAGGCTGATTCCAGTTTGTTCAAAGCATGCCCCCTGCGTTCATGTTTGGGTTCCCGATGTAAACCCGAATTTTGACTTAGTGACATGAAGAATGCTTTTTTAAAATCTTTTACCTCAGGTCAGAATCAGAATCTTTTGATATTTGATATACTGCACGCCCGCTCTCAGATACGTAGCGACTAAATTTGACATAGACCTAGAATATTTTGCCGATCCACCAACTAACTAGTATCTCAGTGAATGTTATACAGCATGTTTCCACCGTTGCATCATACAATTTATATGACTCCTACTTCTGAGTGGCAACAGGTAGACAGCCAATCTGGCTATGTCGTCTCCCTGTGGTATATTTTTTATGTATTAATCTAATTAATGTGTATATGATATGTGAATAACCAAAATGCTTGTATACTGCAAAATAAAGTATCTACCTATCTATCTATCCAGATGCTTCAAATCCTGTCCCCGGGTTTACATTTGGGCTCCTTATGGGAGTCCGAATTTTAACTTAGTGCAATACGAGGAATATTACATAAAGATCTTGTTCAGATTCCTATGAAGAATCTTTTGATACTTGGTATATAGCATTACAGTGAATTCCATATTGATGTTTGTTGAAAGAGACTTAGGGGCACCAGAGAGGTTTGAAATGTAACATCCGATGGAGAATTTACCATTCGTCTGTGAGGAATTCTGCACTCGAGTGGTGGGTTGTAGTCAAATTAATCCAGATGTATATGTGGGTGTATAAGATCAACGTTTGTTCAAAAAGGGCGAACAAGGGGACTTGGGGCCCTAGGGTGGTGGCGGTCCTTTAAGTGATTTTTCTTTTTTTTTTTTTTTTTTTTTTGGGGGGGGGGGGGGGACTTAAAAGGAGATTTGAATGATTTCGAGTGATTTGAGGCAAAGCAATTCCTTAATCAACTCCATGAGATGGAGGCGTGGGGTGGGAAACCATGCAATGGTTGATACTTAATTTTTGTTATATACACGTAGCTTCAAAATGGGTTTTAAAGAATTTTGAGTTATTTTAGGGAAACAGTTCATCCCGTTGATCCTATGTGATTGTGGTGGGTGGGTTGTGTGATTATTTTTATTTATATTTATACCCCGTGTCCCTTTCAAATCCAAGCGACATTGACACAATCAGAATATGATCGAGGGAGCCGTCACCAACAAACTGAAAAAGTTTGATTTCGAATTCCAGGTCCTGTGAAATAATCGCGTTTTTTGCATTAGTGGAAGTATGTACATTTAAACTGCTGACATGGATAACGATGTTATAAGTAACTCACCCGTCCAGGTACGGAAAATGTGGAAACGTTATCATCAAAGCTAAAATTTCTATCTAAACGGATTGTATGGAATCAGATACACTTGTCATTTACATAATAGATTACACGGCATTATTCCTCCTCATTTTGCTATCCATAGACGCCAGTAGAGGTGAAAGGGGAATTCTAGCACAGCAAAAACTGGGTTTTTTTCGAGAAACGACAATGTGAAATACTGGCACAGTTTAGACTTCTCTCAAAGAGAGCCGCTATGCCACGAGACGACACGTTACTTTCTCGAATCAGAAATCGGATGGAAAATCGAATCGCCCATAGCGATACTGCGGGGATTTGTCCCTTCTTGTCTATCAAATCTCGGAGATCGAGCGAAAATTAAATCTTGGAAAATCGAAAATTCCCAGATCTTCCTGTTCGAACTCAGTTGGAGAATTAATCACATGTTTTCACCAGATGACAGCGGATTTTCGCGAACGCTTCCAAAGTCGAGATAAAATGACATAAAATCAATTTTGGGTAGAAAAGTTGAGTGTCGTATCATGGCTATCAGTACTTTCGTTTGGTGAGACATCTAAAGTGGGTGATGCGAACGACACACTCTTCAACATGTGAAAATGTGTGAAAAGGTAATGTTTGCTCTTTTTTAAGTGGCTCATCGACGGATTTCGTCCATTCGGCGGTGATATCTGGTAAGTGGAACATTAGAAACCATCACAAAAATGCAAAAACGTGTATTTTGCAGTGGCTCATCGACGGATTTTGTCCATTAGGCGAAGATCTCTCAGATCAGAGTCATTGAAAGCCGAGTGACATCTTGTTTTCTGTCTGTCTGTCTGTCTGTCTGTCTGTATGTCTGTCTGTCTGTGACGGATAATATATATATTATATGTTGTTGTTGTTTCTCTCAAATAAATATATGTATATATATATTATTAAAAAGTAGGAAATAAAAAAATAAATAAAAATTAAAATAAAAAATTAAAGCATGTCATTTATATATAAAGATCAAAGTTCCTAAAGAGAAAGCAGAGACTACGAAGAGAGATCTTCTGTGTGTGAAGTTTCTCAGAGATGTCTTCTACAGGGCGTGTGCCTATCCCACAGATTTAAACAATCCTCGAGCGATGAGCTAGAGACGTTCGGGTTGCATGTCGGAGGGAATGGTCAAGGCACACACCTGTTACAATGCGGAACAAAAAGACGCACGATCCTGTGTTTTGCGTCGGCGTTGGAAAAGCTTGACGAGGACGAGGTGATAGATTGGAAGGAGAAAATGATCGAGTATCGACGGCAACCGATGCCTATGGAGTTCGCAAATGAGGAACAGAGGAAAATGTTGAGAGGTCTCATGAACTACGATCGATGAAGTATTGTGCATTTGTTACCAGATAGAGATTACCCTACTCAGATCCTGTTGAGGGAAAAATAGAAATGAAAATAATTATCAAATAGGAAAACACAAACAAATTAGTTTAAATCTTAAGAAGGAATATTGATATATTATAAGCATTTATTTAAAAATAAAAAAAGAGAAATGTAACATATTTGTTTCTTCTCTTCTACATTTTTTCACACGCTTTCTTTACAAAGTCATGTCTTTTACTAGCATGCGAGCTGTCTCTCTCTTCGATTTTATGTGACTGTTCGATGAACATGTCTGTTTTTGTTAGTTTTTTTTTACACATGCTCCAGAGCTTCTTTTCAGAGTCGATCTACAATATCATTTTTCGACAGCAACTGTACCTGTAGACTGTGTGTTTATTTGCTCGAAACTTAAATTATATTTAATACAAAATTTAATATGTAGAGTGAGTCCTAGTCCAAATGATGTGAGATAAAATGATGCTACCAAAGTCTTTTGTCGTGTGAATCTGGGACTAAATTTGGGTATGTTTCGTATTTTCGTTATATAATTGTGATTGTAAATAGATAAAATCGTCTATAGGTGATTACTTATCAATATGTCAGCTCGATCAATCACATTTGATAACAATTAATGATTACTTAGATGAGCCGCCTTTACTTTTCCATACCTTTTGCCGCCGAGATCATAATTGTTCATTTCTGTTAATCATGCGTTAATCATGCGTGACTATTCCTTTGTTCTTGCTAGTCATGTTGACCTTAAGTGGCCATTAACATGTTCAGTCAATACCACCATTAGTACAAGTCAGTCATAAATTTCATTCATTCATTCATTCATTCATTCATTCATTCATTCATTCATTCATTCATTCATTCATATAATTATCCATGCATTGTGTATTCAATTAAGTTTTCATTTTCACTCAAAAGTTCATAATTTATTTATTATTAATTCATTCATTCATTTATTCACACTTTGGATTCGTTCAACCTTCATGGTTCATGTATACATCTGCGCATTGGTTTATGTTCTATTTTTCCAATAATTCATATTTTGGTATCCATCCTATCCATGAAATCTTCCTGTCTTTATGTATTCATATATTTAAACTGTAAATTCATTCATATGTTATGTGTATATCCACTCATTGATTCCTAATCTACGTACTCAATCACTCATATTTTCGTATTCATTCATTTGTTGAATCGGCTATGTTTCTGTGGTCATTCATACTTTGCATTCATTTTTTTCTCTACAGTCTCTCTATACTATGAGCATTAAGATTTTCCAAATTTTCAAATATTCAGTATGGACCCACTTATTCGTAACTCGGTATCAATTCACGCACATTATGTGCATACACTCACCTCTGTTTTGTGGATTCATTCATTGATTCATTCAGCATATTGTGAGTAGGTGAAGTACGTGAATCTGAGCAAGGGAATTAATGTATGAATCGACAAATCAATAACTAATTCTTCGTAAGTTATAATAATTTGCAAGTATAGATATCACTCCATCGAGTTACACTCTCTTGCTGTTTATGTATTTTCTAACTATCATTCTGTTCTGCATGCAGTTGCAAACCCTTCTGTACATTTGTCTGTCTGTTATGTCCATTCCCATATATCAGAAAAAATTCTAAACTACCAACTGAAAATAACTTCACAAGGGAAACATAGTAAAATTTAGACATCAGATCGTGGAGATGCTCACTGAGAAAAATAGAGATTGTTTTTTATTTTCTGACCATGGGTCATGACGACTGATATAACGAGCTGCCGCTTCTCGGTGGGCATTTTCTACAACGTTTTGTGCTCTAAAGCAAAATTAGTAGTTCATAGTAACATACACTTCCACGCTGAGGCTATTTTCAGAGTCACTGTAGCCGTATTTTGTCCACTGGTAGTCGATTTGATTTTTATAAAA
This sequence comes from Pictodentalium vernedei, assembly GCA_031216915.1. Lineage (NCBI taxonomy): Eukaryota > Metazoa > Mollusca > Scaphopoda > Dentaliida > Dentaliidae > Pictodentalium > Pictodentalium vernedei. Next base: position 340,326,649 of record CM062297.1, read on the forward strand.
TTATTAATAATACTTGGGGGAGATGTTCAACTCAACCCAAGCCCTTGCAAAAGAAACTCTCAAACCGAAAGTTAATATATTTCCATATTGAACTGCAATATTATAAGCATTCGAAACAAAATACAAGAATTATTTGATATTGTAGAAGAGTATGATGTATTATGTTTCACGGAAACACACTTGGATCAATTATACAATGACAATAACTTGCACATCCCAAACTTTTCCGAGCCTTTTAGACACAATAGAAATCAATATGGTGGGGGAATAGCTGTGTACGTTTCTGAAAATGTTTATTGTAAACCGATACCCGAGATTTGTTTTGATGACGACATATTGTGGTTTGAAATTGGTTCAAAATCACAATTTTTTTCTATGTGTAACTTACAGATCTATTAGAGAATGCACAACCGAATACTGGCAAAGACTTGATGAAAAGATAGAATTAGCTCTGACCAGAAATCCGTCCGTTATTATTGCCGGTGACCTCAGCTGTGACTTATTCCAGACATCTGGTCCTCTACAACAAATTATTACAAAATTCAATCTGACCAACACTATCACCGAGGAAACAAGAATAACCCGTACCAGTGAAACTTTAATCGACCCAATAATTGTTAGCGACTCAATATGTGTTAAAAATTTAGGAACATTAGATATGGCAGGTCTGTCTGCCCATAATGCAGCATTCTCCTATATCTCTCATATCAAAGCAAATAATGCCTCATCTACCAGAACGGTATGGAATTATAAAAGAGCCGACTCCAGAAAAAAATGAATTCCATAATTTCTTCAATTCATTGGGAAGATCTAATTTGTAAACCAGACAATATTAATGACTCACTGAACAATTTTCTGACGGTATTCTTTGAAATCGCCCATCAATGTATACCAGTGTGCTCTACTACAGTTCGAAAAAAAATGATAGACCGTGTTTTGATAGCACAATACGTAGAGAAGTCCGTCACAGAGATCATGCTAGGGGAAATGCTATGAAACATAATATCCCGGAAGTTGGCAAATATACAAATCACTTAGAAATAAAGTTAATAACATGAAAACGTTTGCTCAAGATAAATACATGAGCAAAGTTGACGAATCGCTGTCATCGAGTCCGGATCCAAAATAATTTTAGTTTAAACAATATTTATTTCCAAACAAACAATAAGAAATACAAACAATGAAGCCAGCATTGTGTACATAAGTATGGAAATGGATTCAGCAGGAAGCTGGAAAGCTTATACAAGGCTGTCTCCATATTAGAGTATACATGTAATGATATCAGCAGTACAAGGGATTTCTATTATTTACATGGACTAATAAATATAGTTGAGTGCATGTGAAAGGAATCCTTCATGACTTTATCCCCGAAACTAGCATTCTACCACTTTATAACATATCGCAATCTAAACATCAAATAATTGATGATGACATAGGTAAATATAATCTCCCACACACGACATTCAAAGACAACAGTAAACTCGATAAAGTAAATCACACATTTCCATATTTCAAACGTCTGTGTTCGAAAAATTGTAGCCAAATTACATTTACAGAAGAATATATCATCTCCGTCCTAGGCGGACTAACCCTAAAAAGCCAATGGACATGGTGGCATCAGCCACATAATGTTAAAAGAAACCAAATATACTATTTCTAGACCACTTTTTCTTCTGTTCAGTAAGTCCTTAGGTACATGGACATTCCCAGATAACTGGAAACTTGCGAATGTTATCCCATTGTATAAAAAGGAGAACATTTCAATCCCAGCAATTATCGGGCAATTTCTCTACTGTCTTGTTTGGGCAAAGTCATGGAAAGAATAGTATTCAAAGAACTGCATACGTTTTTATCCGATAATAACTTGTTTTATAAATTCCAGTCCAGACTCTTACTGAAGAACAGTACAGTTTTTCAACTTATAGAAATATATCACAGTATTTGCAATGCAGTCGATAAAAATCTTATAACAAGTGGAGTATTTTGTGATGTATCAAAAGCATTTGATAGAGTGTGACACCATGGAATATTATTCAAACTAAAACAATATGGCGTGCCTGGTCCTCTCTTGTCTTGGTTCCATAGTTATTTAAGCAACCGGAAACAACGAGTCCAAGTAAATGGTAGCATTTCAGAGTATGTAAATGTAGAGTATGGTGTGCCTCAAGGCTCGGTGTTATCCGCCTTTTATCCTTAATCTGTATAAATGATATAGCTGATACGATTGAGTCAATTACTAGGTTGTTTGCAGACGACACATGTTTTACGAACAGCCAGGAACAAATTCAAGATCTTGAGACTAACATTAATCTTGACACAGTGAAAGTAATTATGTGGGCCAACACAACGCTTGTAAGCTTTAATGCACAGAAAAAACAAACAATCTTGTTTACACTTAAAAGAGATATATAACATATCCAGATTTACATTTTGCACATGAATCTCTCTCGTTTGTTCACACGCATAAACATCTTGGTTTAAATATCCAATCCAATTTATCATGGGATAATGACATTGAACAAATCTGTAATTCTAGAATTTCGCAAATAAGAAAATTAATTTTTGTTTGATCGTAAAACCCTTGAAATATCTACTTGGCTTATATACTCCCGATATTAGAATATGCACGCCCTCTCTGGTTCGGAGCTGCACAGCATCTAATGAAACAGTTGGATGATATTTATTATGATGCTGCCCGCATTATAACAGGACAGACAAGATCCACCTCTCACGAACGGTTGTTACTGAAGCTTGGATGGCAGACGCTCGGAGAAAGAAGACATATACAAAAAATGTGTACCTTTTACAAAATTGTTAATCGTTCTTCACCGGAATTTCTGGCCTACTTCCTTTCCCCTAGGTTCGAGAGCATTTCTCAGTATAGTTTACGAAATTCTTCTGACTTTGTAATGTGTAAGGCACGGGCCCAATTGTTCAAGCGTTCCTTTTACCCATCTTATGTAGACTCGTGGAATAAATTACCAGAAGCAATAAGAAAATTACTGTCAATCACCACTTTAAAAAAATGATATCTGATGAAGTTGTTAAAGCACCACCATATTTTAGTAATGGAAAAAAGGAAAAAATATTCTACATAGCAAAATCAGATGCGGCAGCAGTGACCTAAACAGTGACAAGTTTGTTTCTAAATCATGTTGCAAATTCGCCATTTTGCCAGTGCGGCGAGGTTGTGGAAGACGCGGAACATAATTTTTTTTTTGAATATCAACAGTTTAGTATTCCTAGACTCCAACTAATGTGTGAATTGGCGAATTTCAATATACGTTCAGTTGATATTCTTTTATATGGTGACAAGCAGCTCCCAAACCATGCGAATACACTCATATGTAAGGTTGTTCAAAAATGCATCCATGCAGCTCGGGAATTTGATTGAGGTAAAGTATTCTGGTGCAGCAACAGGGTGAACAACATGCTCATTTATGCCCGCCACCCGTCGTTTTGACCCAAAGATGGTTTTCCTGGCGGCTGATATTGATGTGGGCATCGTGGCGAAGGACAAATTCATAGTTTATGGTACGACATGTATCCTCTGAAACTTTACTCGCAAATGATATTTATTTCCTTCATCACTATTATTATTATTATTATTATTATTATTATTATTATTATTCGACTGAGCCAAAATCAGCATGGAACGGACATTGCAGACAGCATACCCCCACCCCCTTTCCTTTCCTTTCTTCTTTCTGTAAAAATAACTACTCAATTCTAGTTTTTTGTATTCTGTTTCTTTAAAATACAGGACTGCTGTTATGTGATATATATATTTGTTAAATAATATGTTTACAGGAGAGAAGAGTTACCTAAGGGACAAGCACTTGTTCGCCAATTCTTTTTGTAGTATTTTTGAGACAAATAAAATATGTTTAATCTAATCATTATCGATGTTCGAAAATTTGTCGTAGATCAGAATAAAGTCTGCAACCTCGAAATCTTTCTCTTCTCTTTTCCAACTCGATAAACGACTCTGCTTGAAGCGCAGAGTTATAATTTTCATATTCAAACTCAAACTTTATCACGTGAAAGTCTTCCAATTCAATTGACTGAGGTTTCAAAAGAAAGATTTACTTCCATATTTATTGTAAGGAATGATTCCTGTCAATTCGATTGTTTTTATTGCCATTTTTGCGATTAAATTTAATTTGTTTTTAATTTCATATTTTTTTTATTTCCTTTTATAAATATGAAACCTTTTGTTATAAAAAAAACTCATTTTTGTTTTTTGAATGTTTCTAAATTAAATTATTTGTTTCTTGTAAATTTTTTCTTAGGATTAATGTTTTTTTCTATTGCTTATACATGAAGTTCATTCTTAATTTCTTACAACATGAAGTTAATTTTATTATTCTTATATAGAACAAATGACAGAAGAAAAAATAATGAAAGTTTGCAAATCACTTTTGAAAGTATGCAAATTATTTTTGAGAGGTTAATAGAAAATTTAAAATTCAGATAAAATTTCATATTTTAATGTTTTGTTAAAAAAATAATAAAGATTAGAAAATTTATATAAAAACGTTGCTCATATATATAAGAAATATAAAAAAAATGCAATTTTTGAGATTGTGTAAAATATATTTTGAAGTTTAAAAAACAAAAATGGGTCATTTTCATTAGAAGCGTGCAATCCAGCTCAACTGAAAAGTTATGTTAACATTTTCATCGAGTTATCGAACCCGACCAAAACTGATGGAAGTCATAAAGGAAGTCACATAAAGACCATTGATGATGCTTGTAACAAATCTGGCGTCGTGCAGACATCCACCAACTTAACCGTACCTGATGACAATCCAACTTTAAATGGGAAATCCAGGAATAAGCAGGATAAGCCCAGTAAGAAATCTGACCCAGTACAATTGCTTACCAAACGAACCGTAACTGATAACCCAGCTACCAACGACTTGGTACAACCATTCAACAAACCTATCTCAACTGAAGACAATTCAATCATTATCAACAAAACACAGCATGGAAATGAGACAGTATTGTCTTACACCTCCGAAGAGCTAGTCAAGCTATCTGATGAAGCCAAGTTATCTGACACGACAAAAAACAAAGTAACAGGGCAAAAAACCCATTCCATTGAATTTGATGCTGATAATGGGCAAAAAACTCATTCCATTGAACTTGATGCTGACAATGTACCTAGTGACATTCCAAATCACAAAAAGACAAAACCAAAGATGTTGAAACAAAAGAAAGTAACATTAAAGACTAATATAGACTCAGATATCGTAGATCAACTGTGACATGCCAACTCAGTTATAACTGAACTTGAAACAAAAGTCACAACTCTTGAGAATTCCAATAGAATCCTCCGTATACATGCCAGCAGTCATAGTAAAGAGGAGCCATTAGCATCCAGTAATGTTACCCAGCATCAATACTCAGAACTTACCTCTTTAAAACAACAAATGCATCAATTAGAAATCCAACAACTACAAATGAGAATGTCAACATTAGAGTTAAACATACTTATGCAGCAGAGAAACTTATATAAGGGGCCATGGAATACCTTTGTACAATCACCTCCTATGTTTCACTGTCAACCTATGATGCATACACCAGTTAATATGCCATTCCATCATCCAACCTGCATACCACCAACATTCCACCCACCATCTGGACCACCACCACAGGTAAAAAAAAAGAGACGAAGAATCGAGTCCACAAGCAACGTATTATTCGGGAAGAGAAGCGGGGTATAATTGTGGGACAACTCCCACAGTTTACCAGCACGTTCCACCAGTAATGACTCACCATCAACAAGATCGAACCAAGTCGCAACAAAGTCAGCGTCGTGACAGACTACATTCCACCAACTATGAAAAAAGAGGCAGCATGAAAATAAACCGTGATTTGAGATATGATAGAACATTACCCTCACGACTACAGCAGTATAATAAAGAGGTACCGCCACAGGGGAAAAAGACTGAGCACACACCTAAGGTTAATAGTCGTCACTCAACACCCAAGAAGGTTACCTTTCACAACAATGACAGTTGTATGAATCTTTCACCTGCATTAACTAATGTAATAAATGTCAGCCAAACACAGATTCACGAAAATGCTGGAGCTGAAGATTCTTTTTTAGGGCATGGCCGAGCCCAAAACGGACATTGGCGGACAATAAAGCCTCAAAGAAAGAACTTACTCTGATGTCATTTAATGTAAAGAATGCCAGCACAAACACTCCATATCTTCAGGAGCTCCTTCATAGCTGTGATATACTATGCCTTCAAGAACACTGGCTATATGATTTTCAACTTAAGGAGTTAGGAGATGTATCTAAATGTCATGCTGCCCATGCAAAAGCAGTTGACTCATACAACCCAATATCACCTCTACAAGTCCCAAGAGGATACGGCGGTGTTGCCATCCTATATCACAAGGACCTCAACATTCAATATAAAAAACATCCTGATGGAGGTACAAGAATCCTAGTAATGGAAATAGTATCCAACCCTCCTATTTGTATTATTTGTGCCTACCTGCCGGCACGTGGTAATTCGACTAAAGATGAATTTACTGCAACATTGGATGAATTAGGTGAAATAATGCAAAAATTTGGTAAATCCCACATGATCATCATCTGTGCTGATATGAATTCATCCCTGCAACTTCGAGGAGGGAATGAACGTGATACGAATCTAGCTAAGTTTGTAAGTACTACAGAACTCTGCCACCTACAGACTGGAAAACCCACCTTCTTCCACGTCAATGGTAAGGACGAGGCTGAGATTGACTACATTATGTTCAGCTCGAAGGTTCAGAAGTTCATCAAAAACATCAAAGTTTTAGACATGGAAGATCTGAACATGTCTGATGATATACCAATAAAGACTGACCTACTCATCTATAATAAGGTAATACAAAGGGAAACAACTGTTTGCCCAAAGCCAAAGTGGGATAAATGTCAGAAGAACATTTATATACAGGAAATAAGATCCAACCTCGACAATGTCCCGGAACATATGAATGAAGCTGAGGCACATAACTATATTGACCACCTCTCCATTACTCTAAAAAAAGCAGCAAAGGAAAGTATACCAGGATTTAAGGATAAACTTACTATAAGGAAAAGACCTGTGAAAATCTGGAATGATGATATAAAGTCTGCAGTTAAATATAACAAGAAAATGTGGTGGAGATGGAAGAATGCTGGGAAACATCGAAATAAAGGGCCTGAACATCTGGCAGTAAGAGCGTCGAAACGCACCCTGCAGAAGCTACAGCGCCAAGAGGTGGCGAGAAGAAAGAATTTACGACTGGAGAAGTTAATGGCAGTCCACAAAGACCCAAAAACATTTTACCAACTTATTAAACTCCAGCGTGCTTCCGCAATGGAAGAGATAACTGAGTTAATAGTCAATGGAGTTACCTTAACTTCGATTCCCGATATAATGGACGGATGGGCCCAACACTTCCAAAATTTAGCAACACCCTCAGAAAATGAAAATTTTAGCGATCAGCGCAAGAAGCACGCCGATAGGGATATACTATACATCGAAGATACCTGTAATAGAAATAAAGATACCTTCCTACCTATTACAACCGAAGAAGTCCACAAAGCCTTCAGAATGCTTTCAAACAATAAAGCAGCCGATTCACTAGGCCTTACCAGTGAACATTTGAAGTTTGGAGCTCCAGCGATTGCTGGGCATATCAGCAAACTACTAACTACCATTGTACAACGTGGTAGTGTACCGGCAATAATAAAACAAGGAATGCTAACACCTGTATTCAAAAAGGGGGACCTCCAAAATCCCTCCAATTACCGCGGGATCACTGTTACTAATGTACTGCTGAAAGTACTCGAACATATCCTGCTGAAAAGGCATGGGAAGGCAATAGACAGCATCCAGTCGAAATTACAGACAGGCTTCACGAAATGCTCCTCTTCTATGAACTCTGCCCTGATCGTAACAGAATGCTTTAATGAATCAACAATGAAAAAGAAGTGTATGATCCTCACAACACTTGATGCACAGAAGGCATTCGACGTAGCTGATCACACAATCCTACTACAACAGTTATATCTTGATGGAATTAGAGACACAGACTGGCTACTATTAAAAGACCTCTACTCAGATGTATCATCAAAAGTCAAATGGCACAGCATAACCTCTGCTCCATTCCTGATAAAACAAGGAGTCCGACAGGGAGGTGTGTTATCAACGTCGCATTATAAACATTTTAACAATCCGTTGCTATTGAAACTAGAAGAAAAGTTTGAAGGAGTAAGGATTGGTACTCTGAAGATGCCCCGCACAACCTGTGCGCACGATTTGGCTCTTCTCACACATAAGCCAGAAGAAATGCAACTGATGCTGGATGAGGTAGAGATCTTCTCCAGAACAGCACGATACTCGATCAACCCTACAAAGAGTAATGTTATAGAATATAACACTAAGAATCTAAACAGCTTCACCATATATAATGAAGATATTGCTCACCCTGCTAGTGTTGAACACCTAGGAGTGATTAGGAGAAAGGACAACCCCCCAGACATTGATAACAAGTTACAATTATCCAGACGGACTGCATACTCACTAATGGGAGCAGGACTGCATGGGAAAACAGGGATCAACCAGAAATTGAAGGCCCATCTGTGGACACTCTATATCCAGCCACGCCTTCTATTTGGACTTGAGGTACTTAAGCTGACGACATCAGGGATTAGGAGACTTGAAAAACATCAACTCTCAATGCTTAGGCAAATGCAACATCTACCACAAAGAACAGCGGCAGTAGCTGTAACATCTTTATTAGGTGTGCCACCTCTACAAACCTCTATTCACCGAAATACCATGAATCTGTTCCACAGAATAACATTAAAGACAGACTCCATTGAATATGCACTTGCTAGACGACAGCTTGCTGTTTATAACATGTCATCGGTAAGCTGGTTTTCAACCATCCGAAAACTTCTACAAATCTACAAATTACCTGCAGCCTACTCCCTCCTTGATGATCCTCCATCAAAATCTGAATGGAAAGATAAACTTAATGAAGCCATAGCCTTAAAGACAGAGTCGGACTGGAAAGAAGAAATTAAAACCAAGTCAACTCTCAGGTACCTCATCCCAGAAGCTGTAACTTTGAATCAAGTCCATCACATTTACAAATTTGTGAATGACAGCATATATGATGTAAAAAGAGCAGAATTGAAAGCACGACTCTTAACTGGGACATACACCCTCCAATCCAACAGAGCTGCCTTCAACCAGTACAAGGTCAATGCAACATGTATTTTATGTAAACAAGCAGAGGAAGATCGTCAGCATTTTATAACTGAGTGCACAGCACTAAAGAATATCAGAGACCGCTACCAGTTGAAACTTAAAACCATCTTACCTAACATAACCTCCCAGCTGATGGATGATCCACATCTCTTAACACAACTTTCATTAGACTGTACCCATCCAGACATCACCAACATCTGTGAATTGGGACCAGACAGTATACAGAGTCTAGAGTCAGCCAGCCGACAATTCCTGTTCCAGCTGCATACCAAACGAACAGAACTTTTAACTAGCGAAGCTGACGGAGTCGGTGACTCCCCGGTGTCCACTTGACCCCATTGGTAAACACTATATTTATACAGAGCAGCTCCCCACAAATAAGCAGATAGTGTACAGAATCAACTGTAAATTGCTCAAAACTATAGTGCACAGAAACTTTTTATAAAATCTTTTTTTTAAACGATGTACATGTTCCTGGATAGGATTCATACGATTCACAGGATTTTACGTCTTAATCGACGGTGCCTCGAAAAGACAACGAGGGGACATCATCATCAGAACAGAACAGAAAGGCTGAGACAAGTGAGAAAACAGGGTTAGAATTGAGATTCAAAGTGCGTTGGTTGGGTTTAAAACGTGTGTGGTCGCAAAATAAAAATGAGTTTACAAACTCGATGCTTGGGGGTGACGGAGGTGATGAGATGAGAAAAGCAACAATTAAAACGGGTGGAAAGAGGAAACAAAAATAAAACATTCCCATTCAACCGCCGACAGCAGAAATAAGAAGGAAAAGAATGAATCAAATTGCGAACATCGTAAAAGCAGCGATGTCCGAGCTCGAAAAAAATGGTGACAATGATGACATAGAAGAAATAATAGCTAAAGTCATACACCAACAATTGTTGCCAACTCCTGTTGAATGAGTGCAATCCATCAAGGGAATTTTCTCATGTTTGATGTTCAGGCTACGAAAAAGTTTTATCTCAAAAATTTCTAGAAGGAGGTAAAACCAAGCGTGTTGGATTTATTTCATCAGGTAGTAGAAGTGTGTATCAAAACGAAATGGTATTGACGTGTCCAGTTGGCAAGATCGATCTGAACATGGGTAAAGTCAAGGAAGAAATGACTTATTTTCAATCTGGCACAAAAAAACTGTATCTAAAGTTCTACGATATCTGATACCTTTGATGGTATAAACAAATTTTAAAAAAATAATACAAACTTTGGCGCTGTATCCAAACGATGGTAGTAATAAAGATTCGAAGCAGTATTGAGTCTAAACTTCACATCGACAAGTACAATCCGAATGTCTTCATATATAAAATTGCCTTATTACATAGAAAATAAAAGAGCTGTGATCAACGTGGAAAATAAAGAGGACAGTCATTGCTTCAAATTGGCTATCTTGTCTGCTTTATATCCCGTAGAAATAATCCGCAGAGAGTATATATGTACGCTGAGATTTCCAAGAATTTATATTGGTCCGGAATGAATTTTCTGAATTGGTTATGCAACATCAATTATTTCGAAAATCAAAATCCCGCGATTGCCGTCAACGTTTTGGCATAAGATGATTCGAAAAAGACACATATTTCCTCTGAGGAAAAGTTTACAGAAAAATAGTGGGAAAAAACACCAATCTGTTATTAATTCCAGAAGACGACAATCAACATCACTGCTGGGTCAAGAGGATGAGTCATTTACTTGGCGCCACACTCTAGAGGACACCATGGGGAGATATTTTTTTCTGTTTCAACTGTCTGAATTCCTTCAAACGGAAAAAAAAATCGCTGGAACATCACGAGGAGTATTGCAACACACATCAATGCATTGCCGTTGACATGCCCAAACCTCACACTCACTTTAAATTCATACATCACAACAGAAGATTTAGAGAGCCTTTTGTGGTGTTTGTCGATTTCGAATGTTTCACTGTGTTGATGGGTTCATGTCAGCATGGCGATCATCAGAGTTACACCGAAAAATATCAAAAGCACATACCGTCTGGTTATTGTTTCTACATAAAATGTTCTTCCGGTGCATGACATTCTATGGGTCCTTACACATCCACGAAACAGTCGGATGAAGACGAAGTGGCTCACAAGTTGATGGAAGATTTGGAATCTCAAACCAAAACATTATACGAGCAATTCAAAACTCCTGAGAAGATGATGATCACAAACGAGCAAATGAAACACTACCAGAGAGCCACAGAATGTCACATCTGCAGACTACCGTTCACCGAAACTTTGGCACCCAAATACAAGAAAGTGAGAGATCATGATAACTACACGGACAAATTTAGAGGTGCTGTGCACAGCAATTGCAAACTAAAATATCAAATTGCTAAGGTTTTCCCATTGATATTTCACAATCTGTTGGGTTACGACAGTCATCTGGTCGTGAAGAATCTCAGTAAAGGCAGTGAAGGATATATAAACTGCATCATAAAGAGCGAGGACTACATCTCTTTCACGAAATGGGTAGTCGAAGAAAGAAAAGAAGATAAACATAGATGGAGAAATGTCAGCTTTTGATATCAAGAGAGAAATACGTTTCATAGAGAGTTTTATTTTCATTTCGACCAGTCTCGAGAAGCTAGTTGGCAGTTTAAAAACTGAGAAATTTGTGATCATGACCAAACACTTTTGAGGCGTAAGCCAATTGGAAAGTGTATTGAGGAAAAGAGTGTATCCCTTTGATTACAAAGACAGTTTGCATAGATTCGACGAGTCGATGTCACCTTCTAAAGATCTTTTTTTTTAAATTGAGTGACGCTGACATTTCCGACATCAACTACGACCACGCTCAAAATGTGTGGAAAATATACAACATGAAATCCATGAAAGATTAAAACGATCTGTATCTGAAAACCGGTGTCTTTGTCTTGGAATACATGTTTGAACATTTTTGAGACCTCAGTTGCAGACATTACGATCTAGATCTGGCTTGGTATTACACAGCTCCTGGTCTGGCTTGGCACGCTCTGTTGAAGGTGACTCAAATCCGGTAGGAATTATTATCCGACTTGGACATGTTGCTTCGAAAAAGGTGTGTGAGGTGTAGTATTGATGATATCTCACAGATACGTGAAATCCGAAACTCTACATAGATTAATGCATGAAATTAGTCAACATACATTGTATCGTCCGATTTAACGAAGAGTCTTAATTGAAAAAGTGCATAGATCTTAACATGAGTTTGAAAATGCAGGCCATGACGGAATTCAAAAAAGCTTTTTCTTGAAATTCATGAACAATTCTGTGTGCAGAACGTCGATGGAAAACATCTGGAAAGGGACTGACAGTCGTCTCGTTACATCTGAGACTCAGGCTAAAAAATACATTTTGAAACCAAACTACAAACACCGAACCATCTTTGATGAAAATCTAGTGACCCTTTAAATGACACATAGCCATCTGACATTTGGCAAACCGTTTTATTTGGGAATGTGCATCTTCGACATCAGCAAACAGTTGATGTATCGATTCAATTATGAATACATAATGAGAAAATACATTTCGAAAGCCTAACTGATTTTCACTGACATGGATAGTGTAGCATATGAAATAGAAACCGAAGATTTTTACCGGGACATATTTCCAGATGTCGACGTGTGGTTCGGCATGAACAATTATCCCAGCTATCACAAATCAACATTCGGTCAGGTGTAAATAAGAAGGTGGTGGGGAAATTCAAAGATGAGACAGGAGGAACACAAATCGTGGAATCCGGTGGTTTAAAGCTGAAGTTATATGCTTGCCACTTAGATGGGAAGGTGATTAAGAAATACAAATGTGTCAAAAGAAACGTCATAAATAACGCCATCACTTTAGAAGAGTATAAAACATGTTTGTTCGGAAATTGAGAGGTGCAGACATCGATGAACATGATTCAAAGCAACAAGTACGATCTCTTCACAGAAATAGTCAATAAAATAGCTTTATCGGCTGATGATGATAAGAGAATCAAGCAATCAGATGGAATAAAAATGCTTGCTCATGGTCATTATTCCATGAAGTCGATGTCGATGATTCCTCAAAAATGAAAAAGGTTTAGACAAATACATGACATTGCAAATTGATAAAGACACAGAAAATCTAGAAGACAATAAATAGCAAAAAAAAAAGTAAATATTTTTTTTTAAATTATAAACAAAATGGAACTAAAAATAGAATGTACAGTTAGTTTCAAGAAAACGAAAGATAAAATATTTCCAATGTTCGTTTGGAATTTTGCATACAGATAAGCACGAAAAGGAACTTGGCAACAAAATTATTTGGAGTGCACAATATTTAATAGACAAAGTAAAGATATTAACAAAATGTTGAAGTAAATGATAAAATGGAGAAATGATTTAATTTTGATCAAAAAATGTCGAGAAGACAGAACTATGATTAAACAAAAAAAAGACATATATATAATTTTTTTGGAGAAAATAAACTTCACGCAACACATAAAATAAAAATAATAAAAAAGATTAAATTAATAAATAAATTCAAAATAAATAAAAAAAAAAATGGAAAATATGAACATATCTGTAGAAGATGTCATATTACCTAAAACCTCTGTGTGACATCAATATGTTGGATGCGGTCAAAGCATTAAAGATTAAACATTTTGTGGTGTCTTTTTGAGAAATGTATTGCCCAGAAAAGCGCGAGATGGTGACGAATGCAGAAACTTAAATCTAGACGATTTCTCAGGTGAGAAGAAAGTATTATTTTAACAGTTACGGTGTCTCATCACCTTAAGAATTGATGGATCATTTAAAATCATCCATTTATTAAAATACGGAACATGTGCAAACGTGTGATTAAGTCTTTTGTATACATATGTGTCTGTACGTTTCTAAGAGATGGTCTTCAAAACACAATGTTCAAGATATCCTCAATGATTTACATTAAGAGAACAAAATGGTTGTTTCATATATATAATGCAAATAAAAAAAATACTATCAAGGAAAAAACCAAAATCAGATCACATACAAACAAAACATGGCAGTCAATAAATTTAGAAGTACTGATGAAATTGTCAAAAAAGAAAGATTTCCATTGAATGTGATGGTGGAATGTCTGTTACATACCTGAATGATCATTTCGTGAGAAGACACGAACCTCGAAAGGAACCGTTGAACATGAATAATAAGAAGTTTTATAACTTTCCCGAACCGATACATCTCAGTGATACAGCAACAAAATGATATGCAGAACAGACAGTTTCAGACTTCGAGAACGAGATAATTATGTGGATAAGAACATGACCGATAATCTAGACTTAAATCTAAATGATTGGTGAACGTGGTGGATCCTGTGGGTTCGAGTAACGCTGTAATGGAAAGTTATGCTGAGGATTCGCACAAATGTTTCAGTCAATAGCTGAGAGAACCGCATGCTCCAAAAATCATGAATTCTGAAGTAGATGGGGATTCTCACGAGATATCGAACCTAGGTGAACCAGAGCATCCCAAAGATGCTACCACCAAACAATACATAGACATCGCGGCATGAAAGATCGGCAATGGTTTGAAAATGAAATGAAGACGGATCTGAAAGCCGGATTCGATAAAATTGTCAATCTGGCGCAAATCAATGATGATGATTTCGAATCAACCTCAGTCAATAAAGGCGACCTGAATTCTGCTCTCACGAAATCTCAGACCTATCTCAAAGAACATGTGAACAATCTTTATCTCAACAAATGGAGGTAATCGAATCACGAATCTACCTGTTCCCGAGCTGATCACGGACGCTTGCACTTTGATTTTGGGTTATGGAAAAAATAAAATATGCGAAACAACTGTTAACTGTATGGGTCGAGGAAAGGGATGCATTAGATTTTAGAAAATCAGAATGGTCCTTCAGAAATAGAGTGAATGGACTGCAACGCGGCCGGGTAGGATATCCCATGCTGACAGGAGGACACGTTGTCTGAATGAGTATGTCTTCTAACGACTTGTAGAATAGAGCCGTCGTCAACCTGGTGTAAATGGCTTAGAAAACAATTGATATAAAATCGGGAAGAAGGAGAAGCAATATAGCAATATGAGCCAATTTAGAACACCCTTGGGAGTCGAAAGAGGGAGATAGAATTAAAATTTTATGATGAAGACGACTCATCCCAAAGCTACTTCTATAATATTTGTGTTGACCGAATGTGATCCTTGGGATGCATAAAACATTGGGCTAAACTTTTAATCAAACTGAAGATGTGAAGTACTTGAAGGGGAAATGAAAAAAGGGAGTTTGAGAAAGATGACAACTATTTCTCAAACTTCGTTTTTTATGTTTCTAATGGGTTTCTTTCGTGTTGTTTTCGAGTTTTTAAGTTTTTTTTTTAATTTTTCGAAGTGGTTTGTTCACGTGTTTTTTAAAGTGATTATTGTGTTTGTTTGTTTTTATGTTTTTTTCAAGTTTTTTAAGTTGTTTTTCAATTTTTTTTAAAGTTCTTTTTTTAACGTTTTGTTTATGTTTGGCTGAAGTGTATATTTTAAGGTTTTTTTCAGTTATTGAATGACAGACATTTTACTTTCATCCGATTGAAACGCATTCTATCGAAAATGACAACTACGAAAGCTTCAGTTTGCCTAGGTACATTCCTGTTAAACTGTATCTTGATCATCTGAAGTCTGCGGCATCGCTGTGCGTCCTAAAAAAGTCGTTCTCATTGTAATCTATGGTCGGATATCTCGTAGAATTGAGAAACAAGGCATGTTTTTCACGTTCCAGTGATCGAATAGCGAGGGATTTTTTTTGTTGAGATCTGGCCCTGTCCATCTGGAATCCCACTATGAGGAAACCCGGTCTTTCCAAACAAGATTTCACTGACAATCTTCAATCGAACTGAGATGATACTGGAATGTTTGCAACATTGCATTGTCTCATTCTGAATTCCACCGGTAATCTGGTTTTTGGATCGATGATCTTAAAGAGTTTCATTCTTCGTACGTCGTTTGGTAGTACGTGTGGCAGAAACCATGATATCTTGCTCATATTCACCTTCCCGGCATCTGTTGTGGCAGCTCTCACGATGGCATCGTCGTCATTTTTACGAACTTGCGTGAGATTGTGTTTTAATCTGTACACAATTGTCGTAATCTTCGACAAAAAGACGATAACTTTCCTTCAGGAGAAGGTGTTTGAACGATGTGTTTAAATCTGGTGGCTGCACCCAAATTGTCGACAGTCGCATCTGAGTAGCTGTCTTTTATCCACAGTTGATTGAGTCCTTGAGATTTGTAAAAATAGTTTGGATATTTCAAAAGTCCTAATAACGTGGTTGCCTGGCTGGGATGAAGTATGGTCTCTACCTCTTTATCTGAGAGTTTATACGATACACTGTTGAAAAGATGCATGGTGTTGTTATGAGCTAAATTGATGGCGTCAGCATCAGCATAGTCGCTACCATCCTTTGTCGTCGATCGTCCTTCTATCTGGCGATAACTTTTGCAAGGATGGGGAGAAAGATCTTGAGTTTCACCATTGAATCGTATTTCTCCATCATTGTTGAGACCAGTTCCCGCTACGGGTAAATATTCGTGCACTTCATACTCTTGAATATTTTCATCTCTTATTATACCTTCCGCTATATCTAATATTTTTCTCCTTTTTTATTTACCTCTAATTTCAATGATTGTTCTTTTATTTTTTTTTTTATTTTTTATTACAAATCTACTATTCAAAAAAAGTAGGGAATATCCAAACTGATGCTGATATTTTCAGAAAATGGTATTGGATATGCGTGATTGGACACATCAATATGTTACCAAGTTTATAATGGATCATGAAGGTCACCGGCCCACGAAAATATCGTGCAGGTTTTTTGCACGAGCGCCGCGTTAATGTCTGTGCGGTACGTTTTGAAATTTTCATTTGTACTAGGCGGGCTTTTTCGGAGATCTCATCGTTCTTTTCTTGGTGTAAACTCGTTCATCGATAGTTTCTGGTCGAAACGTAACTTTTGAGGTATGCGAAGACTGACAGGTGACGAACGTTTACGTGCCGTTGCATGTTGGAAGCTGGAAACAGACAAACTGCAGTGGCTCAAATTCCCAACGTTACCCAATAGGTGATTAGCAGATTGTGGTCACGTTACCGTCAGACAGGCAATGTGGATGACACACGTCGGTCAAGTCGTCCAAAGGCGACAACTGCTTATCAGGATCGTTTCATCCGAACCACAGCATTACGTAACCGCCTTCAAGGTGCCTCAGAAACTGGATAGCAGCTGCACTGAGCGACAGATGTGCAAGTCAGCGGTCAGACTATCCGAAATCGCCTACACAGCTGGAATGTGTACAGTCGACGACCTCGAATGGTTCCACGTTTGACTGAATGTCACATCGCAGCAAGGCGTAATTGATGTGAAGCACGACAGAGCTGGAACAATCGTCGGTGAGGCAACGTCATGCTTTCCGATGAATCGAGATACACTCTCGACTTCCACGACAGGAGAAACAGAGTGTGGCGTCGGCGGAACGAACGATACCACATCGCAACCGTTCGGCAGCACGATCGTTTGGGTGGTGGATCGGTTATGGTGTTGGGAGGCATATCCATGACAAGCAGAACAGCATTACATGTCATGCAAGGGCGTGTCACAGGGCAGCACTACCGTGACAACATGTTAGCAGCTCATGTGGCACCATTTGCGCGACGTCACGGCCGTCGATTCATTCTCCAACATGAGAATGCAAGAGCACATAGGGCCGTGTTGCTACAGAGTTCCTCCAGGAGCAGAACATCATTGCACTGCCTTAGCCAGCACTACGTCCAGACCTTTCACCAATCGAGCACGCCTGGGATATGTTTGCCTACGACAACGCCAACAGGCATCTACCAATGTCCAGGAACTCTGCACTGCAGGAAGAATGGAATAACATCAGTCAAGCTGATATTGGACGTTTGGTGAGGAGTATGCCACGTCGGATCCGCGCTTGTCTCGTAAACTGAGGAGGAGTTACTAGGTATTGAGGTCTTGGACTGAATGTGGTAAATTCTCTGACTGACCATTCATGTCTTCTTCAGCTCAGTGCGTGGAATGTGTGCTTGTCGGACACCCAACTGTCGCTGAAATCATTCACTAGATGTCACAGTACAATGCCTCAACTGTCTTTTTGATGAAAATATAAATATATTTCTTCACATATCTCACTTTTATCAACTATCCCTACTTATTTTGAATAGCATATGTGAAGAAAAAATTTCCGCCTCTCTATTTATTTATTAAAATATGGTCCTCTTCAATTGCTTTTCATAGGACTTTTCCGTGATTTCTTCACCACCCAATGCTTCTATCTCGTAAGTGATTTGATTGGGGGAAAGCACTTGAACCACGACGAATATTTCTTCCACACATCTAGGTGTATAACCTTTTTCAAAATTTGTTTTCTTCCACTTGTAAATTCTCACTCGATCGCCCACAGTCGTGCGTTGTTACCATCTTCAATGGGTGGAGATTCGCCTAGACCTTCACTTCATTTTGCGCATTACTAGCTTCCATCTGAGTCATCGTGATGGAACTGTTATACGTGTTGTTATGTTCGCCATCCAAATCATATTTTTAGTCGATATGGCGGTGAAATATCTGTGCATTTTTTTCATTTCGACCACGCTCACCTTCTTCTCGTTTTCTGTGGAATAGATGACGAGCCGTCGAACTTGAGCGTTGTAAACTTCTCGTCCTTTGTCCATTTTGTCAGATGATGTTAAACTGTATTGATCTGATCGATGTGAAATTCATTGCCTCTGTCTACCAAAGGCGGTGCCGTCAGTAGTACAGTCAATAAGTCGGGATACATATTATTTCTCGCTTCCACCGACGGTAAGTCAGGATATACATTTTTTCTCGTTTTCATTTATTTATTTATTTATTTATTTATTTATTTATTTATTTATTTATTTATTTATTTATTATTTATTTATACCAAGGCGTACTGTACGTCGATGGTGCGCATGTCATCAACAAATCTAACGCTGTCTGTGCTGCAGTGCGGAGTTAAGATGTTGGGGAGCTGGCAGCTGCTCGTCGTTGATCGGTGCTTCCCTCCGGGTACTCCGACTTCCTCCACCCATAAAACTGTGACCGATACGATATGACCGTGGCTATTAATGTGTCGTTAAAACGTAATAAATAAATAAATAAATAAATAAATAAATAAATAAATAAATAAATAAATAAATAAATTCACGCGTTTAAGTTACAATCCTTTACCATCCGTTTCGACACGGTACACAACTCCTCCTCTTTTCAGAAACAACCTGATTCCCATTATTGTCTGCGCACCACAACAGTCCAAAGACAGCAACACGGTTTGGATGAGAATGGGTAATGCCTTGGTGGCCATTCCCGCCAACAATCATAAGAAACCACCTTCATTTTTAAAATATATCTTAACTAAGCCGGACTCAGTCTCTCAGTTTGTCCTCTTCGATTATGATGCGCTTTGGCTAATCTGTTAATTTGCGTTTTGGTCCAGGCGATTTTGTCGTGTACATTACCAAAAATCTTGATGACTTAGTTTCAGTCTCACACCTTTGCCTCGATTTTCTAATGCTCTACGAAGTTTGTCTTTCTGACCTTCAGGTATGTTTATGTTTTGTGTTATGAATCTCTCATTATTTTGTTTATTTAATTTTAATTTTTTAAATTTTTTTTGTTTAATATTTTGTTGTTTATTTCTTATTACATATGTTATAAAAAGTAATTGATTTGAAAAAAAAAGAAAATTTGTAAATTTGTATTTAATTTCCTATTATGCAAAAAACAATATGTAACAGTATTTTTTTCATTTTGTTTTTTTTAATTTTTTTTTTCTATTTAATAAAATATACATACACGTAACAGATTTTGTTTCGTTCTTTTTAATTTCCCTTGTGTGAAATCGCATCGTCGCACGTCAGCTGCAAAGATCTAACAACTCTCTATTTTGATCCGTTAATTCGGTTGCAATAATATACAGAGTATGCGTTATCACAGGCAGATAGACTAGATTGTGTGGTCGCTCTATGATCTTGTAGTCTGGAGAGACGTAATTTTCAGAGAGCATGGCCACGTTCACCATGTTGTTGTTGTCCAAATGTTGTTGATAGAGAATGGCCACCATGTTTTCTTTTGTCGCGTGTCCTTCTTAAGTGCTTCGATCAAATCTCAACATTTTTCCAAAAGTGTTATCTCAACTAAAATCCACCCGATAACATTCTCTCATGCCCGGTATCGTTTACAGAGTGTTGACATTGGCAGTTATGTTTCTGGCTGTTCCGCCGTGACCATCGGTCTTCATTCTTGGCTGAATGAGCTCGTTCAGATCGACTATGTCGTAACAGCCTTTGGGAATGCGAATCGTAAACAAATCCGTTTCGTTAGAATATCTGAACGTATTATTTTTTCCGTGATGTTGGGAAACGATTAGTATGTCTCCAGATTTACCAGTTCCATCTCCTATTTCTTATCTCTCCTCGATTCAATTGGTGGAATGAATTTCGTCATGTAACCTCGATCGAAAAAGAATCGTTTGCAGTTGTATTATCACTTGATCTTTCCGTGTTCTCGGCTATCTTTTCTAATAATTGAGTTTCGTATCATTGCGACATTTTTTCATATTTTAATAAGTGTATTTTTTTTATTTATTGTTTTTGTACTTCAACGTAATATGATTATTAAGTAGAAATACGGGATGGAAGATAATTCCATAGCTTTGGTCTGGCAACGGTAAAGGAGAGTGGTGGCCGAGTGAACAAGTGTGCTGTTCTCTCATGCCAAAGGTCCCGGGATCGATCCCCGATCGGGAAAAGGTCTCGAGGTGTCCGAACATTCTTATCGGGTGGGGACGTAAAATGGCTGTCCTCTGTGCGGAAAGAGACACACCCCGTGCAACTGCGCCATTGAGCCAGGGAGAGGCGTTAATATAAGTTACATGGCTCGTTCGCCAATCCTTGTAAAACAAATAAGATTAAATAACTGCCCTATTGCCATCAGCACTTAGAAAGGTGTTGAACTAGATTAAATGTATGTGATGGCCGATGAGACCAATGTAGTTGGTGAATGATAAGAAAATTAGATAAGTATGGTGGTGCAGATACCTTGATTCATTTAAAGATAAGAAGGGGAAAAACGAATTGAATTCTCTACTGAATCGGACGGCAGTGGGAAGTGTTTAAAGGATAGACCGGTTCCAGGCCATAGAAGTGTCGAATTCCTTATCGAACTAGACAGGTAGTCTGAGAGCTAGATCCAGGTAGTCTAGCAGCCACACGAAGTTTTCATGCACTACAGAAAAAGCTAATCAGATGAAAATACAGCGGCCATATTTAAAATCATTCATTCGCAAAATGTCATCTCGTCCAATGAGCGCAGAGGTTTTCGGTGATGTTTCGTGGAACGAAGTTTCTCCAACGCATGCTGATGTAACACTCCAAGTTCACGTTCAGTGCTCTCAGCTGAGCGACCACAGGTCATTGGTGAATAGCATTAATCATCTGCAGTTACCTGAAAAGAACATACCTTTAGCAGCCAAAACATGTGTTATGCGCTCGTTGATAACATTTACACACTACTCTTACACAGTCAGGTCTGTCGTTATGAAGTGACCATGTTCCGTAAAATATTCCATAGGTTAATGGATTCTAAAAACGTCTCTCGCTCATTAAATTCAATGGCAACGTATCGAGTCACCTTTAAACTGGAAAAGAATCTCGTCTATTTTCTGACTTTCTACCGCAGTCCACCTTGTATGTTTATCTACGTAGCAGGGATTCCAGCCAAGTCTCGGTTGCCTCTAGGGCAGCCTATATCTCACTAGAAAGCACTGAGGAGGGATGTTGACCATTGTCCACAGGACCTCTGCTCATTCTAAAGTACCTGTTTTGATACAACATTCGGGTAAAGACATTTGGTTGTTAACAGTTCCCAATGGGGGGGGGGGGGGGGGTGGGGTTATAGGAAAGCATATATATAGCAGCACGATTTCCATCCTTGATAAATGACCGCTATACAATAGTACGGTCATCCTTATTTCAGGAGGGCGTCCATTGCTCTCCTGTGATTTACAACCCCACTGTCCTACATATTCGAATGGTGCGTCCCATTAGCCATATGCTGCTTAAACATTATGGCAATACCCGTCACAAAAGCGCTCAGGTCACCAGTATAATGATGTAAGGAATTTGATTCTGTTATGCGCTATTCTTTTACCAACCGTCCCTGCCGTTTGAGCGCAGACTGTCCTAAATGAAATGTTTATGTATGCTGATGCAATGTTATGTCCTTTACACACTAAGATATACAGATATTATTTCGCACCTCAGTTACAGATATTCCAATCATTAAGTATTTAAGTATTTACTTTAATTTGGACATATCAATGAATATTAACGCAATTACGGCCGAAATCGTAAAATCACGTATGTGGCTCCATTTATAATTGTTTAATAAACAAACATATCTATTGGTATTCGTCAAGCTATTGCAACTTCTGTCAAATCAAGTCTTGATTTTCAAAGATTTATTTGTTGATGAAAAGAAATGAATGCTTATGATATTTTGAAGATTCAACCTTCTGGAATATTTCAGTTGGTCGGAAAAGCGAAGCGTTGGTTCGGTTTTCCGACCAACTGAAATATTCCAGACGAGTGAGTATAAACATAGGTGACGGAATATTTAAAAGGTTGCATTGACTTCAGTCCAAACAACAACGGTGTATTCATTAGAAAAATTGACTGGTTACTTGCAAGTTTGCAAATGGCCACGTTCATTAATATTCTATTTATCTGAAAACAGGAGACCTTCACCACTCCTCGTGAAGGAAAACACATATGGACAATCCCAACACGTGGCACGTGGACTGCATTGTACATCGGTGTATTTCTAAAAACTGTTTGACAAGAGATTGGCCAGGACAATGTGTACACTGTGTGCTATAACACTTAGAACAATGTAACACAAGAACATTTTGTTTAAAAAATGATCTTGCACGAGAACAAAGGCAAATGCCTAAAATGCATAATGTTACAATGAGTTATTCCGACCAAACCTCGTCACATGATTGTTTACGTCCTGTATATTTTGAAACGGCCAATCCTGGAGGAGGAAGCGAGGTGGCTCAGTAGTTTCGGCACTGGACTTCAAACCGAATGTCCACGATTCTATCCACACCAGGGGTAAGTGAATTGTGTCCTTTGGCAAGGCATTTAAGCCCGATTGCCCACGTGGGGTCACGGTGGTGTTGTGTACTAGAGCGTTCTGCATGTCGATGATGCACTTGTCTTCAGCCAATGATAACCATGGTTTACTCCGGCTTCCTCCTTCCGTTAAACTGTCCTACCCTAGGTAACCTTGGATGTAGAAGATGTGGGGGCGCGGTGGCTCAGTTGGTAGAGTTGCAGGCTGCAAGCCGAGAGGTCCTCGGTTCGAATCCCACCTGCGGCAACAGCGTTGTGTCCTTGGGCAAGACACTTCACCCCGATTGCCTACATGGGGGCACGATGACGCTGTGTACTGGGGCGTACTGCACGTCGATGGTGCGCATGTCTTCAACCAATCTAACCCTGCCTGTGCTGCGGTGCAGAGTTCAGAGTTACGATGTTGGAGAGCTGACAGCTGCTCGTCGTTGCTCGGTGGTTCTCTCCGGGTACTCCGGTTTCCTCCACCCGTAAAACTGTCACGGTCACGATTAGCCATTGTGCATAAGTATGTGACCTTAAACACCAATAAATAAATAATAAATATGTAGAAGATGTCGTCGAACACCTGTAAAAAGAAAACAATAAACAGGGGGGAAGAAGACATTGCTGTGTATATAAGTCTTTTTAATTTCTACTGAACCGTGCCAGCGAAGTCCGAACTGGTGACCTTGGCAATTCAAATATAAAGAAACATTAGCATTTGGATGAAAATTGCCAGCTATTAGACAGGGGCTGCATAAGAGATCAACAAAGCGAACTGGCGGGGTCGGGGTACTTATAAGAAATAAAATTGAAAACTATTTTGACATAAACATAAACGACAGCTCTCACGATGGACTTTTGATGTTACAGTTTCCGCCAAAGTTTGGTTCGATTGTGAAAGATTTGTTTTCATAGTATGTTATCTTCCACCGAAAAACTCACCCCGGGGTAGGGATACCACTTCCTATTTATTCCCTATAACTTCTGATATATGTACCCAAAATAATGATATAGATGTTATTATAGGCGGTGATTTTAGACCCAGAATTGGTAGAAATATATGACAATGAATTGTTTGATATACCTAAACGTTCAGTATTGCATGAAGTAGTAAATCAACAGGGTCGCCGAATGGAAGGGGTGATGCTTGCATGGATAATTATACATGCATTAATAGTAAGGGAAAATCTGTCGTAGATTATATATGTGCCACATATGACATGTTTACTAAATGCTCAAATTTCAAGGTATGAGCACAGACTGATCTAACTGAATCTTACAAATTACAATATTTGCTGTGTTAAAAGAGTAAAGCCCCCAATCACAGCTTCCTACTATTTGATTATGTATTTGTCAATATTCAGCACCTAAAACACGCATACGAAATAGTAACAATAAGAGGGAGAAGCAAGTACGATGGACAAAATTACATAAAAAGCTACATGACAGCTTTATGAACTCAAAAGAGTCTAAACTTGAATTGAGGCAAATTATTAGGAATATTGAGTTGGCAAGTGAAAACCAAAGTTCAATTCTTAAAATTTACAATGATTTCGCAGATAAGATTACCAAAGAAATTAAAACAACGTTGTCCCTAATTTTGACTGTAGTTCAAAATTAAAGGAAAACATTAAATATTATAAACCGTACTGGAATGCATATCTGACGAAACTTTGGAAAGATATGAATCTTAAGAAAAAAGCTTTTTTTGAAAACTTTATTACAGACAAAAACAAACAAAAGGCACTGTAGGAATTTAAAATGTCCCGCTCCCCATTTAATAACGAACTGCGTAAATATAAAAGAGAATACAAAAAACATTTAATGTTGAATATTGAGACCCCAAACAATTCTGGGATGATGGAATAACAAAGTCTTACGAGAGTAAAGAAAAACCCAGAAGAAATTACTGACTGATGAGAGGGGAAATATTACAGACAAAAATGAGGTATTTGAAGGATGGAAGGGTGTGTTTTGTAATCTGTATAACCCTAGGCATGAACGTTCACAGAGTGACCCTTTAACCTTACTCAATATTCAAGATGAAAAACGGTTTAAGGAGGTTGTCATGATAGCCCCCCCCCCCCTCCCCCCATATGAATCGAATTATGAACTCAATAGGCCGTTGGAATTTTCCGAATTGGAAAGAGTATTAAATAATACTAAGGATGGAAAATCGGTTGGAACTGATTGTATATCTTACGAATCTATGAAATCTTAAAAAATTTCCCAGGTCATTCTTGTTTATTTCAATTTATTTTTGGCACAATCTGATTTCCTCCTTGTGGAGAAGGGTGATAATGTGTCCAATACCTAAGGACACGACTCTAGACCCACCAGTTTCCTTGAATTATAAAGGAATATCACTGATAAGCTCTTGTGGCAAAGTTTTCGGCAGTGTACTAAACAATCTCCTAACTGAATATTAAGACGATAACTTGCTGTTAATGGACGAACAAAATGGATCCATACGACACGGGTATTGGTTGGGCCATATTTACTCTCTAACAACTATCAAACGCGGTAAAACACAAGTATTTGCTACTTTTATTGATTTCCGAAAAACCTTTGATATGGTCGCCTGCGACATGATTCTGTACAAACTGCTAAATTGTGATGTGGACGGGAGTATGTACCGGACGATCAAGAACATGTATATTACTACATCTGCAGGTGTTCGTCTAAACGATGGTTTGTCTAAAGAATTTCATTGTGGTAGTGGAGTTAAACAAGGGGACAGCCACACTATTTTCTATTTTCATTAATGACCTTGCTTTGGACGTAAAAGCCGCAAATAATGGGGTAGAAACAGGGAAGAAAACCTCTCAATATAACGACGATGTGGTCTTGTTGACCGACAACGAGCCAATCATGCACTTTTTATATTGGATATTGTAAACCGGTGGCGCCTAAAATGGCGTATAGTTATCAACAGAGGTAAAACAAAGGTAATTCATTTTAGAAATAAGAGGAAAAGTAGGAGCCAATATGAGCTTTTCGTGGGAGGAAAAATAATTGAATATGTTGATAAATGGTTATACTTAGGGGTAATACTGAATGAATATAATGATTATAACAGTGTAGCAGATAACCTTTCCAAATCTGCGGGAAGGGCTCCGGCTTCTATTATAATGTAGGCTTTCTAATATTTATTACTTTATTTAAAAAAATGGTGTATGTCATATTCTCGATTATGCGTCTGTCGTATGGTGGTTTAAGAAATTTGACTGCATTGATTCGGTTCAACATAGAGCTGTAAGGTTATATTTGGGTGTACATAGATTCTACCCTACCATAGACATGAACATGGATGTCGGGTTTGTTAGCTCCATGCAACGTAGATGGCTGAATATGCTACCACTTTGAAATTCACTGGTAAAAATGGACAATAACCGTGTAAACAAAATATTGTTTGTGCGACTATTGCAACTTAAATAATAACTGGTGTGAAGCAGAAGACATTTTTAATTTGGTTTAAAATGGCGAATTATTTGATAATCAGGTGACCTGCAATATTAAAGAAAACAAGATTTACTTACAACTTATTTTGGTCTAAATTGGCTTAATAGTATACAATTTTTTTCCAAAATTAAGAATGTATGTAACTTTCTAACGTAAGTTCGAAACGGAGCCATATATTCATATGAATTTAAACCATAGACAACGGTCTGTATTAGCTAAGGTTCGATGTGGTATATTACCAATTAGGGTAGAAATTACCGATATTTAAACGAGAAGTTAGAGGAAGGAATTTGTACTATGTGTAATGAAAACACTTGAAAATAAGATTCATTTTCTAATAAGATGCCCTTTTTATGATCATATTCGCAGAAAAATGTTTAATTTAATATCGGTTGATGACATGAGAGATCTGACGTTTCTGAATTTAATAATATGGGCATTATTGTTAATAACTACCCAAGACAATGTACAAATGTTTTAATTGATGCTTTTATGAGAAGGAAAGAGTGTCTTCATGTAGTAAGGTAAACTTCGTAAACATCAATTTTTAGCGTGAAACGGTAGAGTACTTATTTTCGCAAACACGATATGTATCTTCCTGCACCTCACAGCAGCTCTGGTCAACAAATTATTTGATTGGACAATAGCAGATGATCCCTTGCCAGCTCGATATACTATAGTAAACAATGTTTCTGGTTGGCTGACAGTGTTTTACGATCAATTTGAAAACAACTGAACGATCAAAAAGGATTATTTTTTTTCTTTGTTCTTTGAGCACACTTGAAGAAGGATGTGTCAGTAGGACCAACTCGTTGGTTGAGTGCTTGAATATACGAACGGTAATTCTATGGCATTGCAATTCGTATATTGAATCATTCACGCAACCGGGCATGTGATTGATGGGTTTTAGAGTAACGGGGTGTATTGAAACTGGTATGATTCATAAAGAGTGTATGTATGTATGCGTGCGTGCGTGCGTGCGTGCGTGCGTGCGTGCGTGCGTGCGTGCGTGCGCGCGCGTGCGTGCGTGCGTGCGTGCGTGCGTGCGTGCGTGCGTGCGTGCGTGCGTGCGTGCGTGCGTGCGTGCGTGCGTGCGTGCGTGCGTGCGTGCGTGCGTGCGTGCGTGCGTGCGTGGGGTTAAAAAATCGCAATGGCACAGAAATTCCCTACTGAAACGATTTTTTTTCTTTTAATATGCCGCCGAAAAATTGTTTTCATTTACTGAACCCTTATGGGTTTCAAACATGACAAAAAATTACATAACATTGATTTAAACTAAGTGATGAGCTTAGGAACTGGTTAAACTGACTGGCAATAATTGATGTTATTCATCGATGGGCTCTAATTTAGTCCTTATAAGGATGTTATGCAAGCTTTTGTTTTCCTCATAGGCGACGACAGGTCGAAGATTCAAAGGTTCATTTAATTTAGCATTGGTAAAATTGAATTCATCTTTTAACATTTTTGCTATTTCGATATTCATTCTGTTGTATGTTAAAGTGAAAGGAATGATGGACCTCCTTTCGCATTCTCCCTCTGATATGTTCACACCAAATGGCCAGAGGGTTTGAAGCGTATTGATCCAAAAAAGCTTCACGTTTTCTTCTTAATTTAATCCGTTTCTTCTAACATGTCTTTAATTGGTGGTTGTTTAATACGATGGATTTCGAAATCGTCTAAAGAATGGCCAGGAAGGTTAAAATGTGGTGCTACTGGGCCATCAGCATTATGTTTTATATCCTGTTTGTGTCTAGTAGCACGCTCTCGGAAAGGATTTTGACTTTGACCAACATACTGTTTCCGACAGCGCTTACATGTGATAAGGTAAATAATATTTGGTGAATCACAATGCAGGGGGTTACGGATCTGATAATGATTTTTCGTTTGTTCGGAGGAAAATTCCTCTTTCTGATCAGGCATAAAAGTATGCAATCTACAACGAAGCATTTTGCAATTAAATACCGCGCCAATACCATTCTGCAAAGGTCTGTTGTGTTCAATCTTCAGTGGTTCGAAATCAGTAGTTTCAGCTGGACTTACGAGCTTTTTCAGTGTTTGAGATTTTAAGGTACGCAAAAAGCGCAGTGAGTACCCTCTCGATCTGAGGGTGCCAAATAGAGTAGAACAAGCCTCATTGAAATTTACCTTATCACTTGAATTGCGGTGGAAACGAATGAGTTGAGATTTGATGATGCCTTTAAATGTATGTTGAGGATGAAATGATTTTGTGTGCAACAATTGATGTGAATCAGTTGATGTGAATCAGTTGGGTTAAAATATACTTTATAATCTAAATGACCGGATACCTGGAATTGCTTGCCTTTATACACGGTCACATCGAGAAAATCAACAGAAATTTCACTGATAGTAGCTTTTAATTTAATGTTTGGATCATGATTGTTCAAAATTTCTAAAAAATTCATCAAAATCTTCTTTTGAATGTTCCCAAATAATAAAAATGTCACCTAAATACCTGAGATATACGAGAGCATGCTTTGCACATTTGCTTGAGGCATTTTCCTCCCATTCCGCTACATAAATGCTTGCAAAATTTGGACTGAATCTTTTGCCCATAGGACAACCCATCACTTGTAGAAAGTATTCTCCATTGAATTGAAAGCAATTACCTTTTAAGCTCAGGTCTAAAAGATCCAAAATTTGTTCATCCAGGCGTTTTGCATCCGGATATTTTTCAAATGCATTTTTAACCGATTTAACACCTTTATCAATATCAATGTTCGTATACATACTGTCGATATCCAAAGTAGCCAGGATAGCATTTTTCGATATTTCCAATTTCGAAATTTTGGACAGGAAATTCTGTGTATTTTTGCAGACTTTTCTTGGGTTGTTAGGTGTGCGTGTGTGTGTGTGTGAGGGGGGGGGTGTAAATGTGTGTGTTTATGTGCTGTGTGTGTATTCCCTGTATGTGTTTGTGCATAAGTTGCTCTGTATGTGTGTGTACCCAGTTCATACACATATACTGAGTCAAAAAAGAAAGTATAATAAACGTTTAGGAGCATTTTTTTAGTATTATCGACTTTAATCCCAAACAAATTATTGTAAATTCATATTTCGAGTCTAGCTGCATGACTTTGCATAATTTCATGTTCTTACTGTTGCACGCGTCACGCCGGGACGTCGCAGGTCAGACATGGGGTGAAATGAAAAGTTCACACATGCAGTCAATTGCGTGTACGTCCACCGTTTGCCTCTTGGGTGGGAAGACATGGCCGGCGCATGGACCTGATAAGTCACTGGGTGTCACCCTGTGGTATTGCGTTCCACTCTTGCCTTAGAACATTACGTAAATCGCCTAACGTCTGAAGGTCACGAAGTCGTACCCGACGGTCCAATTGATCCCAAGGATGCTCGATTGGTGACTAATCAGGCGAAAGTGGGGGACAGGGACGAAGTTCGATGCTCTGCTCCTCAAGAATGTCCCGACAGATACGCGCCACGTGACATCGGCATTGTTTCGCTGGAATAACTGCAATCCGACGTTAGTGTTGAACAAAGTGACAACAACAGCGTTAAGAATTTCGTCCCTGTATCGCTGTCCATTCAGATTACCATCGATAAAGATCAACTGCGTTCGATGGTGCATGGACATTCCTGTCCAAACCATTACACTATCCCCACCGAACGCATTCCCGCACGCAAGGATCAGAAAACCGTTCTCCTCGTCGGCGATTCACTCTTGCCCTACCATCAGCGCGCTGTAGACAAAAACGTGATTCATCACTAAAAAGAATTGTGTTCCTACGCTGCTGACTCCAGCGAACACGCTGACGTACCCACTCCACTCTGACGGTACGATGACGTTGGGTAAGGATTGCTCAGTGGTATGGACGCCTACTGCGGATGCCGTTTCAGCGAGTCTGTTGCGGACAGTTTGTGCACTGATGCTATTGTTAGTTCTGCCAGGAGTAATTGTTGCTGTCCTCGTCGCCGGAAGGAAGCGGCACCGCAAGTGAGTGAAACGTCTTGATGTGTCTGTCTTATGCAGGGGTCGTGCCTCTTGGTCGACCTGAACGCGGTTGGTCTGCTGTAGATCCAGTGGTTCTGTATCTTCCACTGAGACGGTAAATAGTGGCCACAGCGACGCCGAACTCAGCAGCGAGTTCATCTGGAGGTATCCCCGCCCCATGCATATCAATGGCACGCAACCTCACCTAGGCATTTTTTTAAAACGTCGGAAGACAAAAACTAGCGTGTTTTCTCAATAACCCAGGCTCTCTAGCACAACATAACACAAAGAAAATCGTCGGTCACCCATTGAAATTGACATTCTCGGATAGCACGTTATATTTTGAAATCCGTAGCAAAATTGTATACGGTTGGGTGGACAACAACATGTCATTAAACTCTTTGCACGACTTCTTGTCTACAAGCATGCAACATTAGAACTATTATATTTCATCCTTTATTTTGTCACATTTGTTTCAGTTATACTTTCTTTTTTGACTCAGTATATATTATTATCTCGTTCTACCCCTGCAATATGTGCACATGCTTTTCAACCCTTGTAGTCTTATATGACATATAGGTCCGCAGGACCGGGTGTAAAGTTATTTTCTTTACTTTGTCTCTGCATTATAGAATGCACATGCCACGTTAAAAAAGATATTACTGCTACTACTACTATTCATATTGCATTTAGAATGTTTTGACAGTAATCATCGTCAGTATAATAGATGTGTCGTAAATGTTTATAACACAAAATATCAAATGCGGATTGTCTTTTCAAGATTGTTGTACATTACACAGCCTTAACCACTTCATTGTTATCAGACATAATTCCATTTTTATTGATATGAATTTCTTTTTTCGGAATTATCAAACTCAGCTGATATGGCTTCAAACTCGGCTGATATCACACCGAACCCAGCCGATATGAACCAAGCTATAGTTATTTCTCTTGATGCGTTCTAGGCGAAACACATTTCTTTATATCGAAATATTCACAGCTGTTTGCCGAACGCAATCGGTTACATTATCGTTACCAGGCGTGGGGCGGTTTGCGTTTTGTATGCTGAAGAATTAACGATCGCAATAAAGCAATTATTATTCGTATGAAGAGAAGGAAGGAGAGAGTCTTACAGAAAATTCGTCGCAAACTAAATGTCAGAGTCGTAAGCAAAGCTTCGTCGAAGAAGGAGAAGAGGCAGTTCAGCTATCCGAATGTCCTGGCTTCCCAAGTGTGGAAGCCGAGACGTTCCAAAAGCTGAACTCGGAGAGGTAACTCCGAAATTTGAGAAAATAATGATTATACATGTAAGAAACATTAACTCTCAGAAAACTGTAAATGATTTTTGGCATTTTTCTAATTTCGTTTAATAGAAAAAGAGGATATTATTTGGTTAGTTTCAAGTCGGCTGATATAGTATCCCGAGTTAAGTTCATATCAGTCTGAGACCCATATTACTTATGAGACTCGAAATGAAATTAGTGTAAATTCCTATCTGTTCAGTGCTGCAAACGGTATTATTGCATGTAGAAAAACTACGTTTATAACAACCATACATGTCTTATCTCGTCAAGAAAATCAACTTTCCATTTGGTTAAATTATTCGACTTGCGGGGAAGGCCCAGTTAAGAAGCATGTAATTGTAATTGTAGAATAATAAGCGAAGTCTCCTCTTGTTACTTTTAATAAACGAATTGGGTGGCTGAATTTCGATAGGAGAAATATCATAGTAGCGGTATATTCTCCTGTACCCACCCCCCCCCCCCCCTCCTCCGAAAGCCATTGGTACCAGTAATCGACTTAATGCATTATGTCATCCCATGAATGATTAGTATAGGTAGTATGTAATGCGGTGGCGGGCGTTATTGTGGGGTGGGTGGGAATGCATGGTCGCCTAGTGTGGAAGTATAGCATGCGTGGTATATCCCTTTCAGGTTAGCCCTTAGTACTATTAATCCACCTTATGCTTCATATTATCCTATGTCTGCTATAGCTAAGTCAAGCAGTAGGGTGGGTTGGTGGTAGTGTGGTATTGCGAGATAGTCATTGGTGGTTTAGATTGTCAGTACAGGATGAATGGTCTATTGGCGTATTACCCCCTTAGTACTATTAACCTACCGAATCATTTATAGTATCTAATGGCTGGTATTGGTACTATGGAATTCCAGACCAGGCAGTATTATACTAGGTTGTTTAGAACAGTAGTAAAGGATTAACGGCATGTTGGCCTATTATCTACTAAGTTCTAACCTATTAGGTCGTTTTGGGACAGGGGTGGGTGGAAGTGGTATTGGTAGTACGAAATACGGACTACTAATGAAATGAGGTTAGCCTTTGTGGTGTTTTGACAATTAAGGTCAGATTGGGGGGGGGGGGGGGGGGCTGGTTCGGGGATTAGTGGGGACTTTCGGAGACCGAAAAAGAGCTGATTTGTGGACTATTGGGGGCGCTGATGTTGCACTTGTGTAGTTTGGCTCCTGAATCCCAGAAAAGCCTTTAGGCCTCTTACTTCCAAGCTCCTACACAACCTATTTATGGCGCCTATATGGCTCCTATTTCTGGAAGCGTCCTATACAATAGATAACAGAAGGCTTTTCAACATTCAATACATTTTATTCTATACAACATAATAATATTACAATATACATTCATTTGACAAAACACGATTTAATTGCAGTTTTCAAATATACACGACTAATGAATGACGTGTAACAAAGAAAAATGAATTTTTCACATCAAGATTGCAGTGACAAAACAGCTGATGGTCAGAGTACATTAATGTCTATATATCCAGTGGTTTGGTCGAGGTTCCATCTTCTTGAACTTTTCTTTTCGGGTAAAAATATGGCAGTCCATCTTTGATCTGACTATAAGTGTACATGTGGTTATTGTTCACCACAAATCCACGGTTAACTCCTGTTCCACTCTGTTGCGTTTTCAACACATGCATACATTTGTTCTTCGTTAGGTCGTTTTGGCGTTTATTTATTCCTTTGGAACTGAACTTGAAACAGTAGTAGGTTTTGCTACAGAGACCCACAATTCTAACATTCTAATTCATTACAGTAAATAATATTTCTGTGTATTTCTTTGTTGGTTACTGTCTTTCCGTACCCGCTATTCCCACGGAGTTTCATTGTGTCAGCAACTATTGCCTTATCTGGATTCCGATTACCGTCTCTTCTAGCCTCTGATACCTCTTCTCCAAATTTCTTGAAGCACGCTTTTGGTTCGTATTGTATGACTTGGTAAATTTGTGTCACCCCGAGGCCGTGATCAAGGTACCATTTCAGGAGTGGCGTTGCAAGCAATATCCTCTTCGCATGGAAACTCCCGATCAACTTCTCGGCTGGCGCATGACGTGGTTTTTCTCTGCAAACTTTCTCATGTGATCTCTAATGTCGTCTGTACTAATGGTGGTATTTTTAAAGAGGGGTGTCATTTCTTCAAAGTGATGTCTGAGGTGGTCTGGAACATGAATGTCACACTCAACTAATCCGAACAGATTGCCCGAAATCACATGCTGCGTTACTTCACTCTCGTTCATTGTCCATGTTAAAGTGTTGCTCCCAAGTTTCTCTAGGTAACTTTTTACTGCAGGATCCTTTCTCATTTTCAACCACTGACATTCCCAAATTTCAATCAGTTTGTATCCATGATCAGCAATGTATTTGGCGTTCTTGATAGTCTCTTTGTGAAGATCTTCCATTTGTTTTTCTCGAACACTGCTGAAAAGAATTGCTTCTCCATTTGATTTTTAACAACTTTCGACGAAACCAAGCTCTCGATTTCATGGAATCGTTCATTATAACTATTACATTTAAAAAAAATCTCTATTCTTAAATTTTAGCTATCTCCCCTTTCCAACAAATATTCCAAAATGCGTTCTCTGTCTTCGGTGGTGAGACTTCGATGCGCTAACTTCATTTCTTCCGATTTTGTAGGCTCGGGTTCCCCAAAGCAAGACACGAATTCTCACCAACATTTGATCACGTCTTCACGTCGGACGTATTCCAATGCAGGCATGAAATACATGGTGATGGTGTCTTCCCATTCCATCAAAATACAGGAATGATCAATGTGATTAAAATCTTTCTCCTCTCAACAACTGAGGCATCTTTCGTTCAAAACACGAGGAAGTTGTTCGTTCACACAAATCGCGTAGGCTCTGCACAGCGCTCGTCAAAGAAAGCAAGCTCTCAATTCCATGGAATCGTTGATCATAATGTTTATATAAAAAAAAAATTTCTATTCTTATTATTTTATTTTCTTTTTTCTATTATTTTGTTTTTAGTATTATTTTTTTATATTTTTTCTCTTTTATATATATTTCGTTTTTTTTTTAATAACAACATATCTATTCATCTCATCATCAAACGGATGAACGAATACTTCTCGTCTATTATGATCGTGCTTATTGGAAAGAGATGACATTTTTTTTTCGAAAGTTGGAGTTTATGCCTTTCGTATTTCGATAAAACCATTATTTTTTATCGTTAGAATGATACGGGGAATATCATGTTCTCTCCTTTTGTTTCATTTTTTTTATAATGACATACTCAAAATGGGTGTATTCTTAAGCGGCGAATTCTGACCAAACAATAAACCTTTACCAATCGGTTCCACATTCTCTCCGGTCTTCAGATAGAGACCGTCTCCATGGAAAGTATTGCCACCTTTTCTCTTGGGTCCTAGATGCAATCCTTCACCTTCAGCGTCTACACGACACAGGCTCCTCCCTTCTTCAAAAATAGTCTGTTTCCTCGCATTATTTTGTCGACTCCCGAACTAGCGAGTCCCGAGAGAGCTCCCACACCTAGAGCTGGCAACACCGTCTTCATGAGAATAGGCAATGCTTTGGAGGCGACTCCCGCCAATAGCGGTAAAAAACCGCCTTTCATTCTCAGATTATATTCCAATTGAGCGGGACTCAATCTCACTGTTGTTCCCATTCGATTACGAATCACTTTCTACATCCTATTGATTTGAGTTTTAGTCCAGGCAATTCGATTGCTACCACCACTGGCCAGATCTTCGTAACTGAATTTAAATCTAACAGCCTCCCCTCGATGGTTCAACACTCTGCAAAGTTTAGCGTTCTGTCCTTCGGATATGTTAACGTTTTTAATGATGTATCGACTGCTAGTCATATTTTTGTTTTGTTTTTTTACTGGGTTATAATTTTTTTTAATTAGAATTATTACAAGTTAGTGATTTTTTTAATTATTATAAATATTATAAGTTTTTTTTTATTTCTTATATAAATATATAAAAAATAAAATGAAAAATTTATTAAATAAATTTATTTATTTTTTTTTTTGTTTCAAATTATATTTATTTTTATTTTTTTTCAAATTATATTTATTTTTTATTTTTTTTTTACTTTTTTCATATCTCTCTGATGTGAAATCGTATAGTCACTCTCTCTCCGTGAAGATCTAACAAATCTACATTCTGATCCGTCAACGTGGTTTCGATGCTATGCAACGTGTCCATTATCACGGGTAGATAGACGAGATTTTTTTTTCTGGACGTTTCTCCAGGTTACAAGACCTCGCACACTTTAGACTCTGCGAGCTATCTCTCTCTCTCCTTGCCAAAACCCCCACCACGTCATCGACGGCGGGTTCGGACCCACTGATAAATTCGCCGCTCGATTCGAACTCCATTTTCCTGCGGGAATCGACGTTGGATCGCTAGTCTTCCATTCGCACTGGTGGCGTCTTTTTTTGGCGGTAATCTGCGGAAACAAATTCACTAAATGGCGGGTCCATGTTACCTATGTGAAAAGGTGAGTGTTTTCCCGAGATTGATCGTGTCATATTTTACGAGCCCACCAAATGTGAATTTTTGAGAGCGGAAATTTTTGGAGTTTGTTAAAATTTAAAATTCCACCTTCAGCCCAACGTTGACCATTTAGAGAAATCGAACGTCGAACCCACAATGCCTCATCTACCGTCATCCACTGTGAGAATCAGGAAAAAGTGATCATGTGAACGTGGACGTGTCGCATCGAACAAATCCTTACAATTCGATCGTGACGAACGCGATTTGCTCGAAAAAAAACTAAGTTTTGGTGAGGTGCGATCGAGACAAAAAAATTTAGTGGGCTCGAGACCCCCGTTTCACCCTACTTTGATATGTGTATTTTCCAGCTGGTAATACGGGCCAGGTTTGAATAT
Organism: Pictodentalium vernedei; assembly: GCA_031216915.1. Classification (NCBI taxonomy): domain Eukaryota; kingdom Metazoa; phylum Mollusca; class Scaphopoda; order Dentaliida; family Dentaliidae; genus Pictodentalium; species Pictodentalium vernedei. The sequence continues at coordinate 340,363,691 of CM062297.1, forward strand.
AGGTACCCCCCCCCCCCCTCATAACCCCCTCCCCTCCCACGACGGTCATTTAGGCAGTTTTCCAAAAATTAATTTTGATGGATTGGGAGTTATTAACCGCAGAAAAACAAAAATAGACCACTATAACACCCCACCACTGCATACCGATGGTTCAACACTCTGCAAAGTTTAGCTTTCTGTCCTTCGGATATGTTAACGTTTTTAATGATGTATCGACTGCTAGTCATATTTTTGTTGTTTTTTTTTCACTGGGTTATAATTTTTTTTTTTTATTAGAAATATTACAAGTTAGTGATTTTTTTTTAATTATTATAAATATTATAATTTTTTTTTAGTTTTTTTTTTATTTCTTATATAAATATATAAAAAACAAAAAAAAAAATTATTAAATGAATTTTTTTTTTTTTTTTTTTTTTTTCAAATTAAATTTATTTTTATTTTTTTTCAAATTATATTTATTTTTTATTTTTTTTTACTTTTTTCATATCTCTCTGATGTGAAATCGTATAGTCACTCTCTCTCTGTGAAGATCTAACAAATCTACATTCTGATCTGTCAACGTGGTTTCGATGCTATGCAACGTGTCCAGGATCATGGGTAGCTAGTACAAGACCTCGCACATTTTAGACTCTGCGAGCTATCTCTCTCTCTCTCCTTGCCAAAAACCTCACCACGTCATCGACGGCGGGTTCGGACCCACCGATAAATTCGCCGCTCGATTCGAACTCCATTTTTCTGCGGGAATCGACGTTGGATCGCTAGTCTTCCATTCGCACTGGTGGAGTCTTTTTTGGCGGTAATCTGTGGAAAAAAATTCACTAAATGGCGGGTCCGTGTTACCTCTGTGAAAAGGTGAGTGTTTTCCCGAGATCAATCGGGTCAGAGTTTACGAGCCCACCAAATGTGAATTTTTGAGAGCGGATATTTTTGGAATTTGTTAAAATTCCGCCTGCAGCCCAACGTTGACCGTTTAGAGAAATCGAACATCGAACCCATAATGCCTCAGGAAAAAGTGATGATGTGAACGTGGACGTGTCGCGTCGAACAAATCCATACAATTCGATTGTGACGAATGCGATTTGCTCGAAAAAAACTAAGTTTTGGTGAGGTGCGATCGAGACAAAAAAATTTAGTGGGCTCGAGACCCCCGTTTCACCCTACTTTGATATGTGTATTAAGTGATACATGCCAGGTTAGGTTCCCCACGCCCCCCCCCCTCTAAACACCTCCTTCATAACACCCCCCCCCCCCCCCCCCCCACGACGGTCGTTTAGGCAATTTTCCAAAAATTCATTTTGACGGATTGGGAGTTAGTAAGTGCAGAAAAACAAAAATAGACTACTATAACACCCCACCACAGCATACCAAATATATTGAAGGATTTGGAGTTAGTAAATGCAAACAAACACAAATTGACTACTATAACACCCCCCCCCCCCCCCCCCACACACACACACACACACACACACACGTGTCACTTAGGCAATTATTCCCCAAATGCGTCTTGAAGGATTGGGAGTTAATACATACAAAAAAGAAAATTGACTTCTATAGCCCAACATTGCTTTATTTTAGGTACAGCACCTTTAATGCTTTACATAACACAAGTTGAAGCCAACAGTACAAATTATTTTTCTGAAACGTCAGATTTTTTCATTTTTTACTTCTAACCATGGCTTATTAGTCCTTATTGGTAAGTAAGCTTGTTCCATTAATAGGTCATGAGGTATGTTTTGGAGTAGAGAAATGAAAAAATAAAATTTGAATAGCAAATTGTGTATATCACGAGTGCAGATAAGACAGATTCGTTAGGTAAACGGTTAAAAAATGAAAGTGTCAATGACACTGTAGCTCAACCTGACAAACTTGAATTTGGTAAGTTATAAATCAAATGGCAAAATTGAAGATCGTTGGTACCAATGTTAGTTGATGAAATTTCAACATAACAGCATTGTGTGTGCACAACGTCAGAGTAATCCATGCATTTTTAAATGTAAACTGTAAGACTGGCTAAAGGAAGAATGTTGATACACAAATGCAGTATGTTCAGAGGTTATTGTAAATGGCGATCTTTTTCACAGAAATGAATGCTTATCAACAGCTCTTATCTAAAGTTCTTGCCTAATGAGCACGCCAAATTCAAAAACAATCCTATGATAAATGTGGCCTGTGGGCTATGTAAAAGAATGTTGATGCACAAATGCAATAAATTCAAAGATTGTTGCTAACAGCAACAGTTTTTGATGGAAATGAAAAGAAAATCAATAGCTCCTGCTCCTATCTTTGTCACCCTGCATAAGCATACAAAGTTTCAAAACAACCTGATAATGATGAATGTGTCCTCTTAGGCATGCCAAAGGAAGATGTTAATGCACAAATGCACTAAGTAGAAGGTCATTGCTTGTGGCAATGTTTTTTTTATGGAAATTCATAAATATACCCTGCAGAGAGTGCAAAAGGGATAAGTTGATGCACAAATGCAGTAAGTTCAAAGGTTGGTGATAACGACAATAAATGTTTATGAAATTGAAAAAAAAGCAATAGCGCACATCTAGAGGTCACCCGGAACACACATACCAAGTTTCAAAGTGATCCTATCATAAATGTGCTCTAAAGGCTGTGTTAAAGGGACATATTGAGGTCTGACTAAGTTCAAAGGTCGGCGGCAACATTTTTTACCAGAAATGGAAGAAAATCGACAGCTCTCATATAGATGTCACCCCACACAAGCTCACCAAGTTTGCAAGCGATCCAATCATAAATGTGCCCTGCAGGGTGTGTCAAAGGGAAATATTGATGCTTAACTGCACTAAGTTTTTACTACGTTCATTGAAGGTCATTGCCAGTGGCAACATTTTTTGACGGAAATCGGAGAAAATCAATAGCTCCCATCTAGAGGTAACTCCAAACAAGCATGCCAGGTTTCAAAGCAATCCGATCATAAATGTGCCCTGTAGGGTGTGCCAAAGGGAAATATTGTCGTCTGACTGAACTAAGTTCTAAGAACGTTGGCCGTGGCAACATTTTTTGACGGAAATCGAATAAAATCGACAGCTCCCATCTAGAGGTCAACCTAAATAAGCATACCAGGTTTCAAAGCAATCCCATCATAAATGTGCCTTGTAGAATGTGCCAAAGGGAAATATTGAGGCCTGACTAAATTAAGTTCTACGAACATTGGCTGTGGCAAAATTTGTTGACGGAAATTCAAGGAAATCGATAGCTCCCATCTAAAGATCACCCCAAAAAAGCATGCGAGGTTTCAAAACAATCCGATCATAAATGTGCCATGTAGGGTGTGCCAAAGGGAAATATTGAGGTCTTCTGACTAAACTAAGTTCTAAGAACGTTGGTCTCGGCAACATTGTTTGACGGAAATCGAAGAAAATCAATAGCTCCTATCTAGAGGTAACCCCAAACAAGCATGCCAGGTTTCAAAGCAATCCGATCATAAATGTGCCCTGTAGGGTGTGCCAAAGGGAAATATTGAGGTCTGACTAAACTAAGTTCTTAAAACGTTGGCGGTGGCATCATTTTTTGACGGAAATGGAAAAGCATCGATAGCTCCCATCTAGAGGTCTCCCCAAACAAGCATACTAGGTTTCAATGCAATCCGATCATAAATGTGTCCTGTAGGGTGTGCCAAAGGAAAATATTCAGGTCTGACTAAACTAAGTTCTAAGAACGTTGGCTGTGGCAACATTTTTTGACTGAAATTGAAGAAAATCGACAGCTCCCATCTAGAGGTCACCCTAAACAAACATACCGGGTTTCAAAGCAATCCAATCAAAAATGTGCCCTGTAGGGTGAGGCAAATGAAAATATTGTGGTCTGACTAAACTAAGTTCTAAGAACGTTGGCTGCGGCAACATTTTTTGACAGACATTGAAGAGAATCGATAGCTCCCATCTAGAGGTCACCCCAAATAAGCATACCAAGTTTCAAAGTGATCTGATCATAAATGCGACCTATGATGTGTGCCAAAGGAAATTGTGGGCGTACGTACAAACATACTAACGTACGTACGATACTAACGTACGTACGTAAGCCAATGGACGAGAAGTGATGACAATAGCACAGCTTGAATTTGTCAAGTTGAGCTAAAAATGGCTCCGACTATTGCTGGGACAGTCGGCTGCATGCGTGACATCACTCTAGTTATTTATCTTTCAGCAATCCTAATCCTATATTTACTCAAGATGAAGTAAACACGTTAGACAAAATAGAAATCCTTTTGGGCTTAGTAACGCTCTATGCACTTGCGAACTCAGGAAGGGAGATTTTCGATGCTGCATTCGATCGAAAATGAAATCAAATACTTCAGTCTATAAACATGTTAAGGCCACTGATTTCGCTAATTAAATCAGTAAAGCTAAATAATATAATATGCATACCACCGCCAAACATGCTCAGAACTCAATTATTTTAGACTCAGCTGAAAAGAATCCTGATTGGTAATGACAATAATATATTTAATCTGGCGAATCACTTTTGAGTAATGACATGTTTTGGTTGTTTGCACACAATAGTAGTAGGAGAGGGATGGAACGTCCCCGGTTGGACGGAGGGAGAGTCGTAGGGGGGGGGGGGTGTGACGTCATAGTCATGTGACCTGGTGTGGCAGGTTTGGTTGTCATGATAACCCGCGTGAACAGCCATCTTGTGACGCCATCCCCATAGTGATACGTGGTATTACTGCGCATGCGCAGCACGTGTTGTTAGGGTAATACATGTTTCCATTGTCCATTTTGTATACTGCTGGCCGCCATCTTGGTTCTGTGGTAGCGCGTGGCTGCTATGTTACTCAAAGGCTTCTTATAGGACAGGGAAATATTCAGAGGGAATGTTCCTTTGTACAAGAGGAATTTCCCGCTTCGTAGAATTACCACAAACAACCCTAGAATCTCCCCAAATCACCAAAAACGACTTTATTAGATACGGATTCCCAATTTTATCGGCTTAGAGCGTAGTCCTATGGTACCGAGGAGGGTTCCGGTGTGAGTTTGAATGAATCTGATTATACTTCAGTAGAGCAGAAGAGCTTATCAACTGGAACAGCTTTGCTTATTGTTACTATATTAAGTAATTTTTGGTCTGTTCTTGTTAGTTCTGACCCTATTCCGAGTACTCTTATTGTTTCATTTATCTAGATCACCCAAACAGTACACTTTGCTGGCGCTAACTAACCAATCAGATTTCTTTATCACCCGTAATCTTTATGTAGAGTTATCTCCCCTTATTACGATTATCATCACCTCTACATCCAATGGCCACGCCCCATGGAATCCTCTTTTGTGAAACGTCTATGGCTATGTAATCCCTTTTCAGACATATGAGGTCATGAGGGCCATGAGAAAGCACTCAATGAGGCCTCATTTACTATCCTTCTTAGCCTCATTTCTTTTGAGGTCATGAGGGCCATGAAAAATCCTCAGTGAGGTATAATTTACTATCCCTCTTAGCCTCATCTCAGTATTTAACAGCCATATCCCATGGAATTCCATTTTTGGAAAACACCCGTGGCTCTGGAATTCCGTTTTTGTTGTATGAGGCCATGAGTGCCATGAGAAAGCCCGGAATGAGGCCTCATTTACTACCCCTTTTAGCCTCATTTTTTGAGGTCAGGAAGGCTATGAAAAATCTATCAATGAGGTATAATTTACTATCCCTCTTATAAAGCCTCATTCACATGGCCAACATTTACATAGTATGCAAAGATACACATGTGCAATTTTTACCAGGTTATGCAATAGTAAAATTTGCAATGCGTTCACATGTATTTTAAAAATGCTGAGTATTTGCGTGGTATTTACAAGTCGCTTATAATATAAAGGCCGGTTATTCCATCGGTTCCACAGTCTCTTCCAAACATTCAAAATGGACAGACTAATATCTGCAACCAGAACAAGACGAAGGCGAATTGTGCCATATTTGGTCAGTACCGCTCTGGTTATGGGTGTGACTCAGGAGAAACGATTTTGGTCAAACATGGTGAGAGGACGTAGTACGCGGTAAACAGATATGACAGGAAACGATTGAAATTCTTGGAAATTTGGCGCGCAGTTGAAACAAATCTCAAAATAAGCATGACGCAATGTATTAACCCCTCCATGTTCCCTGCCTCAGAATGGGTATGCAAAATTTGCAATTCACATTTTGCATTCACATGGCCATAATTACACATGTGTAAACAATACGCATGTGCAATTTCGGATTTACATCTGGTCCACCCAGATGTATTTTTTGCACCGTGTGTATCTTTACACACGTGTGCAGACCCGTTCACATGACCATGTTTGCATACGTGAGTAAATTTACAGACGTGTGTATCGTTACACACGTATGTAAATCTCGCCATGTGAATGGGGCTTTAGCCTCATCTCAGTATTTAACAGCCATATCCCATGGAATCCCATTTTTGGAAAACGCATGTGAATATGGAATCCTTTTTTCGTCGTATGAGGCCATGAGGGCTACGGGAAAAGCCCTCATTGAGGCCTCATTTACTATCCCTCTTAGCCTCATTTCGTATGAGGCCATGAGGGCCATGAGAAAGCCCCCAATGAGGCCTCATTTACTACCCCTCTGAGCCTCATTTGTTTTGAGGTCATGAGGGCCATGAAAAAATTCCCTGAATGAGGTATAATTTACTATCCCTCTTAGCCTCATCTCGGTATTTAACAGCCATATCCCCAGGCACCCCAATTTCGGCACCCCTCTTTGGAAAACGTCTGGCCTTCGGCACCCCTTTTTAGTCGTATGAGGCCGTGAGGGCCATGATAAATCCCTCAATGAGGTCTATTCTACTATCCCTCTTAGCCTCATTTGTTTTGAGGTCATGAGTGCCATGAAAAAAAATCTCTCAATGAGGTATAATTTACTACCCCTCTTAGCCTCATTTAGGTATTTAACAGCCATATCTCCAAGCACCCCAATTTCGGTACCCCATGAAAAAATCCGTCAATGAGGTATAATTTACTATCCCTCTTAGCTTCATCTCGGTATATAACAGCCAAATCCCATGGAATCCCATTTCTGGAAAACGTCTGTGGCTATGTAATTCCCTTTTTTGTCATATGAGGCCATGAGGACCACGGGAAAGCCCTCAATGAGGCATCATTTACGATCCCTCTTGGCCCCACTTCTTTTGAGGTCATGAGGGCCATGAACAAATCCCTCAGGGTGGTATAATTCAATATCCTTCTTCGCCTCATCTCGGTATATAACAGCCATATCCCATGGAATCCCATTTTTGGAAAACGCCTGTGGCTATGGAATCCATTTTTGTCGTATGAGGCCATGAGGGCTATGAGAAAAGCCCCCTTTGAGGCCTCATTTACTATCCCTCTTAGCCTCATTTCTTTCGAGGTCATGAGGGCTTTGAAGAAATCCCTCAACGAGGTATAATTCAGTATCCCTCTTAGCCTCATTTCGGTATTTAACAGCCATATCCCATGGAATCCCATTTTTGGAAAACGCCTGTGGCTATGGAATCCCTTTTTTGTCGTATGAGGCCATGAGGGCTAAGAGAAAAGCCCTCATTGAGGCTTCATTTACTATCCCTCTTAGCCTCATTTCGTATGAAGGTCATGAGAAAGCCCCCCAAATGAGGCCTCATTTACTATCCCTCTTAGCCTCATTTGTTTTGATGTCATGAGTGCCATGAAAAACATCCCTCAATGAGGTATAATTTACTATCCCTCTTAGCCTCATCTCGGGATTTAACCGCCATATCCCCAGGCACCCCAATTTCGGCACCCCTTTTTGGAAAACGTCTGGCAATCGGCACCCCTTTTTAGTCGTATGAGGCCGTGAGGGTCATGAAAAATCCCTCAATGATGTCTATTCTACTACCCCTCTTAACCTCATTTGTTTTGAGGTCATGAGTGCCATGAAAGAAAAATCCCTCAGTGAGGTATAATTTACTATCCCTCTTAGCCTCATCTAGGTATTTAACAGCCATTTCCCCAGGCACCCCAATTTCGGCACCCCTTTTTGGAAAACGTCCGGCCTTCGGAACCCCTTTTTAGTTGTATGAGGCCATGGGGGCCATGAGAAATCCCTTAATGAGGTCTATTCTACTATCCCTCTTAGCCTCATTTCTGTTGAGGCCATGAGCGCCATGAAAAAAATCCCTCAATGAGGTCAATTTACCAGTTGTCCTAGCCTCATTTCGGCATTTAAGGATACGATCCAGCTCCCATACAGCTCCTATACAGGCAGTCTTACCATCGGCTTCCATCGTATCTCCAATGCTCCAAGGCCACTACTTGTCTATTGTCTATCTGTCCTATCATTAGTTTCTACGGCAGGCTAGTGCCATTGCGACCTTGTACCAGTACTATTGACTAAACTATCATCCATTAATATGTACTTGTATCACTACATCCTAGCTACACTTATCTCAGTCTCGACTGTACCCTCGGTCAGATTGCTTCATTCCCCCTGTATATATATAAACGGGCTACAGAAGGCATTCCGTAATTGAGATTCCTAGCCGATTCCGTAAAGTTGGATTCCGGGTTTTAACATTTTAACACTCGAGGGTATGAAAGGGGCTGATAACGCCCGTTTATTATTGTAAGAACCCGAACAGATAAAACATGATAACCAACCACTACAAAACAGTGAAGGTACAAAAATGAACGAAGATCCAACACAACCAAGATCGAAGTGAACATAATATAACAACGTGCAAAAGATGGACTTGCTGGAAACAACTGAACAGATCCAACTCAACTAAGACTGACAGGATGAAGTCGAAGAAGATGAAAATCCAACACAGCCAAGATCGAAGTGAACATAACAAAGTGAACGAAGATCGAAATTGTTGGATTGATCGTACACATCCAAGATCAAAATCAACAGAACAAAGTGAACACAGTTTTGAACTATAACCCCTAAATATAACCCAATGTTAACCATCTTGAACTGAATAAAAGTTTAACTGAATGAATCTCAAAAAATTGTTTTGAACTATAACCCTAATGAAGGTATATATAATTAACACCCCCTTTGAACTATTTTAATATACTCTATGTTTTAACTATAGCCCTAATGCAAATATAACAGTGTGAATCCGTTTGAACTGTTTGAGTGGACTTTATATAATTAATATAAATAATATTAACACCCTTGAACCGAACAAAACGAAGATCCAACACAACCAAGATCGAAGTGAACAGAACATACCAATGACTGAGCAAAGATTGGGCTCCATAACAAACGTTTTAACAGCAGCCATAATGAAAATATAACGAAGGTGATTTGAATTAACGTTTTGAACTACAACCCATTGAACTGGATTCTTCTAATAGGGAAATGGAATACCCTCGATTGTTAAAATGTTAAAACACAGAATCCAACTTTACGGAATCTGCTAGGAATCTCTATTGCGGAATGCCTTATATAGCCCGTTATATGTATACAGGGGATTATTTATTTATTTATTGGTGTTTTAAGGTCACATATTTATGCACAATGGCTAATCATGACCGTGACAGTTTTTACAGGTGGAGGAAGCCGGAGTACCTGGAGAGAACCACCGAGCAACGACGAGCAGCTGCCAGCTCCCCAACATCGTAACTCCGCACTGCAGCACAGGCAGGGTTAGATTGGTTGAAGACATGTGCACCATCGGGTATACAGGGGAAGTGAAGCAATCTGACCGAGGGTACAGTCGAGACTGAGATAGGTATAGCTAGGAAGTAGTTATACAAGTCAATATTAATAAATGATAGTTTAGTCAATAGTACTGGTACAAGGCCGCGATGACACAATACTGCTGTAGTTGCTAATGATAGGACAGACCGACCATTGGCAAGTAGTGGCCTTGGAGCTTTGGATATGTGATGGAAGCCGTTGGTAAGACTTCCTGTATAGGAGCTGTATAGGAGCTGGATCATAGGTATCCTTAAAAACAGAAATGAGGCTAAGAGGGCTGGTAAATTATACCTCATTCAGGGATTTTTTCATGGCCCTAATGGCCTCATCAGAAATGAAGCTAAGAGGGTAAATTAGACCTCATTGAGGGATTTTTTCATGGCCCTCGTTGCCTCAACAGAAATGGGGCTAAGAGGGATAGTAGAATATACCTCATTGAGGGATTTCTCATGGACTCATACGACTAAAAAGGGGTGCCGAAGACAAGACGTTTTCCAAAAAGGGGTGCCGAAATTGAGGTGCCTGGGGATATGGCTGTTAAATACCGAGATGAGGCTAAGAGGGATAGTAAATTATGCCTCATTGAGGGATTTTGTTTCATAGCCCTCATGACCTCAAAACAAATAAGGCTAAGAGGGATAGTACATGAGGCCTCATTGAGGGCTTTCTCATGGCATGCATGGCCTCATATGAAATGCGGCTAAGAGGGATAGTAAATGAGGCCTCACTGAGGGCTTTTCTCATAGTCCTGATGGTCCCATACGACCAAAAAGGCTTCCATAGCCACAAGTGTTTCCAAAAATGGGATTCCATGGGTTATGGCTGTTAAATCCCGAGATGAGGCTAAGAGGGATAGTAAATTATACCTCATTGAGGGATTTTTTCATGGCCTTCATGACCCCAAAAGAAATGAAATAGGGCTAAGAGGGATAGTAAATGAGGCCTCATTGAGGGCTTTCTCATGGCCTCATATGACAAAAAAGGGATTCCATAGCCACAGGCGTTTTCCAAAAAATGGGATTCCATGGGATATGGCTTTTAAATACCCGAGATGAGGCTAAGAGGGATAGTAAATTATACCTCATTGAGGGATTTTTTCATGGCCCTCATGACCTCAAATGAAATGAGGCTAAGAGGGATAGTAAATGAGGCCTCATTGAGGGCTTTCTTATGGTCCTCATGGCCTCATACGACAAAAAGGGATTCCATAGCCACAGGCTTTTTCCAAAAATGGGATTTCATGTGATATGGCTGTTAATTTTCATGACCCTCATGACCTCAAAAGAATGAGGCTAAGAGGGATAGTAAATGAGGCGTCATTGAGGACTTTCTCGTGGCCCTCTTGACCTCAAACGACGAAAAAGGGATTCCATAGCCATAGGCGTTTTCCAAAAATGGGATTCCATGGGATATTGCTGTTAAATACCGAGATGAGGCTAAGAGGGATAGTAAATTATACCTCATTGACGGTTTTTTTCATGGCCCTCATGATCTCAAAAGAAATGAGGCTAAGAGGGATAATAAATGAGGCCTCACTGGGGGCTTTCTCGTGGTCCCCATGGCCACATATGACTAAAAAGGGATTCCATAACCAGAGACGTTTCACAAAAAGGGATTCCATGGGACATGGCCATGTTCCAGTTTATAGGCTTTTCTGCTCTACTTGAGTATACTCCGATTCGATCGAACTCACAACGCCCCCCCCCCCCCACCCTCGGTACCGTAACACTACGTGCTAAGTCGATAAAATGAGGAATCCGTATCAAATGAAGTCTTTTTTGGTGATTTGAGGAGATTGTCGTGTTGTTTGTGGTAATTCTGCGATTCGGGAAATTACCCTTGTACAAAAGAACATACCCTCCGAACATACGCCTGTCCTATAAGTGGACTTTGGGTAACATGGCAACCACGTGCAACCATAGAAACCAAGAAGGCGGCCTGCAGTATACAAAATGGACAATGGAAACATGCATTACCCTAACAACACGTGCTGCGCATGCGCAGTAATACCACGTATCACTATGGGAATGGCGTCACAAGATGGCTGTTCACGCGGGTTACCATGACAACCAAACCTGCCACCTGACTATGACGTCACTTCCCCCTCCGGCTATCCTCCGGCCAACCGGGAACCTTTCATCCCTCTCCTACTACTCACAATAAAATAGTTTTTGTTTCAATGAGGAAGTTTAAGGGGGGGGGGGGGGGAGGGAGGGGGGACTTTTGTAATATACATTGGTTATTACCACCCAGATTCCGAGAAAGGGTATTGATGCCTCGACCTCTGCTTTGTGCCTTATGTCGGCTTGTCCTTTGAATATTGAAATTTGATAGAGAGGTTCTCACAGATTTCCTTGCAGTGCAGTATGTAGAACTGAGGTAGTTACTTGATAAATTGTCCTTTGAACTCGATGATGTATACCCAGAGATGAAGTCTCGATTTCAGTACCTCCGTAGAGCCCTATCCAAGATCTCCTGAAGTGGTAATAACCTGTATTCATATATCCAACTGCAATTAGCTTTTCATCTGTGGATTAAAATAATTCATGTTTACAGAAATAAAAAATGCATACAAGAAACTCAAACATTCAGCTTGTTTTCCTTTATAAATTGAGCGTCGTGTCTCAGCGTCATCGTGGAAGTGTGATGATGTTGGTAATATCCCACCTACAGTATGTCCGCCGTGGACTGCTCACCTTCCACGGGTGGACAGTATTTCCATGGATGCAGTAATATAATATTGACAAACATTAATAATAGGAATATTAATCATCAAAAATTTAACTATTGAAGCACTGCATACAAGCCGGTGCTTCATTAATTAAAATATTTAATATGGTGATTTGTATTACCTGGTAAACACATGTATGGACATCACTGGCTATGCGTGGACTTTCGAGATAAACCATTTTCAGTATTCAATAAAAAGGGAAGATGTACCACCCTAATAATTATTACAACAAAGCGAAGATGATCTCCGGATTCTTGTCTATGAGGTAGTTTGCAATGACTGTGATAAACGTTTAATTATCCCTCGGGTTTTCGGTTTGCAATTTGGGCGTACCGTACAGTCTATAATCCTAGCCTGTTTTGGAATAAAGATAAGAAGTTAATCGCAACATGTATAATCCAGTCACAGAAGAATTAACTCGTTATAGTCAGTGGTGGTCTTTTTAGCTCACTTGACGGAATGTCCGACTGGGATACTGCCGTCGTTTGGTAGCCGTTGTCTGTCATCTGTTGTCTGTCATCCATCATCTGTCAACTTTTGTATATTCTTCTTCTCCATATTCACTGAACCAAACTCAAGCAAACCTTGTACAGACTATCTTTGGGATACACCCTTCTGAGTTTGTGCAATATCCGTTTCTAAGCCCAGTAGGCTTGGGGCATCCCCCAAAAGCTCCAAATCCTTTAAATATCCATTTCTCATAAACCATCTGACACAATACTTTTATATTGGGTACGCGACATCCTTGAATGATGGAGATTCAAGGTTGTTCAAAGAACGTTTCTCGGGTAATATTTGGGTTCATGTTGAAAGAGGATAAATTGACGATACTTCGCTTAATTTCAATTCTCAGAATTGCTTGCCCAATTTGAACCAAACTTGGTATGTAGAATTATATGGTAACATATACTTTGATTTATGCCAAAAATACTTTTTCACTTCCATGTGGGAAAACAAGAAGCAAAAATAGAAGAAATATTAAACACCATATTTCATGAACTGTATGAGTAAAAAAATGGTATTTGGTATGAAGTATCTTTGATGTAGAAGAATCAGTATGGAAAAAAACAATATTGGTTTCTTTGCAGGGCGTGGCTCGCAATTTAACACTGCCGGTAAAGGGGAAATTCCGAAAAAATATCTTCCAACCAACTGCTGACCATAATGATTCCATACGTGGTAAGCAGCCTCCTTTAATTATGTAGATTCGTGTTTATTCCAATATGTCTTTTCTGGCAATATTTGTAATGGAAAGGGCAATGGCCAGGCCCAGTCAAAAATGTTAGTTTTGGAGCTGATCAAATGATTAAAACCGAAAGTTTTATGCAGTGTTAGTCGCGGGCAACTCTTGATTTATGCTTACGCCCTATCCCAGCCCTACCCCAGACCACACCCCCATGAACACCCTACATTGCATCTAGGAGCACCATGTTCAGACCCCAATTTAACACTGTTGGTTTTGGGGAAAACCAAACAATCTTCTCATGAACTACTGGCTGTTAAGATTTGAAATTTGGTATGCAGCTATACTGGTCAAGATTTAATCTTGTTTAATTTACATTCCGTATGTAATACTAAGGCTCATTCTTGGAAGAGCAAACTTCATGGCCACGCCACCAACTTCTATTTTTCAGAACTGGCTGATTAGTCTGAACTTGATTTCCGCCAGAAAATTATTTTTACGTCTCCAATAGGGGAGTGTATACGAATCACCCTGCCATACACATCATGCCATGTTAGTCACGTCACTTCACAAGATAAATATTTTACTACAGGGCCAACTGTAACCAAAATTGGGACATATGTCCACTAAAGCCTGATGAGTTTTGCTCAAATTGATCTGTCCCTTCCTTCTTGAGTCCCAAAGGGAACATAATTACAAAAATAAAACTTTCTACAGAACCACTATACAAAAGTGTTAATTTCTGTCAACCAGTATCTTCACCCATTCAAGTTTGTTCTAATCAAGTTGCTGCATCTTTATTTGGGCTCATTTCACTCCTATAAATTCAAGTGTGTTCATGTCAAATTGCTGCATTCATGTTGCCTTTGGGTTCCCAAATGCAAAAGTGCTTATTTCCTTTTTTCGAAAACACAGCACGGATAGTGTTGATCTTTGGGCTCCTAAAATTCAAAAGTTGTAATTTTTTGGCATTTGTTTCTATATTGATGTGGCTTGGTTATTTACCCAGCAGAAAATGTTCCTGCAATTAATATGTGTGCCATCTCTGGTTTCGGCTTCCCCAAGGGTAGATAAATTTAGAAACAGCATTTCGTTTGTTAATATGTCATCGAACAGAACGTGTTGATTCGCAGCAAGTAGCATGTGTCATTCATAAACATTCAAGTTTGTTCAAGTCAGGTTTCTGCATCCATATTTGGGCTCCAAAATGCAAAGCGTTTTAAGTTTTGCTATTTTTTCGTCCGGTTTGATCTGTCTTACCTTTTCGCGATCAACTATTAGTGCACCGAATATATGTGCCCTGTCCTATTTCGGGCTCACAAAGTGGAAATAACTTGCAATGTCTGGCATTGTTTTGTGAAATTCGTACACTGTGTTTCCCTTGTAAAACAAGTAGATTAAATTTATTCAAATGTGAAAGACATATTTCCCACCGCATGACGATCCAAGTTTGTTCAAATCAGTATTACTGTACACTTTTTGCAGATTTCCTGATTCGGGATTGATATCGAATCGGCCTCATGATTCACGTAATTTCGAATCGGATAACTCGTTTTTTACGAAGAGACGATGGAAAATAAATGTCTTCTGTCAGTAGAATCATATCACAGAAATAGAAGATTAGTTGCCTGTTCAGTGTTCGATTAATTAATAATAACATTGTTACAGCGCTACTTTATAAAGTTGAGCGAGGCAATTCCGCGCTGCACTTTATAAGTCCTGTTCTAGCAATGTGACTTGCGACACCTTCACTTGGGTACTTGTAAAATGTGGCACATGCAAACCGCACGGACATAAGGTATCACAAAACTAAATATGTTCCCATAGGCCACCATTATAACGTTCAGGCGAAAACAATATGATCGCATCACCTTAATTTTGGCATTCAAATATCTTTAGCAAGTATAGCCCTTCAGACAACTTTTTCTGACCAGAAAACATGGGGTCATGCAATAAATAAGAGAGGAAAAATTACACGGATGGAAGTAGTGGTCGCGTGCACATATTTTTCATGGAATTCCCTTCAAAAACACACAAACAGTAAATTGTATTTTTTAGGTCCAAAAGTCCTCAAATCACCCTCTTTTTTATCAGGAATATTCAACAACAATGCAAGATGTCATTGATGTCACGTGTATTGAAACAACGTATATTTTCCCAAGGCTGTTTATTTTTAAAGATTGTATTATTTCCGAGTGCAACATTTCAAGGCGGGTAACTCTAATTCAAATATTTAGTTCAGCGATACCGATAATTATCCCCAACTCTACCAAAGAGACATTTTACCACTTTCATGAGATAAAATAGTCATTTCTACATTATAATCCAACTTTTGGCTGCTGCTGATTCAAAAACATGGTAAATTTGCTCTTTTAAGGAAAAAATGTCGAACTGTGTCAAACGGTCTTAAACACTGCTATTGCCTCCAGAAGATTTTCCTAGCCTGTTACCTAATAAATTAGCTGAGAGGGATGAGAATTTACAGTTTTCTTTAAAAACTACCCTGATCCCAAAATAAAACTAAAATCTGCATCAACCCACAATATTTGGGGACAAACTCTGTCTCATTTAACCATTTAACCATTTAACCAAGCAAAACAGTGTCACAACCCCCACGAAGCAATATGAATGTCAATTTTGTTTCAAAAACTGGAGATGCAGCTAAATATTTCACCAGTATATAAAAGGACCATTTTATCCTAACAACTGATGTGAAATGTTCTTCTACTGATGTAAAATATAGCCCTGAATAGCACCCCCCCCCCCCCCCCCCCGGTATGCCTCTTTTTATCAAAGTCTGTGATACAATTCATAAATTAATTTATATTGACCCAAAACAAACGTACTGTGATATTAAATTTCCCATCTGTGATAGTTTTTAAATCACATTCTGGCTTCTGAAGATATTTCATATTGTGTTTGATGTATTTTTTTTCAATTTTTGTAAAGAAAAGCCACAGTTTTCTCAGGTAAGACATGTAGAGTCATTGGTATGGCACTGACAAAGCATAAAACAGTGTTTTTTTTCAAAAGAATGACCAGTACCTGCTACTGTGGTATCTCCTAACACTGTTAAAATGCCTAAAATCATTAAATATTGATTCTATGGTGCTATACTCGTGCTGTAAGTACAAGTGCCCATAATAGCACTTTCACAACTTTTTTTTTAATCCCCACAGACACTCATTCTGACAAAAGAGTGAAATTGTAGAAAATATGTTTCCAAAGAGGAAGAATCAGACATTTGCTTCAAGAATATAGTGGTCTTTGATGGCCTCCATTATATCTTCAGTCGAAAAGAAATATGATCCCATCACTTTAATTTTGGCAGACAACGTTTTCTGACTAGAAACCATGGGGTCATGCAACACAAAAGGGAGAAAAAATGACACGAACGGAAATACAAGTCACGTGCGCATATTTTTCGGGGAATTCCCCACAAAAACACACAAAAAGAAAATTGTGTTTCTTTCCGTCCAAATGTCATCAAATCACCCTCTTTTTATTAGGAATATTCAACAACAATGCAAGATGTCAATAAAATGTTTCAAATGTTTATTAAAACAATATATTTTCCCAACGCTGTTTATTTTTAGACATTGCATCATTTCCGATGCAACATTTCAAGACGGGTAACTCTAATTCAAATATTTAGTTCAGCGATACCATAAGCTGTAATTAGGTAAATAATAGGCCATTTCGGATATAATGTTTTGCCCTGTTCTTGATTCGATTCGATTCGTCATCGCACTCAGCTTCGATTTGACATTTGATTGACATTCTCGTTCGCAGGGTTCTATTTGCTGGTATACTGTTACAAAAACATGAAGTGACATGAATTGATGTCGTCAGCAACAGCACGGCCGCCGTGGATTTGTCACTTTCCACAGGTGGGCAATATTTCCACGGATGTAATAAATTAGATTCCAAACAGTAATTATAGGAATAATAATAAAAATTTAATTAATGAAGGACCGGGTAGAACCCGGTGCTTCATTAATTAAAATTTTACTTAATGAAGCACCGGGTAGAACCCGGTAATTCATTAATTTAAATTTTGCTGATGATGATTTTTATTATCATCTGGTAAACGCATGCATGGACATCACTGTTCACGCGTGGATTACTACCATTCCCCGGTGTCTGTACTGTATATTAAAGTATAATATATCTAACCGTGCAACATATCTCTTCCCAAAACAGACATGCTAACACCCTTTGTCACACTTGTCAAGGCATCAGAATAATACATGAAATGAAATTTTTGTTGGTTCATTTTTCAAATTCTCTCCAAGTGGTTTGAAGCATGGTAAGTTTAGTGTATTTTGAAAATTTTGCCCATCCACTTTCATTTAGCAACGCACTCTCTGGACGTGACCTTCTAGTCCAAACATCTTTCCGATATGATTTCAGTCAGAACTCAAAAGTCACGTTTAGTAAAAAGTTCGTTGCAAGATAGCCAAAACAGTACATCATGCATTGTGGTCCAAGTTATTTTCTTTGATACCAACATTCTCTAAAAAGGACGTCCTTGGCATAATGTCTGGAAATAGTATGGTAATGTATTATGTAAACTGCACTTCAGATTAAAGCTCAAATATGGGTTCCAACAGCCCACTAGTTAAAATGGATATATGTTTTCAACCACCGCTCCTTGCATATATCCTAAATTAGGCTTACAAATTACAAAGTTACAACAAATGCCACTTGGACACTACACAGGAATGAAATCATGTAGCTATTCATAGCTCTGTTGAACAAGGAAGAGGATTTTTTGTGATTCTGGGATGCTACCACAAAAATAGTTGCCCAATTTCCAGTAATGTAAAACTAGGGAGTCCAAATATCAACTTATGGACTTAACTTGAACAAACTTGAACTGTCCCTTGCCCCACCCCCACCCCACCCCCTCTACAACCAGCATTCTGATCTGAAGAAGCCGATTTTAAAGATTATTTCTCATATTGGTTTGAGTTAAACTTCAGACTCCAATAGGGAGGACAAATATTAACCAAGGGACTCTATTTTTCAAACATGAATCTGACTCCTCTTAGGGACTCCTCTTAGGATGGCGTGTATCACATACCAAACGATTCTGACTGGGGGTTCGGGATTTTTAAAGTATATTCCACATATTATACTGAGTTAAAATGTGGGCTCCCTCAGGGGCCCAAGGATGATGTATACCAAATATCAAAAGATTCTGACTGGCGGAATATTTTTAAAGATTATTCCTCATATTGCGCCAATTTAAAATTCAGGCCCCAATAGACAGCCCAATTATTAAGCGATAGACATGCTTTGGACAAACTTGATTCTGACTGCTGGAATGATTCTGTGTGCCATATACTAAAATATTCTGACTTGTGTTTCTAGAGAAGAATAGTTTAAAAGATTATTCCTCATACTGGGCTCTTTTAATATTTGGGTTCCAATAAGGAGCCCACATATGAACCCAGGGATTGGTTTGAATAAACCTGAGTCTACATATATCAAATGATTCTGATGGGTGTTCGCAAGAGAAATTATCTTTGAAGAATGTTCCCGATATTGCACCAAATTAAATTCAGACTTCAAAAGGTAGCCTAAATATTAACTGAGGGACCTGACGTGAACATACTTGAATCTGACAACTTCGCTCAATTCATCTTTGCCGAACCTGCAATATGTCCAAATATATTTATCTCCCATGTCTGAAACCAAACGTGTGTTTTCCTACCAGTCGATTGTGATAAAGAGTTGTTAGAGCTGTTACGTGAACCAGGCGACTTCTCAAAGTCTCGTCAACCCATCTGGGTATTTAGGAAACCATTAGCGACCACTTTGTGTTCCAGACCACTGACCGGTAGCTAATGTGAACCACTGGTTGGAGACCAGTGGGTACTTTTGAAGACTGCTGTTTGGGAACCAGCATCGAAGAAACCATTGTCGATGGACCCGAGAAACCGTACTGCTATCAGTTATGGCTACCACCCACTACTACCTCTGACTCACACTATTGTCTTACTTTTTGCAACTACTACAGGTCCTACTGCCCATTGTCTTACAGGCTCGCCGTTAGTACAGCCGGTCATTTTCCACGAGTGGGCACTATTTCCCAGGACGCTATAATAATAGATTTCAAACATTAATTATAAGAATAATCATCAACATTTAATTGATGAAGCACCGGGTGCAAACTGGTGCCTCATTAATTAAAATTTTGTTGATGATGATTTTTGTTACCTAGTAAATGTATGCGGTGGACATCATTGCTCACGCGTGGATTACGATCAGTCCACTGGGATTGGACTGCATTTGTCTTGCAGCTGACCTCCACCACTCCTACTGCTACGAGTCTTACCACCCGTGCTTCCTCCAAACTTACGCATCACTTTCACTCTCAGTCTTATGCATGGCTTTCTTTACTATTCCTATTCTCTTTCAGAAATATGGTTGTGTACTAGACCCAAGTCACGAGCCAAGCGTATACCCAATACATGCCTCGCGGGAGCACATGCCAGAAGTGCCCAGATGTACGTGTGTGTTAGTGCAAAATGCGCATATTACATACAGCAACATACGCACATACGAGTTGTTTACTCCTAGACCATAGTCAACCTCATAGTTCCTTGCTCATAGATTATTGAACTTCATGGCTCCTGGCTCCTACATAACCATTGGCAGTTCGGGTCCCAATATCCTGGCCATGGTTGTCCCGTTTCTACAGTTGCCCGTACTAATGGCGAGTAGCACTTTTACAACAACCTGCCCTGTGACTAGATCTTCTCCCACTACTACTGCTTCTACCAGTACAGTTTTCACCCTGCACTACAGCGTTCTACCAATACTACAATTACCTTCTAACATTATCCCGCTAATACTACAAGATATTTTGACTGCTATCTCTTAATAGTACTACGATTGGCTTCCACCACTAGGCCACTACTGCTCACTGGCACTGCGACCAGCTTCTAATACTACTGACTCCTGCAGCTGCACTACAATTTGTTTGTCCATGGGAACGGTTAACAGACATGTTTCCTACTTCCACAACTAGTCTAAAATTGTCCTTGCCTATGATTGCTATCTTTAACCACTATTAGTGTTTAACACTAGGTCCTCCTATTATTGGTTTCTTCTACAAGGTAATTACTACTAATTATCACTGTTGGAACATGGGACTGGTGTTCGATGCAACGCAATTATGTGAGGGTGTATAATGTGTCTATTCTGCATGCAGTTCATTAACATGTGCGGGTACTGGGCGAGTGTGGGGGATTTCGACATAGTAGTTTACCATAGACGGATTATGGCCACGGTTAGTCCGTGGCGCTCCTATTTTCCACGGTTTGCAAGTGGATTAGTGGTAGAAGTTAAATGCAGTAGTGGTAGAAGTCTCATGATTCATAGCTTATCAACCCTTTGAAGTTTGACAACTTTGAAGATCATCTTAGATGACCATGTGCGCGTAACTGTACTAACATGTGCGTACAACAGTACATTACAATACAATGGGGAGCGGGTCTTTTCGGCCTCGGGAACATTCGGCCCCGGGAACATTCGGCCTGGGAACATTCGGCCTGGGAACATTCGGCCTTCGTTTTCAACAAGGGAGACTAAGAGATATGTAGTTATATCATTCTCTTTATATTTCTCCGATGCTTCCTTAACTTCTTAGATACCTTTGGACAAGCAAGTAAGCGAGCAAGATTGATATTGGACTCGAATGAATGAAAAGTTTCAGCGCACCGAAGGCACACAGGGATGATGTGGGATTTAAATCTCTTGCGCGACCAGAATAACTTTGCTTTATAATTTTATTTCCTTATGAATACTGAAATCGCAGTTTGTTGGTTGTTTTAGAAAAACAGAAAAAGAAACCCAAACAGTCGCTGGTTTGGGAGTAGCCCCAGCATGTTATCCATAACGGTTACAAAAAGGAAACAATCCACCGATATGTGTTTCTGAAAGCTGAAGCAATTAATGAAATGAAAGGTTTCAGCGCGCAGAAGGCGCACAGGGACGATGTGGGATTTAAATCCCTTGAGACCCGAACAACTTTATTTTCTTTATAACTTTATTTGCTTACGAATCCACGAGAGGTTTTTAAAGCTGGAAGTCATCCATCAACCTATAAGGGAGAGTGATATAGTTACAGTCTACATAAAAAAGTTTAAGTGTTCAAGAAACTGTAAAAACAATATATATAATCAGAAACAAATTGTCAAGGTGAGTTTTCTTAAATGTCTTTGTGGACAAAATCAATCCATGATAATATTACATCTGGAATAGGCGTGTTGACTTACAACTTACAAGACACGCTTTTTTTTTTGGGGGGGGGGGGGGCACGATACATCAGGAAATGGACGTGAAATGATAGTAACTACATGTATCGTTTCACGCTCATTTTCTGATGTTATATGTTGCACGCCCCACAAAAAGTGCGCGCCCAAAAGTCCCAAAAAGCAGCGAGCAACTAAATGCGCACCTGGGTTTTTCAAAATCGAAGGACTGTTCCAGTAAGCAAAGTTGAGTTTAACGATAGTTTATAATAAAAAGAAATTGTGGTTCAGTTGCAAAAGTTAAACAAAATGTACGATATAATCTTTTTACCGTCGTGTCCCCGTTTTTCTCTAATTCCGTGGACTGGGTCAGGGCAAGTACAAATCAGGTCCGGGCTAGTAATTTTTGAAGTGTCTAGACCGACATGTCGGGTGCATAAAAACGTTAATGTCGAACCCTGTTGTTCATCTAAAATTTCAATATTCTCTAGAACAGCCACAGGCTCACCACCTTTTAACTTTTGTGGGGTCCGAGAAACATTTATTAATCTAACCTGAACTTCCGGTTGACTAACATCAACAATACTTCGCCCCAGCATTAATCCATGATGGTTTTTCATAAACCCTGAGTCGGGTTCACACAAACTCTGTCCAATTGGTGGGCCGTCAACACGACCCTTCACGATAACTTCCGAAAAGGGAGGTACTGTCAATCACTCAATCAGCAATACAGGAATTTTATTATTATTTTCCTTCAAAAACTCAAGAGAAAATTTAACCCCTAAAATCGTAATAGTTTTGTCTGGTAAGGAGATCACTGAATTAGTTCTATTCATAAAATCAATTCCCAGGATTGCATCAAATGAAAAATCAGTCACAAAAAAATTAAATTTGTACACATTCATACTTACCAACAGTAACAGGCAAATCAATTATCCCTTTCAAATCAATGGGCTGCCCATTCGTCCCCACAACACTGCGAGGAGCCTCTCTTACGCGAGACTGCTCGATACCCAAAATCTTATGTAACACTTTGGTACTGATTAAACTCACCGCCGAACCCGTATCCAACAGGGACTTAACATTTTCATTCAAGACTTTAAGAGTCAGATAACTATGACCGATACTCTCAGATGGGAGGGTCCTTTCTATCATAGACTGAGGTTCGACCCCTACCCCAGTCTTTATTCGTTTAAATCCTGTTTATTGTCAAACTCAGACTTGTGCGACCAGTCACCTTTACCTCTACCTCTATTCCTACCTCTACCCCTCTATTTCCGTAACCACCTCATCCACGACAACCTCTATAAAAAATATTGCTGTCCTGACCTCGACCCTGCCTGAAAACTCCCTCCTTCAACTTATTCTGTTCAATCTGAATCTCTCTCAACTGTCCTTTTAAGCTTTCCACCGCCTGGGTTAATGCACCAATTCCGCTCGAAACCTCCGATTCCCCAACCACACTAACCGAAGAAGGTACCTCTACCTTCTTATATGATTCTTCATCCAACGCAGCCAGTACTGCCGCACCAAGGGTCTCAGGCTTAGCCCTGAACACTTGCATCCTAACTTCATTGTCCGTCAGCGCCGAAATAAATTTATCCTTCGCAAAATCGTCCCTAACATCTAGGGGAACCCCTGGATACGCCTTTCTTACTAAGCGCCTAATGTTTCCCGCTAACTCAGGCAAAGTCTCCCGCTGTGACCTACGTCTGGATCTTAATTGGGCCCTATATATTGCAGTACCCTTAAATGGATCAAAACGATCTCGCAAACTCTGCATAACTCTATGTGAACTGGCTTTAATTTCCGGGTCCAAATCTTCATAAAACTGTAAGGCGGCGCCTCTGAAGGACACCACTAAAAACTGACGAGCCCGGTCTTCAGACCATTGGCTAATCCCAACACATTTCTCAAAATGGGATAACCAATCAGCTACACTGGTGGTTCCATTAAAGGTAACCGGCGTAACAATTGGCTTACGCGGATAAGCTTGATTGCCATCACTATCATCCGACTGCAAAACTCTCGCTCCAAGCTGAGTTCTAGGCAAACTCAATACTTTCTGCTTCTCCCCAAAAATCTTATTATTTTGAACCACCCTGGGCGTTTTCGCCGGATCAACCGCGCGCCCAGCAAAAGCTCGACGTGGAGTGGAATCTGCCGAAACTGTCCCAGACGTATTAATCATTTCAGTGCAATCTCCGGTTTGATTACATAACTCAACAATAGAATTCTGCAATTCATCACTCAACTGTTGACATTTTAAAACAGTCGAATCAACCTTACTAAGTTTTCCCCCAGGAGTAGGATCAGGAGTAAGGGTGACATTCCGAAATTCCCTAGGCCTAGCACCTCTGGCCGTTATATCAGCGGTCAGAGCTTCCGAGGCATACATATAATCATCCAACTCATGACTAATTCCA
Organism: Pictodentalium vernedei; assembly: GCA_031216915.1. Taxonomy (NCBI): domain Eukaryota; kingdom Metazoa; phylum Mollusca; class Scaphopoda; order Dentaliida; family Dentaliidae; genus Pictodentalium; species Pictodentalium vernedei. The sequence continues at coordinate 340,387,958 of CM062297.1, forward strand.
GTAGCCATCTTTGAGAAATATAGCTTCACCCCAATATGACAATTTACCACAATGACTCGACTGCAGCACTATAACAAACCTGTCCTCAAGCACCACAGAATCGAAATAAAATAATAAATTTTCTTGTCAGTCCACATCGATCGCGTTGATTTAAAATTTATCTTGTCAATCCAAATCAATCAAGTCAATTCAAATTTAATCCAGTCCAACCAATCAATCAAGTCGATTTAGAATTTATCCTGTCGGCGACGCCAAAAATCTGTAAAGAAATTGACCCAACCCGCCTTGCTCTCCCCCTGCGCCGATGCTCTCGGCCCGAACTCACTCACATGAAATGAGTTCTGGCCGACAGCCTCGCCACAAAAGTCAACCAAGGTCTAGCCATGACACAGATTTGTTGTCGAGGGGTTAGATACAAGTTCGTCTTTCCAAACCGAGATAGATTACCTTAATTAATTACCCAGGACCTGTGTAAAATTGTCCCACGCCGCCTTGGCACTCCTCTCGCGCAGATGCTCTCGGCCCGAACTCACTTACATGAAATGAGTTCCCCCCGAGAGCCTCGCCGCAAAAGTCAACCAAGGACTAGTCATACACATCTGTAATCTCAAGTGACAAGATTCAATTCCACTTTGAACCGCGTTTATTGGCCTCATAGATCAGAGCAGGGTTTCATAGAAAGGGCTATATCCTAGAAAGGAATAACAACAAGTGGCGAATTTGAATGTCTATATATATTGTCCATTTATATATTTACAAACTCTCCCAGATTGTATAAAAGGAGTCGGGGATATTGCCATTAACATTTCCATATGAATCTCACAAATATCTATTTTCCAACAGCGGCTACTTTGCACCTTCTATACTCATACAAAAAAAAATAAATTACACTTCTACCTCGCCATAGATTGCACTTTCACCAAAAAAAAAAAAAAATCTAGGCAATCTTCCGAACAGGCCGGACTTATCAATTCAATCATCCGAGTCCTCTTCCCCGGCGGAAGAGTTTACATACCAAATATATCTATAAATATTCACAATTGCTACTACCCCTGGCTAAAGAAGGGGAGCACATCACAGGCTGGAATCTAAAGTTCCAACAACCCAACACTCTTCCCCGGCGGAAGGGTTAGGCTACCAGTCATAAATATCCACACCTTTTCACACTAAAGGTGAATCAGCCTAAATCCCTCGCACCCAGAATTACTATCAACACACCAAAAATATGCCGTTGCACCGTAACAGCCTATCTATCAACTATCATTTTTCTACCCCCTTAAATCAAAAGTATTTTTCCAGGGGTAGAGCCATAGCAATGAAATGAGACTATTGTTAATCACTGAGGTTGCCAATTGGGTGTGTGGGGGGGGGGGGGCAAATCTGTCGGCCCACCGAAACTCGCCCTATGCCGATGTACATCGATTAGGCCGAGGCATCTTATAGCAAAGTAAGATGTCTCGGGATAATCGTGAATAAATTTTAAACGCTTAATTAATAAAGCTTCAACAAATGAATGTTTCGGCCCACGGCGAGGATCGGAAGACCGTATAATCTAGTATAATCTAGTGACCGGCCCTGGGGGGGGGGGGGGGGGGTTGGATGTTAGTACATGCGAAAACCCGGAGGAGACAAAATCAAAACGTCTTACCTCGTTGAAAGTCCAAATTATTCTCTCGGAATTGGAATACAAACCAATACACAATATCTTCTCGGTCACAGAAAACCCGTTCGCGCTTACCAAATGCGTAGTGTGCAACCAATTTTTGTCTTGCCATTTAACTTCTTGGTGTTATCTAATGTTGAAGAATGCACAGGTCTCAAAGCTCCTGATGGAATTGGACTATCAAGGGTTGTGTCTGATAGTACGCTAAAGTGGTTTGATGTACTGAAGACAAGTGAGTAGCAAAATGGGGAGTAGTTTGGACATCCACACATTATACAATCCCAGGCTATTCCGGTATCATTCACATGTTCATGATATTGTATTGTGTCCATGGATTGGCAATGTGCATGGTACCATTGATTACACGTATTGCAAATAATACCTCTGTCGTCCCAGGCAACCGTCTTGTCACATGTTCCACATGGGTATGTTTAGTTGGTTTGTACTGAACTGCTTGATGGACCAAGGTTGAGTTCAACATCATTTGAGACTGTTAACAGAATCATTGATAAGTACAATAGTAGATTTCCTCTGTGCTCGGTCTTTTCCATGGTATAGTGTTCTTAACTAGGTACAAGAACTGGAGTTTTGGTAATAGTTCCGTCCTATTCTCGTTTTGGAGACTGGTATTTTTGTTTGGGTTGGTGTAGTACCCAATTGATATAAGGAATAAGAAAAGAATTTTCCAGGGCATGGTATGACTATGTAGTAGTCTGTGCTGCTGCAATAATATTTCTATTTCTATTGCAACTGATGAGGGTGCCTCACCTAGATGCAACAGTATCAACAGTATCTTCTGGAAGTTGCAGTATATCTGACTGATGGAGGTGCTCCACCTAGTCTACTACTGATGCAGGTTGACTGGCGAAGGTGCTCCGCCTAGTCGTGATTCCGGTAGATAAGCTTGGGTGCCTCACCTAGTTCCCATGCAGTGAATTGGGTCTAATGTAATTGATAGTGTAACATACCTGTCCTTTAGTGTCGTTTCTTGAGTGCTTTTTCAGTTGAGTTTTGATTCATAAGTGGTTGCTAGAAAGAAGTGATAATGTCGGTCGAAAACTGAATAATGATTACAAGTACTTGTGGTTTATGATTGAACTGGTGAGGGTGCCCCACCTAGTTCAGTTACTTAGTGGTAGGATCAAGCAAGCTTTACAAGGAGATGCATAATTTCAATGATTTTAATGAGGTGGTCCCTCCTGCTGCACGATTTAGAATCGAGGCAATTACAGGCAGCGAAAATATGGCAGCCGACAAGCTCAGCCGCCAGTAATGAAAAACATGGAATAAAAAGAGCCATCGGCTGGCTTGGGCCAGGGTGGACCCATCCCTTTTTGGGTTTCGCTGTGGCGTGAGTGTAATATAGTAAAATGTACATATATTCGATGGGTGTTTGTAGTAGTTTGAGGTAGATGTCGGGATGTGACGAGAAAGCTGAAGAGGACTTTTGGACGCCTGAGCCCCAAAATGTGCCTCTGTCAGTCGAAACGCGGGTGGGGGTGTAAATAGTTGTTCCCATACTTGACAGTGGTGTGAGAGGTGGGCAGAAGGGGTCTTTTGGTCGCATGTGCATCATATGCACCTCTGCCGGTCTAGAATGTGTGTATGCGTGAGGCGCCATCCCTCTGATTTGTTTGGAAAAACTGGGAGTATGTTCCTTGGTTGGGGTGGGGGGGGGGGTTGTCAGGGAGATGGCCGGTTTTCTCCGTTGTTAGTATTAAAGTGTAAATAATAATATAATAAGAATGATGATAGGTATAATTATAGCAATATAATAATAATGGTACTAGTTGTAGCAGTAGAAAAACAATATTATCACTTGTTTAAATAATTCCTTTTAATTACCGCAAGTTTTTCTTAACGATAGTATCATATCACACAACGGACGATCACGCCGGTTAAATTCAAAGATATCGGGTTCGCTTAATTTGTAACCCGTTAAAAGAAGGATGTTCGCGAACCGAGAGACTAATAAATCTGCAATTCGAACAGGATGTCAGGGCGCTTAGATAATCATTTCAAACATTCTCGATGCTAGCTGGCGTTGCGAATTTTTAGTGTCACATCTAAGATATAGGCTAGGTATTCAAAGTAACCAATTTTTCATTTGCGCTGTGGTGTCGGAAACTTTAAGTAAAGTCATTAAAAATGCATCAGTTGGTTAAAGTTCTGCATAAATCCCCGACCAAGCGAGATGTCGGGCAGACAGTGTTTGGTGTCTCGAGGAGAGAGCTGAAGCGAGATATTCCCTCTGATTGACGGATAGTAGCTCTCATTTGTCGGAGCCAGACCATGAGTCGGGGCTAAGTGTTAGGCTATAAAATTAGCGGTTAGGGGCGCCTCGTCGCCAGTAGGGCCAGTAAAAGTTTGAGAAGTTTTTGTGGTAGTAGTGATTGCTCGGTTGCGCAGGGAGCTCAAAGATTGGTGGCCAGGTAGTGGAACTACGCTGAATAAGGGACGGCTAGCGAGTGAGCTGCCGTATGAACATTTTCGGTAATTTAAGTGGCGATCGAGGGTGGTGATGTGATAGCAAGTGGTGCAGAGTGGAAACGTGTTAACTTAATGAGACTCAATACATCAAAGTCGGAGAAGTGTTGGTGAATATCTGGACGAATAGCGTGTGCATAAGTGGCACCAAATATCTAAAAGAGCACAAGGAGAATGGTCTCACGTTCCCAGCATGACATTTATATTCAACCGAGGCGTCAGCCTCGGTTGAATATAAATTTCATGCAGGGAACGTGAGACCATGTCCCCTGTCAACACACAGAATAACGTATATGTCCCGTTCTTACACAAGTAAAATTGAATTCAGGTGTGTGCGTCGCAAATCGTTTCATTCGAATCATTTTAAAATTTGTTGTTGTACAGTGAATATTAGAAAGCAGACGTTGTTTCGTTAAGGTGTTAACTTTTATCATAACAGACTGGAGTGATTTCCCTTTATTCAATCTTTACGTACGCAATCAACGGGGCGAGATGCTCTTGATTCGTCTCAGTTTATGTTACAGTAGATTAATGAAAAGGGACCTTATAATCTAATCGGTTTCATAAATAATTACCCATGTTACATAACTAATCTTTTTGAACGTAATAACGGTACTTTTGTGTGTATTTTACTTCAGTTAAATGTATTTGTCTCAGTTGATTCCAAGTGAAAAAAGACAATGCGATGAACCGTTGCTCATGGCAACGAGACGCTTTCCTTGACAGTGGACATAAGAATCGCTGACAGTAGACATATGCGCGTGCCCGGCGACATAAAATAAAATCAACGAGGCATTGACCAATCACTGCAAGATATTGCGGTTGGTATCGGGACATAGGTTCACGTGCAGAGTCAGGCTGCACTCCCAGAGTCGGGGGTGAGTGCGATTGAGCCTATTTCTCCCAACCGTCCCACGTGGTGACACATTCGGCGACACAGAAAAACACAATTACTCACGAAATCTCCAGTTGTATAACTCATACGTTGATCATAAGTTAAATATAAATATTATCTTACGTAGTTTTGAAGCCAAATGGGAACTTTTGAGACATGTCATTGCGCAGTTTCTTTCCATCAATGGCGCAGATTCGCAGGGAGACAGATCTGATAGGCTCAGATTCGTTGCAAAGCAAATCACTGAGACTTCTCGGAATAGTTCTCACAAAATGGCCAGTATCACATGTAAATAAGTTCGGTCGAGAACAAGAAACAATTCTTCCTGACAATACTATGCCTATAAAAGTATTATAAAGTATATCATTTTGACCAACTTATGAAGTATATCAGTTCGAGTCATCGGTATATTGGTTGAGTGGTATACCAGTATATTCTATCACATATTATCGTATTAAACATACATATGAAATGAACACCCATATAACTTTCTGTGCTTTATTTTCAACATACATATGAAATGAACTTTAGGTGCTTCGCAGACAAGGAATTACCCACCCAATACGAACACACCCAGCGAAGTGTTTCCAATAAGCACAAAATGTTTTCTTATTCCACCATGCCATGGCTCTGACACTCCCTGTAAACTGTAGTTGTTATAAGAAATAAATGGTAGATCCGTTATGTTCATTTAGTGGCGTCCTCATAGCCCGCACCCCCCCCCCCCCCCTTTACCCGTCCCCTACCCAAAAAAATCAAACTTCAAATTGCTATCTGACCGTGATTTTCATGGAAGCGTTTACAAATAATGATATGAGCCCAATTTTAGACACAATTTTGGGACCTTTGAAGACCACGCCAGGTGTTGTAGAAACGCTCAGACATCGATCCCAGGGCGTCCATATATGATGTTTTTGTCATGGGAGAGATTCCCCAGACCCCCCCCCCCCCCCCCCCCCCCACTAACGGGAAGGAGCACACCTTCCTTTTTTCCATACCTTCCATTAATTTTTATTTATTTTATTTCTTTTCTTATTTCCCTTTTTCTAATAATATATATTTGAGAGAAAAAAACATCATATAATAAATGGGCACTACTATTCTCAGGAACAGAACATGGAACAGAAACACGAACGGGTACCTCATCTCGGGAACGCAGGAACAGGAAAAATGGTGATTAAAAAATGAAATTGGATTCGCGATTATTAATGGCTTCTTACCAGGTCAAAACCACAAAACTCACCTTTCTTTCCATCAGAACAGCTAAATTAGAAGTGCTGTCAATGCGGGGTATTTGCAGGTTTTAATTTACACGAAATTCACAGGAACAGTCACCGTCGAAGAAACGATTAATTTGCAGGGGAGGAGATTTCAACAGCCAAACACGATTGGTGAATGTGCAAGCAGCTTCATGTTCATGAAATAATGGACTGGTTGGTATATCGTCGCCTGAGTGCTAGAATGTTCTGTGTCACTCAGGCGACGATATGTCAACAATATGCTAATTATTCTTTTTATTTGTTGTTTATATAATTCTATTTCAGTATTATTACTCTTTTGCTTTTGACTAGTATTATTGTTTTATGATAAACAATTGAAAAATGTGTCATGCTTTTGTGCATTTTTTTTTAAATTTCGAGAAACCTTTTCGAAAATGTTTTTTTTTTATAAACTGCAGAGTTAAGAATTAATTTACAGGGCGTATCTAGTTCACATTTTGTTACATCAAAGGTAAAAGAGAAGTTACACATATTTTTTTTTTTTTGGGGGGGGGGGGGGGGGGTGGGGGGTGGGTAGTGATTAGTATTAAGTTTAAAACTAAAATTTATGTAGAGGTTTTGTCAACTTTTCATCTAATCTTTGAAGGGGTAAGTTACCTGAATTTTAATTCTTTCCGTTAATTGTTGTTAAGCTAGAAACACAAAAGCGAAATCTGTGAAAACAATATTTTTTGGGGTGTGGGGGGGGGGGGGATGCGGGAATGATTGTCAACGCCTAAAATGTCCAATTTTTGAATTTTCTTATCGCCTCCCCAAAAAGAAATCACGTTTAGTTAATGTGACAAGATGAGATTGGAAGCCTCGGGGGAGTTGAGACTGCAGTGTTTTAGGCCATGAACTCTTATGATTGCAGTTACAGCGACACATTTGAGTTACAGCGGTGATTGATCCAGTGCCATCTAGAGGTAGGGGGAGCAGATTGAGTTGTAACGTTTGTTGACATTCTAGGGATCAAGTTGTATAATGATAAGTGGATTGTACGGAAGACATTGCTAACGGTCTGCGTCACTTTGACATCGCGTGCGCATATGACGTCCTATGTGATTAGCATCGGCAGTCGTTTCGAGGATTTATCTGAAATTCACTCCTTCAACGCCAGTCTTCAATGACATACCCATACTATGTACACAGAGCCGTAATTACACCAACCATAGATACCATACCTGATTTTATATCTCGCGTGACTTTCCCTTGCAGGCTTCCGCTATAAAATACATTCCGTTTATACCCCATGTGTCGCATTCAGCTAGATGGTGCAGAAACATATTTCATGTCGCCTCCTGGAAATGTCGGAGAGTTTCCGGCAAAAGAAGCCTCATTCAATCCTAATATACTGCTCACGTAGGCCCATAATTCAGTGTTGTTCGTCAGCACAACACGAAACAGAAGACAAAGTATTGAAAAACATGACATTCCACACATATCTTATCAAAACTATAACCAATTAAACCCGAACCGCTACCGTCGACCGCCTAAGTGTTACAACTCGATGACAAATATGTTCCGTGAGGCTTTCCTCAATCCCTCTTCTCGCCCTCAAACTCCTTCCCCATCTCCCGTAATACCAATGATACTTGCTGGCTGCCAAAGCAAATGGTTGTCCTCCGTGTTCTGGGCACCCGTTCACAATATATCACATGTCCCTCCCATCAAACAGGTTGTCGCGTATAACCTTGCATGTGCGCTGTTCTTCGTCAATAATTCTTAATAACGGGGCTATAAAACATCCAGATATTGTTTGGTTTAAGAGCCAGAAAAAAATATCTCCTAGAATACTTAGCCCCCTTACCCTGCCCTCTTAAATTATGGATCAGAAATGCAATTAGTGTCCCACGGAAGGGTAATTTATGAGACCTCATCAGTTGTGTGGTAGAACTATCCCAGTATCAATATACGCTTGTTGCATGAACAATCTCTGGGGCAACACAGTATTTATAACCCCTTCTAATGGGATACCCGCCCCTTTTTCTGTGTGATATTTTGCACCTTGGTGTTGATGTCCAGGAAATAAAACATAACAGATAATTTATTGTATTTTGATGTATTCTCCAGCAGTGGTGCTTGAAGTTACATTTGACTTCCTGCTTGCTCTTAGAGATAATAGACTGGTGATCCTGTATCGGTTTCATCAAATCATCTGCGATAAAGTTTATACCATTTAAAATTCCATTTCGCACAGACAAATATTTTGAAAACATTTCCAGACTTATAATTTGTGTTTTAATAACCTCAAATGTACGCGTGCAATAACGCATGTAAGAGGTCGTAAATACTGCACATGGTGTGCTATGACGAGAAAACAAATAAAAAAAAAGTTTAAAACTTGACGCAGTTTCACGGCTTTATGCATATTCATTCAAACAACGGCATTTTCCATTTTAAATCATCTCTTTAATCTAGCATGATATCTTATTGGTGGTATAATGTGATCAATCTCTGCTTGCTATGACGGTACTTAAAATTCAACACCGTTGCCACAATGGAGGCCGAAAGTGCAGATTCTCTGAGTTTTGGAGATTGCTGTCTTTTGAATCCTCCATAATCGCTAATCTGTACGAATTTGAGTGACACCAAATTCAAGTTGTTGCATTTTTTCAGCGATAATGCACCCATCTGTTTGACAGTTATCGCCGACATAGTCCCCAAAAAGGACTTTATTTTGAATATCCTTGTTAGACGAATTGCGATTGTTTTCCTTTTTTAATGTCAGTACGATGGGGAGTCTGACAGTTGCTCGCCGTTGCTCGGTGGTTCTCTCAGGGTACTCCTGCTTACTCCACCCATAAAATTGTCCCACTCGAGGTGACCCTGGCTGTCGAAAGTGTCGTTAAACCCCAATAAATAAATAATTAAATAATGAAATGGCGACTGGAAGAGCTGAACTTTAGCCATAAGTTGTCGAGCAGGAGGTTCTGAGGCCTCGTTACCTGGACTTTTTGGTGGAGCCGACATGATATGGGTTTTTTCGCTCCATCTGACTGGATCCGGTATTTATTTATTTATTTATTTATTTATTTATTTATTTATTTATTTATTTTTTTATTTATTTATTTATTGGTGTTAAAGGACATCACATATTTCTGCACAATTTCTAATCATGACCACAACTAGATCCGGTAAACGGTATATGTAATGTATACTTTTGTATGCTATGGTATGCATTCATGTGAATATACAGTTATTTATTTATATATTTATTTATTTATTTATTTATTTATTTATTTATTTATTTATTTATTTATTTATTTATTTATTGGTGTTTAAGGTCACATACTTATGCACAATGGCTAATCGTGACCGTGACAGTTTTATGGGTTGAAGGAAGCCGGAGTACCCAGAGAGAACCACAGATCACCGACGAGAAACTATCAGCTCCTCAACATTCTAACTCTGTTCAAGCTCTGTTCAAGCAGGGTTATAGCGGTTGAAGACATGTGTACCATCGACGTGCAGTACGCCCCAGTACACGACGTCATCGTGCCTTCATGTAGGCAACCGGGATAAAGTGCCTTGCCCAAGGACACAACCCGGGTCGTCCCGGATTGAGATCGAACTCGGGATCTCTAGCATAGAAGTCCAACAGTCTACCACTGAGCCACCGCGCTCCCCCTGAATATACATGACTTTGGACATATAGTATGGGTATATGATGGACGATTGGAGGATAGGTGAAAGTTTTCTCGAAGCTTTTTCAAACGAAAGAATTGACGCTGCTAATTACATCGTGGTGGCATTATGTGCACGCGACGTCAACGTGTCCGTCTTTCAGATCCACTATACAATGCGACATGACAAGGCCAGGGTATGTTAGGCTTTTCGTATTCGAGAAAATTGTCACCCATCCACCAATCTACCACCAAATGCACATACTAAAAGCCACGTATATAAATACCAATTAGTGATGCGGATCGGACCGCAAAAACAGGTCAGATGCCGCTCCAGATCCGGGCATGATCACCCCCGCTGTATTGGTGCACAGTGCTGCGAGGTTATTGGTAATTCGGTACGCTCTTTTTTACTTAACTTGCAACTTGCTCTGTGAAATAACGAGCAGATCAATTTTGGGACACGTTCCCTCTGCAGTTCAAGATCGAGTCATTCCAGATAGGAGACGCTTGCTCATCAGGTGTGGAGGCATAGGTGATACAATATTTGCCGTAGACTCATTGGAAATATCAATGTATTTAAACAATTTTAAATGGCAATGACGACAAGGGTGCATGAGTAAAATGCCCTTATTGAGACTTCGAAAATCTTATGCTGTACTAGATGTGCAGAGGGCTCAAGGATGTGGTACATCCCGTAAAATAATTGTATGTCGTTCAAATCGGATGTAGTCATTTGAGTATGCTCTAAGTAGTGATGCATACCGGAAACAAAACAATCCGTTATCGTGCAAACCAGTCGCAATAACTAAATTATGCTCTAGGATGCGGTACATGCCGGAAAAATAACTGTATAATCTGCAAATTAGATGCAGTAACTAGGTTATGCCTTGCCGTCTCATGTGAGCATCATAATTACTCCTCCAGTTTGCCCACACGTCCGACATCCACTGAAAACCTGCAGTCATCCCCCAACATCGAACACATACACAGAAGGCACCAAAACCCGTCCCACATTAGTTAGAATAAAACAAACATTGCAGTGGAACTCCTGGAATCGACCCAATGGGAAAAAAACACCAAACCGTGTCCAGGACCGTATCATACCGCTAATGTTTGGGCCCGACCACCAACAGTGGTGCAGTACGGTCCGCACCACTAATACCAATACATGTCATCTCACACTATAGTATACAGTGGTCGCCGCGTTTTAGATCCAGTTGGATGGACCGAAAAAGTGTCCCATGTCGGCTCCACCAAACGTCCAGGTAATGAGGCATCAAAACCTCCTGCTATTTTTCTAACGTCTATAGCGTGGCACTTGCCGTCGACATTTTAGTGGCCACTTGGGAAATAATATCATGTAACTCGATAAAGCTCTAACAAGAACTATACTGATCACTTTATAGTGTGATTTAACATGTCACGTTATTAAAATCAGAAATGCTGTGATCACAACACATCCAAGACAGTTATTCAAAATAAGACGGGTGTCCATTTCGGAGGCCATGTAGGTGATAATAAACAGACCACTGGGTGTATTATGCCTGAACGAATGCAATTTTGTTATCACCAAATTGAATACGATGTAAGTTCAATTTGTACATGATACCAATTACGCATGTATCAAACGATCAAAGTCACAAAAATACAGAAAATATGCACTCCCGGTCGATATTTTGACAGACTTTTGGAATTTTCGGGGTCGCCATAGCATACAAATATTTCTCAACTATACGACCAACACACTGAAATGCACCCCAGGTCAACTTGCGATTAAACGTGTCCGAGGAAGCAGTTTGAAAGAATGTGCACAAAATCGTCAAACTGCCACTATTTTTACCACAATAACGTTTTCGCATCATGGCAGCACATCATTTGTACGATTCACGAACTTCAACATCATTCCTTCCTCCCATAATGTTTTAGTTAGAAAGACGCCAGATATGTCTGGAAATGTTTACTGAATATTTTTATTTGCGAATTGAAAGTGTTGAAAGAATGTTGAATTGGCAGGGAATTTTTCGCATATGATTAGTGAAAGCTATTCTGGATCAGAAGTCTGACATCTCTTGGGACAAATAGGTTATAAACTTAAACTTCAGACATCACTACTTGAGAATTCATCAGAATAGAGTATAATATAGGCCATGCTTTGTTTTATGGACATCGGAATGTAGGCCCTGAGGTGCAAAGTATAGCAAAAAATGGGATGGGTATCCAATTAAAAATCAAAAGGGGTCAAAAACACTATTTTGCCCCAGAAATTGTTTATGCAACGCACGGACCTTGAAACCAGAATGGCTATACTACAAAACTGATAGAGTATCATAAATTTCCTTTTCGTGTGACACAAAGTTCATTTCTGGACCTTACTCTTAGGGCTTCCTCACACGTCAGCCAGGTGGCCTTGATGATCCACCCTCCTCCTAACGCATTGAAGGGCGAGATAAAACTGTCAATATTAGCAAGCATACATTCTGAAATCATTTGGGTTGAAATCAACCCAAATCAATTGGGTGGAGCGAATATGAATCCAATTGGCTCAGCTGATCTTAGAGTGTATCAGGGTCGGAGGGATATGGTGGGGGAAATGAAGATTTCATAAAGAACACGAATGCCTTTCGGCCATAATCAACCTGAGAACAGATTGAACGAAAACAGTAACAATTCAATCCTACAGTCCAAATGGGCACTTAAAGGGTGTTGATTTAGCCCTTTTAAAGCGAGCGGTCGATTCCATTAGAGGATCCAGATATGACCCGATTTATAAAGTAAGACAATTATTTCGAGAATTTGTGCGGTAGACCAATCAATATTTTCAACGAGCAGCCCCAAGGCTGCACGTTGAAAATATTAATTGTTCTACCACCAAACAACGAACATGGACTATTTTAACTGATGATATTGAACTGGCATGAATATACTATCAGGGTTCTAGGGTTTAAAGGGTTAATCGTCATTCATTCTTCGCACAAATATCGAAACATAGAGCCCCAGTTCAGGATAATTTGCTTCAACAGTTATGCACTGTTAGAGGCAATAGTAATGTTGTGGCAGAAGTAGTAGGAACTGATCAAGTAGAAGTAGATTAGTAGTAGAAGCAGTAGATGTAGTTGCAGTATTAGTACAGTGGTACGTGTTGTAGGAGCAGTAATAGCATAGTAGTAGATTAGTAGTGGTAAACCTAGTATTGATAGTAGCATTATGTTACAGACGTCTTAGATTGGTTTTAATCCACGCGTGGGCAGTGATGTCCACGCATTCGTTTATCAAGTAATAAAAATCATCATCTGCGAAATTCCAATTAATGAAGCACCGTGTTGTTCACGGTGCTTCATTAATTGTTTTGTTTAATGATTAGTCCCATAATTAGTGTTTGGAATATAATTTTATTGCGGCCGAGGAAATATTGCCCTGTGGAAGGTGACCAGTTCATGGAGGGCGAACTGTAGTCTTGTTAGTAGAAGTAATACCTGTAACAGAAGTTGTTGTAGTTGTAGTATTAGTAGTACTTCCAATAGTAGTAGTGGTAGTAGAAGTAGTAGTAATAGTAATACTAGTACTAATTATAGTAGCAGTAGTCGTGGTAGTAGTTTGTTGTTGTAATTGTAGTTGCGGTCAGTAGAAGTCATTATACTGATTGTGGTGGTGATGATAATACATGTAGCATTTATAGTTCTAATGGTAGTAGCATCGATGTGGTGTTTTCCTGCTATGATTGGCTTTGCAGTTTTGTTTTCTTTCAATTTCTACTTCACGGGCAAAAGAAAACAAACAAATAAACATTAAGTAGGTTGATATATCACCGATGCCGGATAAAATGTTAAGTAATATAGTTTAACCCTTTACTCAACGCAGACGATATCAAAATTTATTATTTTAAATATCATTTTTTGTAATTTTTCAAAAAATTTCAACCAAACTATATCATGTGATCCCTCGTTGGAACGAGCTCGACGAGCTCGTTCCAACGAGGGGTCACATGATATGGTTTGTTGAAATTTATCGAAAAATAATATTTTTTCAACTGCTGAATTTGCACATTTCGCGGACGGATGTGGCCGATTCGTTGGGTAAAGGGTTAACACCTAGGGTATAGCTAACACTTAAACTTGAGCATTTGGTCTTAGGTTTGAATATTTCAAATCTCAAAGTTTTCAGTTGAATCGGAGAAGATATAGAGGATTCAGGAGATTTTCTTTCGGAATTCCTTTGGTTATTCCAAAGTACAGAAATAACTAGATGGTTTTGAAATCGCAAGCTGATTTCCAGAAGTCATCCAACGAAACAAATCATCACCGAGTGGGTCCAACAACGAGAATGTGTATTGATAAAACTGCACAATGCTTGAGCTAATCGATTCTTCTTTGCCTCTGGGATATTATTATATTGGTTTGTTATGAAACACTGGGCGTAGGGCTGTCACCAGGTGAGATTGGACAACGTCTGTCGCTATTGACGTAAGATCTTGGGTATTTGATGTCGGATTTTCAAAGTGTATTCAACCTGTTTTGAGGAACATGGGTGCTAAAAGTTCCCCTGGTTTAAACTTTATGCAGTGAATATAATATTGACGTTTTTCGACCTTCGATCGCAATCACGTCAAAGCGTTAACAATTTTTCGCCAATTTGGATGAAACTGAGCAATGTGTGTGCCAATCTCATCCACTTAACGTATGGATTATTATTATAGTGTTATGCTATATATCGTTGGGGTAGGGCTGTCACCATATGGGAGGGGGTAGCGTCATATCTCCGGTATATGACTTCGGATTTTCATTTTTTTTAATTTATTAGTTGGGACCATGAGCACTAAAATTCTCTTGATTTCAACTTTGTGCAATAAAATTATTTTTTTGGTTTTCCGACCTTCAATCGTCAATAACGTCACAGCGTTAACAATTTTTCGACAATTTGGATGAAACTGCAAAATCTTAAGCTGGTGCATTCCTTGGCTTCTGGTTATTGTCGCTTTGGGAGTAGGATTGACACCAGACGGGAGAGGGTTAAGTCTGTCGGTATCGACCTCGTATCTCCGGTATTTGACATCGGATTTTGATTTTGTTTAACTTGTTATTCGGGACCATGAGTACGAAAAGTTCCCTTCATTTCCACTTTATGTATTGAAATTTAATTTTAACCTTTTCCGATCTTTGATCGCAACAACGACATAGCGCGTACAATTTTACGATAATTTAGAGGAAACTGCTAAAAGTTTGCGCTAATGGATTCCTCTTGACGCCTGTATTATTATTGTAGTGCTATGGTTTGTAATGTTGGTGGTAGTGCTGTCATCGGGTTGAGGGATAACGGATATCGATATTTACAACATGCCTCCAGTATTTGATGTCGGATTTTGGTAAAAGAAAATGTTCAACTTGTTATTCTGGACCATGGGTACGATAGTGTTCCTAAATTTCAGCTTCATGCACTGAAGTTTCATTTGGGTGTTTTCCGATCTTGCTCGCCAATAACGTCATAGTGTTAACAATTGTCCGACAATTTTGGTGGATGTGGAGAATGCATGAGTAACTTTAATTAGTCCTGCTCCAGTCTCTGATATGTTTTTAGTGCGATGTTATGTAGTTTGGTCGGGCGAAGAGCTGTCATCAGAGGGATGGGATGGGTTCAGGACTTAAAATGATGATAAAACATTGAAAATGACGTTAACTGAAAAATCCCAAACACGAAAACTTTATTTTTTTGTGTGGTACATACTAAAATTTCATGAAAATTGGATGAAACGATTTTATTTTTAATGTGAAAAGGTTGAACCGAAAAATCGGCCACAGTTTTTGAGAATTCCCCAGGTTGGTCAGCTGTGTCGGTACCCCATTTTGGATATGGTTTTTGTTGGAGATGGGATATTCAAAGGTTAAAAGAGCTTGATACATGCACTGATATTAAAAGTTGAAAGAAAAGACTTTATTACTTTCCAAAGTATGATTTACTGGGATTTCCGGGTTTGATTATAAACGATAACTTCACAAGTGAATAATGCAATCAACAATTGTGCTATGTATCCGTGCGCGCAAACGAAGACACTTTGCTGTGGGTGTAATGGGGAGGACTTCATTGTTTTTGGGTTTTTTTAACCCTTTACCTAACATGAAAAGCAGACGACACTTGCAAAAACAATTCTTGAATAACTATTATTTTCATTTTTTCTCTCAAAAACATAGGTTATGACCCCTCATTGGAAGGAGCCCGACGGGCTCGTTCCAATGGGGGTCATAACCTATGTTTTAGAGACAAAAAATGAAAAAAATAATGAAAATTAATTGGCGAGTTTTCAGAATAGCGCTGGCCGTTTTTGGCCGTTGCGTTATGTAAAGGGTTAAATAATATAATTATCGTTAATAATGAAAAGTAAAAAACAGAGTAATCTCTTGACTGGACTGGTTACGTGAAATAATTCATTCGAGGCGAGGGGCTATATTGTAAAACACTCGTGCGCATTCGCGCACTCGTGTTTATACAACGTCCCTCACCTCTCATGAATTATTTCACGTAACCATTCCAGTCAAGCGATTTCTCACTATTTATTACATACCTATTCTATATAATCCCCATCTGCAGGAACACTAAACCATGCGGAAAATGAAAATCTGTTCCGCACATATGTGCTGAACGGAAATCGTTGACAGACTATTTTTAAATAGAAGCGAAATTTCATTGGAATTTTCTACAAATCGTGCTACGCAAATACAATTTCAATCGCTAGCGACAGCTGAAAATCGTCCCATAATTTGCATTGTGTTCTATGTGCCAGTAGGCACATAGAACACATTGGAACTCCGACGACGAAATAGTAACACGGGTTCCCCTAACAAATGTGGTTGGCGATAAAAGGTGTTGTTTATGTTCATAGTTCTCAAATGAATTGCCGAGTGTCCTTCTTATAATTGTTTTTTAGACGTGAAGGCGTGTGATAAACACCGAACGACACAACGGTGTGAATGGGTTAATCGATATGGCACTTGTGCCATCGTGGAAGGATCAAACTCGTGGCTTGCGGCTTCTCGTTCTATCCTTCCGCGCTGGCACACGTGCCATATCGATTAACCCATTTACATATGCATGACTTTTTGTGTCTGGACATTGTGTTGGATAAAGGTGCAAAATCAAAACTCTGAAGTTCCCGTGTGAACTGGAACTTAAGGATATGTGTGCCAAATATCAAGCGAATATGTTCAGTGTTCAACTCTACAGCGTGCCTGACTGAAAAGAAAAGAAAATTGAAAAAAAGGCTGGCGATCGCTAGAAGTCCCCAACTTCGTTGGATGACTTGAAACTGTCTGTCTTAGACATGTCGTTGTCTGTGCCAAAATGGTGGTCAACGGCTAAGCGTCGTCGTTTCGCCTCGAAGCGTGGACTTTCTTTCCTCGAGGGCAACTATTTTTCCTTAATCAAGTCCAAGCTGTGCAATATTAGGTATACCTGGGTGTCTGAGGACAATGTGTGACCTATCATGGCATTCTTCTGTAAAGATTTCTTTCCTGTCTTATAATGTTACAGGTTACAGGCGTTTGAGAGGTTCCAGAATTTTAAAAAAATCTCGTTTATTAAAAAAAATATCAAAATTATAATGTGATTATTCCGTTGATTGAAAATACAAAAGCAAAATGCTTGATTAACCCTTTTACTGCCACGCCCACTATATCAAAATATATGGAGGACCTCTATGTACGCCTGTATGCGAGAAAGGTTAATACAAATTATGACACACTTTAAACTCTATCATCTGCTTACTGCAATTACTCAGATAGTAGGTTTGATCTGCGCATAACAGAACCTACAGATGAGCATCATAAAATAGGTGGAGATAGTCATTTTCGGCAGCAGAAGAGTTAAAACTGCCATGCGAAGCTTCGAAATCAAATTCGATTCGAAATCGTCCCTGCAATTCGATTAGATTCGATCAAAATAGCGTTGATTTGGAAATTTTTGAATCGTCGAGATGTTCTTAAAATCCCACCAGGTGTCTCTTCATCAACAATTCTTCCGTCAGTACCTGGCATCAGGTATCCTGTATAGGATATCTGATGATTGAAAAAGAGTTCAAGGAGGCTTTGTTTCAGACACGACATTGATTTCAAATAACCCTCTTTTTATTGGCAACAATAATAGGCGAAGCAGGCAAGTCACCATTGAATATTATACTTGTGTGTACACTGACGGTTTGTTTTTTGTAAATAAGAAGAAATATCTTCTATTTGTAGAGCGGCGAGAGTGGATTTGCGACTTGACTCGATTGGAAATACTGTGACTGGTTCGATTCGCGATTCGATTCAATCCAAACTTTGAGATTCGCAGCGCCCTATTGATTAACCCTTTACCCAGCGTAACGGAAAAAAAACCGGCCAGCGATTTTCTTAAAAAATCGCCAATTAATTTTCATTATATTTTCATTTTTTGTCTCAAAAACATAGGTTATGACCCCTCTTTGGAACGAGCTCGTTCCAATACGGGGACATAACCTGTGTTTTTGAGACAAAAAATGAAAACAATTAGTTATTAAAGAATTGTGTTTGCAAGTGTCGTCTGCTTTCCATGTTAGGTAAAGGGTTAAGCTCTATCGCGAGCACTTAGGTGGAGGAAAAAATGAAACGGTTTAGGTTTCCCTACCGATCCTAATTCTCATTCCCGGACATAATCCTTTTATATCACTAAGTAGAGAGTAATCGCTTGACTGGACTGGTTACGTGAAATAATTCATGAGAGGTGGGGACGTTGTACAAACACGAGTGCGCGAATGTGCACGCGTGTTTTACAATATAGTCCCTCGCCTCGAATGAATTATTTCACGTAACCAGTCCAGTCAAGCAATTACTCTGTTTATTACTTTTCATTATTAACGATAATTATATTATTTAACACTTTACCTAACGTAACTGCCAAAAACGGCCAACGCTATTCTGAAAACTTGCCAATTAATTTTCATTATTTTTTTCATTTTTTGCCTCTAAAACATAGGTTGTGACCACTCATTGGAACGAGCTCCTCGAGCTCGTTCCAATGAGGGTGTCATACCCTATGTTTTAAGACAAAAAATGAAACTAATAGTTATTCAAGGTTTTTTTGCAAGTGTCGTCTGCTTTTCATGTTAAAAAAACAAAAAAAACAATGAAGTCCCCATTACACCCACGGCAAAGTGTCTTCGTTTGCGCGCACGGATACATAGCACAATTGTTGATTGCATAATTCACTTGTGAAGTTATCGTTTATAATCAAACCCCAAAATCCCAGTAAATCACACTTTGGAAAGTAATAAAGAAATCTTAATCTATGTCTTGTTGAGACCATCGATGCCTTTGATCGACTATATACAGATGATACCCGTGTAAATGATAGTAACGAAAATATTGAAAGTCTTATCGTATCCTTCAACGGAGACCTAGAATATATTAACACATAGTCTCGTCAATGGCTCGTATCATTCAACCCTGCTAAAACAAAATAAATTCTATTGCTCTATGGCAGTAAAGACGAAACAGATTATCCCAACTTGATCTTCGAAGATAGTCCCGCTCCTTCACAGAAGATCACTAGCACCTGGAACTAATTCTACAATCTAATCAAAACTGTGACTTCCAAATAACTGAAATATGCGAGAAAGTCAACGCCTGTCTGTCCTCCCTTTTCAAATTGAAATTAATTTTACATAGGAACCTTTGGAACAAATCTACATGACTTTTATTCAACTTCTATCAGATTACAGCGACGTAGTGTGAGACTGTACACCTGAATATGTAATTCAAAATCTTGACAGACTGTAGCTCGATGCTGCACGCATTATTTCAGACTTAACGCAGTCTGTCTCAACAGGTCAACTTCTGGCTGAACTTGCGTGGCCTCCCTATTGACGCGACGTGAAAAGCACAAATAATGTGCTCTTTTCAACATTATCAACAATTAAGCTCCAAGACACCTCAACACATTATTACCCTCCAGAACACACCATATCTCAATGTACAATTTTCGCAATACCAGCAGACTCACGTATTATAAGGCAAGAACGAAGCGTTTAAAAAAAAAAATTCTCGTCCACCACAAAAAGCTGGAACAACATACCAGATGTTCTCACCGGAGCAGCAACACTAACGGGGTTTAAACAAATCTACACACAACTGAACTACATCCAAAACCACCTCTTGACTTTCGTATGGGTTAAAGAGAGGCAAACAGTTTACGTGCAAAATTGCGCTTAACTGCAGTGGCTTAAACAATGACAAGTGCCATAATTATATTTCGGACTCACCAAAGTGTATGCGTTAAATAGTTTGATATATCATCGGAAATAGACCTCCCTCCTCTACGGTAAACCAACACTGATCACAAAACAAAACGAATATATCATTCTGAAATCTTAAGCGTTGATTCTCGATGGTGATCGCTTCAATTGATTCGATACATGTTCTGACTAGCCTCTCTCCTGTACGAGAAGAAACGTCTTATAAACGCCCTATATCCCTTTTTATACCATGATTACCTATTCTATTATATATGAAAAGCTTATGACATAAATTTTAGCTTTACACATCAACCGTGGTGAACACGCCAGCAATGGGATGGGATTTCGGTAGTTAAAGTTTACACCTACAGCGGAACTACATCCAAGCTGACCTTTGGTGACGTCGACCTAAATGCGAACTTGTCTAAATTTATCGCACGTCGCCTCGCGAAGAGTGAAATGAAAATGGCAATTATTTATTACGTTGTTAAATGAGTTTACCCCATAAAACACCAAAAATTAACAAACATGTATTGTCTCGTGTTAATAAAGCAGCCATAGCTCGAAATAGTATGCTATTATGTTATTAAAATGAAAAAGATCCTGCTTCTTTTTCTATTTCGTTTCGGTGATAAAACTGACAGCGGAAGTACCGCCCACCGATGCTCTTGTAAACAAAAGCAAATTCGCACGTATGTGCGTCTGCTGCTCAGTAAAATCGAGAAAAAATAATAGCGACTCTTAATAATCTGACGATCATTGTATAAATAAAATATACCCAAAGTAGCTTGGTGTACCAAATGTTCACCACTCGTGGTGAAGTGGCGTTAACCGCGCGCTAAAGGCTCGCGGTTAACACCACTTCACCACTTGTGGTGAACATTTGGTACACCAAGCTACTATGGGTATAATCTGTATGTTCGGCACTGGCCACCCAAGTGCTTTCGTGCCGAAAATCAACACCTACTGTGTCCAGCCCTATGTGTTTTTCTGAGTCCATACGGAATTACTTGGCGGTCTGTTCAAACAAAACATATTTCTAGTGTAAATAGTGTAAATCTCTATACATTTGTAAATCAATCTAAATATCCCCATCTATGTATAGATTTTCTATTCTATTTTATTTATAGAGAGGAGATACCATAAGTTATATAACTTGTACTTAGGTCCCTTTCACAAGTTGTTGGCAAATAAAATATGTTCAAATTAAATTAAACTAACAAAAATGGCATTTCCATTTAAAATGACTTCGGAAGATACGTATTGACCGGACTTAAAACACCTGTGCACCTCAAAAATAGGCCATCCATTTCAAACTTGTACTAAAACCAAATAGCAGACGATACTTTAAAAGGAATTGAATACCTAAAAAGTTTCATTTTTTGCCTCAAAAATATTAGTTTATGATCAACATTGGGACGAGCGCGACGAGCTCGTTCCAATTCGGGGGATATTAGACCATGTTTTTTAGACAAAAAGGGAAATAGTCATAAAATTTGAATGGCGATTTTTTTGTAAATGTCGCTGGTAGGTTTCGGTCGTTACCAAAATAACGTCACCAACAAACATTTGCCAAAAAAAAACCCCAATCCCCTCCGACCCTATTTTTCTACTCCATGTAACTTGAACCAGCCGATTTATTTCGCTTATTAGCCCACTCACGTGCACATATCTGGAAATTTGGAAAATTTCAGAACCGGATGCGTCTCACCTCATCCGCTGTTAACCCTTTACCCAACAAATCGCCCGCAACTGTCCGCGTGATATGCAAATTGAGCAGTTGAAAAAATAATTTTTTTCAAAATATTTCAACAAAACCATATCATGTGACGCCGCATTGGAACGAGCTCATTGAGCTCGTTCCAATGAGGGGCCACATGATATAGTTTCGTTGAAATTTTTTGAAAAATTTGAAAAAAATTATATTTAAAATAATAAATTTTGATTTCGTCTGCGTTGGGTAAAGGGTTAAATATAATAATTATAGTAATTAGTAACTTAAACGGGAAATGATGTTCGCATTTCAAAACAGAACGGAGTAATGTCCCTTTGCCCAAGTGTAAGATTGGACCAAATCCGCAATGTTTCGAATCGAATCAAGCCGGCAAATGATTAAAGGTCGACTTGAATCTTCCTGCACAATCCCGCGGGAATTGGTGAATGTTAAAAAATAGCTTCTGTACGTTTCCCTTATGTTTTTAAGTATATATACGGTTACAACATTACACACCACAAAACGTTTAATGTTACAATGCAGTGAACGAGCATACAGTCAAGTGTCAGGAAGCACGGATAGCGTGTTTCCGCAAAATTAGCTCCATTGAAGGTATAAATGTGTCCTTATAGAATTGTGAAACTAATGCTGCACTTGGGCTCAAAGAAAAATATACGAAATTCTTCGACCTCATTCCAAAAACACTGAAATCATTAGAGTCACAGCAGGCAAAAGGTGACAAGTTCGTTTCGAGCGCTCAGAAGGTAAAATATTTCTGCTAAATTACATTCTACTTTAATAACTTTTTTTAGATATACGCCACTCTGGGATAAAGCTCAATGCACACTTTCCAAACTCATGAGATCACCTGATTTCGCATTATGAACTTTTCAACTTCAATAAAATTCAAATGTCAAAACTTATTTTTACCGAAGAATGTTCCAGGCAAAGTTTTCCTGAAACAAATTTAGGTAAAAATAATAAATATCGGTATGTGAAAATTACGGTCAGGGCCTAAGAAAATAGGTGTTTCAGCGTCAACGAGAAGGGCTGCCACAATTGCACTTGAAACACACTACTTTATATTTCTAAATTTAACCAGGAACATAATAAAACTACGGTCAACTCCTGGCGCCACTTAAAGCCTCCTCTCCACCCGCCGCCTAGTACACAGAGATTATAATTATTAGGTTTTCTGCCCTAAGAGCCACCCTCCACAGCTCCCGAATCAGTTTATGAAGTCAAGGACTGAATGCATCTCATAACACTTGATTCGCTCGGTTCAGGAGATATACAAAGCGGACTACCTTCTTCAGGACGAGGAAAATGTTTTGCAGGCTGGTTCCGGTTCTATCTAGAATGCTATCAACGTTTTTTACTGTGCTGAAAAAGATATTCGTTCTGCTCAGAACACTGTCAAGCCTTTTTATGTGATGAATGGTGTCCTTCTGCTCAGAGCGTCGCCCCTAATAACGGTGTTCTTTGTGCCAAAGGTGTCATCAAGTCTTTTTGTGGAACTGGTGAGGCTAATGGCTGCGCTCAGGCCGTCATAGATGTTTTTACGGCCTGGATAATGGTGCTCTTTCTACGCCTAGGTCCATGAAGGCTTTTTAAGACCCTCGTAAATGTGCATGCTATTTCTGTCTTTTGACCCATCATATTAACCCTTTACCCAACGCAAACGAATCAAAATTTATTATTTAAAATACCATTTTTTTAATTTTTCAAAAAATCTCACCAAAACCATATCATGTGACCCCTCATTGGAACGAGCTCGTTCCAACGAGTGGTCACATGATATGTTTTTTTGCATATTACGCGGGCGGGTGCGGGCGATTCGTTAGGTAAAGGGTTAATATCTACGGCACTGATAACTATGCTCTTTCCGTGCAGTGTGTTATCAAGACCTTTTCAGCCCTAATAACGGTGCTCTATAAAATTGCTGCTCGCCGAAATAAGAAATGCCATAAAAAAGTGTTCCAAATAAGAGTAAAACAAATTCAAACTCGGGGATATACCAACTGACTGCGCATCTCATCTCACCTCAACTGAAGATCATACGGTTTGTTACTCTAAGGAGTTCGCGAGGATGGCCAATTAGGCTGTGTGTAGAGGTGGCTGCGTGGTGTGATTAAACCTAGTGTGTCCTGACTATGAACGCCCTAGTCCCTTCTGATAAAATATTCAAACTACATCATCAAGGCATGTCTTCACCACAGGCAAGACATGCTGATTAGGTTGGAATATAAGTCATTCGAAATTATAGAGGAACATTCAAAGTTCTTGGGAGAGACGAAAGAGCTTTCCAACTTCTTATTTAATCAACACGTACACGTATGGTACTTTAGTCCTTTAAATTCTTCCCAAATAACGACGGTAAACATTATGCCCAAATAAGGTAATTGTGCCCAAATTATGCAGCATTTGGAACTTTTCCCAAAGTTTTGTAGTGTTCCGGATAAATATAGTTTCGCCAGTTTTCTCCCATGATTGCAGCTTAGATCCTACGCATCGAATCAAAAATCTGCAACAGATAAATAATAAAAAAAACCAAAACACTGAGTTCGCCAGAGAAAAGCAAGCAGTGTGGACAGTATCGTATACGACACTACCGAAGCCGATTGCTTTTCGCTGGCAAACTCTGTATGATCATGAACTTGAAGCTTGAGATCTGATATATTCATGTTTGTGGCATTTACTATTCAATGCCATGCGTAATTTACATTCAAATAGGACGTTGGCCCTTCACTCGGAAACTAAGAGACCTTCTCGAGTAAACTTTAGCTCAAAGAGGGGAACCAGTGATAATGTCGAAGACCTATAACGAGAGGCAGTAAATTATAATTCTAATGGGGTGGGGTGGGGCGCTCAAAATAAGGCAGATACCAAGAAAAAGAAAATACCTGCGCTTTTTTCACCAGTCATGCAGGACGCAATACGGTGGATTCGTTTTTGCAGTTGTGCCCAAATTAGGCTAATTTGAAGACCTGCTAAAGTCCGACCATGGCTGTCCCCCAACATTTCTAACGGGTAGCACATGTCTCAATTTATTTGACCGGCTGTAGGCCTGTGGCATATGTGAGATGGGTCGGACTCTTGTCTTGATTACTATCAACAGAGACCCGAAATGCGATTAAAATATCTCGACTGGAAAGAAATACTGTGGTTGGGGCTGTGGGAGATTCACCAATATGGTAAAATGAAATATTTAAATTATCATTACCCTCGTGATATTGGAATATATTACCCAATGTACACGATATCAAAACTTGTATTATTTTTTATAAATTTTTAACAGAACCATATAATGTGACCCATCAATGAAACGACCTCGTTCCAGTGAGAGGCCAGTGATGTGGTTTCGTTGGAATGTTTTTCAAACAAGTGATTTTCATCTACTCATTTTGTAAATAACACGGCTAGATGCTATCGATTCGATAGGTAAAGGGTTAAAAAAATCGCATGAGTTCTGATTAAACGAAAATTATCTCTTACTGATAATAACAGCCCTCATAGCTATTGCTTGTACCCAAATACACCCAAATACACCCACCCTTGTATATACCCCTTTCCCCGGAAGACATCTCCCGGGTCTCACTCTGCCTTGCGTACAAGAAGTGAATGTGTGGACAAAATTACTATGATGTAACGGCCTTTTCTTCCGTTGGTTAAATATAACAGTGTTTTACACCAGTTACTAACGATTATACCAACTCTTCTGTTAATGTTTCATTTCATTTTTCAGTTTATTTTATTTCCTTTTGTTGTTTTTTTTTAATTTTTTTAGTTTAGTCGGGATATTTTTCAACGTCTGCTATCATTCAGAGTGCGAATAGGGTGTGGTGGGGTAGAAGGGGCAGGGATGTGTGTGTCCAGACCTCCGCAATATGTTCGGTTTTTCCATCGGAACAATTTCGTCTAGATTGGAACCTTGGATATCGATATTCGCCCTTGCTAGTAAACGTACACGTTCTAACGAGAACAGAATTGATATTGTGGAGAGTGGATTGTAATTAAATCACCATCCCTTGGAGTGGAGTTATCATCCAAAGTATGACTTTGATGTTTTGTACATATGGACAAAACAAAACAAGCAATGTTTCAGCCACTGGACCTCCGGGTTCAACCGGGAACTTTGTTTGTACTTGTTATGCTTTGCAACCAATCTGCTATTATTGCTTGGGTGGAATCGCAACTCTACGGGTAATTTAGTGACAATACACTCTCCACGTACTGTACTTTAGCTGATGTAACACACATTCAGTTAGTCAAACAAAGGGCAGCTATGATACCCGATTCGGATAGTTGGAGTGGGGCTAGCAAACCAATTTGGAGTACGGTATGTGTAAATAAAAAATTGCGTTACGACTATTGCATGAATATTTTATTTATCCACATAACAATTTCTAAGAAGTTTTGAGTTTTTAAACTATAAAAAAAAACATGACTAATATTTCAACTACATTATCAAGGCAGGACTTCGAAGTAGGCTCGACATGATGATGTATTTGCATTTTGTATCAGTCGGGACTTGACCCATCGCAAATAAGTTTACATCCCCTGTTCTGTGATCTTCGCGAAGCCGTTTCCATCAGCATATACACATTCTTCATTTTTATGTTACTCTTCTTTTTTACCAATTTCTTTAAAAAGAAAACACCGGTGGTCAGTTAAGTGAGACAAATATGCAGGAGCTATTTTCCACAGTGTCTTTAAATAACTGTGAGCGTGTGAATACACTCTCATCCGGTTCGGTTTACTTGATATCAATCGGAGTAATGTGGTTATATATATTTGATATTAACCCGTGTGCTTTGTAAATATTTTCAAATGTCACATTTGGCTGAATAAAATTATTTCAGTGAAGTCAGTGAGTTGATTAGGTCTTAATATTCTTATACAATGGTTCGTTCGCCCTGAATATGGTTGCCAGCTGTCGGCAGGGAGTCGCGAATATAACCGATGGGAGATCTTCGATGGTTCGTTTCGACTGTCATGCCTCAGGTCCTGATTGACTGATATTCCAACTACTTCATCAAGGCGTGCCTTTGTCGAAAGCCCGCCTAGATGATGTAGTTGGAATATTATCAGTCGGGAATACAGTAAAAACAACTGAAGACTTCTTGAACATTTATTAATGAATACATTGCTCGAATCGGGTACTAAACACCTCCATTTGTATGACCGAATGTGTGTGTGAAACACGTGCCAGTATTAAATGTTGCATTTTACGTACGGAATTACCAGCAATAGAGAATTGATATTTTAGACACCAGTTCTGTCGAAAATGAATTCAAACGCCCACCTCAACCACCAAAGCCCCCCCCCCCCCCCCCCACACACCACTCCCACCACATTGCGAAACCCCTGCTGTTTTGTATGTTTGTATCAAGTTTATTGCATATTGCAGATATTAATATCTGACCAGTTTTCGAAGGTAAGTGGGAAGATCCTCCAGAAGTTCGGGGAGTGGGGAATACCATAACAAATTCGACAGAAACTATCGATGCAAAACATATAACCCCATACCCCATGCGTTTGTGACACGTATGACACGCGACTATGCATCCTAACTTTTTTGTAGATTCCGTCAACTTAATTTTCTAAAATCAAGAATTATCTTGGGTAGAATAGCTCTGTCTGTAATAATGCGGTATGGTCCACATGCTGATATGATGTCTCTCCCCTTCCCGCCGTTTTCAGTATCAATCTACACCCTCGAGAACAGAGAGAGAAAGGGTGATCCGTAACACACCCACAGAGAAGAGGTTCCATTCAGAGAAAACTAAAATACTGTGAAAGTCAAAAGTACAGAAAGGAGATTGGGGCGCGAATGTCAACCCCGGAGTTCATTGACTGAAGTTTTAGTGATGAGTCCTAATATAATATAATAGAATATGATTTATTATCTGTGAGGAAACCCCATACCATAAGTGTTTAACATTCATCGCCCTCCCTATATTATATACGCGGGAGGTGGTAGCTATTTAATATAATTGTTGAGCTGCTGAAAAATACCATAACCCTTTACCTAACATGAAAAGCAGACGACACTTGCAAAAATAATTCTTGAATAACTAATTTTTTTCATTTTTTGTCTCAAAAACATAGGTTATGACCCCTCGTTGGAACGAGCTCGATGAGCTCGTTCCAACGAGGGGTCATAACCTATGTTTTTGAGACAAAAAATGAAAAAAATAATGAAAATTAATTGGCGATTTTTGAGAATAGCGCTGGCCGGTTTTGGCCGTTACGTTAGGTAAAGGGTTAATCAATTGTAACTTTGAGTATCTGATAGTACTACTTCCAAATGGAACGCTATTTATTCTGGATCCATCCATGTTATTGCTAATTGCCATTGCCGCCACATGTCCACAGCTATACTTTGGAATATGGGCGGATCCAAAGGTGTGTGTGTGGGGGGGGGGGGGTGTCCGCACCCTTTGACCATCGGAAATCTGTGTTGTTTGTCAGGAATATTGTTGGTCGGCGAACAACAGCACTTTTCCTGAAAATCGGTGAAAGCCGCTAATCCAGCTAATCTGCAACAAAATGGTGACCATTTGACGAAAACCCATTTTTAATTAAACAAAATAACCTTCATGTTTCATAAAGCGTCCATTGTGAGTATATGGCAATCGAGTCGTCACGTACACGAAAAACGATCGTGTATTATTATTGTTAGAAAGAATTACATTTTTTAACTGGTTGAGGACGACATCATTTTTGTTTGTCTGAATATGTTCATTAAAATTTGTTTTATTGCAAATAACTGAAGAGTGCCCACATGCACTTTTCAATAATTTGTGATAAAACACATATTAACTCCGCCCAACCACGTAGTGATTTTTTTTAGATCACGGCTGCGGGCCTCACTATTGGCATCGGGGGAAGGGACGACGGGGTCAGGGGGAGGGGCTGGCACAGGGCGCACATGCTCACCCTTACATTGTAGAGAAATAGTCGAGAAACGCAGATCGCCAAGACGGGGGGGGGGGGGGGGGGGGGGGTGGGGGGCAGGCAGAAAGAGATAGAGGAAGAAAGAGAGAGGAAATACAGAAAGAAAGACAGAGAGAAAGATGAGCGAGAGAGAGAGAAACTGTAAGCCAGCATTATCTCTTCCAACCAGTCAATGCAATCGTATCAAACAATATCAGGAAGTGTCTGCACAGAAAAATGCAGAAAAGTGACACCACATCAAGTATAAATGTCTTCGATGGGAATCTACTAGTAGACAACATGACACATTTTACACAGTTATGTTCTGGTGCCTCGAAATAAATGTGTGTCCCAGTGGGTGGTGATGAGACAGTTATCACATTTTTCTGACTTACAAAGGTCGACTCGGGTAGCCAGGACTTGACTAAAATTACCGTGCAAACATTAGAGTTAAATGGATGTGGTCCTAGGAACATCTGAAAAAAATATATGCTGGCGAATTTGAGGTTATATAACTATTTTTTGCATGTGCTTCACATTCAAGGATACCAGTTAACGCTTTACCTAACGAATCGACCGTTTCCGCCCGCATAGTTTACAAGATGAGCAGTTGGAAAAAAAAATCTATAAAATGCAAACAAAACATATCACGTAAATCTCTCACTGGAACTGGTGCGTCGAGCTCGTTCCCCCCAGCTCTCCCATGATATGGTATCAGGCCTGGCATTCTGAAAAATGCAGGAGGGCAAAAAATCGCTCTCCTCGATCAGCTTAGGAGAGCAATTAGTTTTACACAGCATTTTAAGTATCCAACTGAACGAACTGATTGAAACTGAAACCAACAGACTACATCAGTGATTTTATTAACTTTACTAAGGTAAAGCGAAATCTCTTAGACATCTAGATGTCTCACTCAACAACCGAACACACACTTGACAAGACCTGTGTGTGTACCCAGACCTGTTGTCCAAGAAAGTCATACGCCTACCACTACCACCTTCAACCCCCCAAGGGGGTTGAAGGTGGTAGTGGTAGGCGTATGACTTTCTTGGACAACAGGTCTGCTTGAATCTACTGTCACATCCTGGTGCAAGTGCTTCAAGTGACAGTATAGTAGTAATGGTAGTATATTATAGTGTCAATATTCCTTGAATAATTACCCCTCAAACTGTGATGTCAGTTGTTGAACTTGAAACTGACAGAAAAAAAATATTGCTGTGACCCAATTGCTTCAAATGATTGCAACTGTGTTTGGGTATGGTTGCAGCCATTACCTTTTACCACTAAACCACTTTCAAAATGAAATTACGTGATGTTATGTGACTTCGAAGTTAAATTACATTTTTGCTTTACAACAAAAATTTAATGTGAGCATAATACATGTAATCTCAATCATCCCAGACCAAAATATTTAGGAGGGCAATTTTTCGCTCTCCTTAATTCGTTCAGGAGGGCAGTAAGGAGAGCTAAAAAATCGCTCTCCTGAAACTGCCCTGTGGTATTGTTGAAACAAATGTGAAAACATGAGATAAAAAAAGTAAAATAGCAAGTTTTGATATCGTGTAAATCTGGAAAGGCTTATAAACGTTTCATCACTAGGTAACACATTCAGTCACTAGGAACTATTGAAAAAGGAGCGTGGTGGTTACGGCATTGGACATCGATCCCCGCCAGGGGTAACTGGGTTGTGTCTTTGGGCATGGCACTTAATCCCTATTGCCCATGTGGGTGCACGGTGGCGCTGTACGAGGGCATACAGCACGTCAATGGTGCACATGTCTTGAATCAAAGTTAACCCTGTTTGTGCGGAGTTAGTTGTGTTGGGTAGTCTGACAGTTTCTCGCCGTTACTCGCAGGATCTCTCAATGTACTCCGGCTTCCTCGATCCGTAAAACTGTCAGAAACGAGGTGACTCTGAAAAAGTGTCGTTAAGCACCAATAGATAAATAAATAAGAAACCAGGGGGGGGGGGGGGGGCACTAAAAATTTGCAAGACGTGACGTCCTATTTTTTATTCGGCACCTTTTTACACCCACCCACCCACCCACTACGTGCAAATTTTCTACTACCGTTCTCAGACCCCCCCCAACACTCTCCCTTTAGAATCCAAAATAAACTTACCCCAATTGCCCACGTGGGGGCACGATGACGCTGTGTGCTGAGACGTACTGCACGTTGAGGTGCACATGTCTTCAGCCAATCTAACCCTGCCTGTGCTGTGTAGTACGCAGTACCGCTGTGCAGTGTGTAGTACAGTCGTGGGTTATGATGTTGAAGAGATGACAGCTGCTCGTCGTTGCTCGGTGGTTCTCCCCGGGTACTCTGGCTTCCTCCACCCGTAAACCTGTCACCGACACGATATCACCCTGATTGTTAAAGTGTCATTAAACACCAATAAATAAATAAATAAATAAATAAATAAATAAATAAATAAATAAATAAATAAATAAATAAATAAATAAATAAATAACTTGGGTTGAATTTAGTGCATCAGAGAGAATTTTCCCAAAATATTGTCTGCACATTTTCTACATTTCGAACAAGACACTCACCCCCTACTAACGTGTGACATTTTCCCAGATTAAGCCCAATATTCTCACATATAAAGCCTCCTGATGTTGTATTTATGTTAAGTGTGTGATGTACAACATCATCTTTAAGGTTTGAAACACAAATGATGGTTTATATTAGCTGATATATTGATATATTTTGTAAAAATTCAAAAAAATTGCACAAGTTAGAAATGCACATTTTTGGCGCACTCAAGAGACCCACCCACCCCCACGTCACGTCTTGCAAATTTTTGGTGCCCTCCCCCCCCCCCCCCCCCCCCGAAGAAACTGTGAAAATCTTTAGTGGCTTGTTAACACATTCAATCGCCCGTTGACAACATTTAGTTCAGTTCTATATTTTCCTGCATTTATTATTGAAGATACTTCCTGTGAGTACCCTCAGTGAGATTTCTGATGAACAGAATCTAATTTCCTTACACACAGAAACACCAGAATGGGAAAGGTTGGGGTTGGCGGGACTGGAGGAGTAAATTGTCGTGCATGGGGAGTAGGAGTAAGATTTATGGAACATTAGGACATTTCCCCGGGCGGACATTTCTCCATGCGGACATTTCCCCAGCGGATATATCCCCAACGAAGGCGGACAATACTCCATCGATTTCCTTATATATTAGCGGCCATTATGAGGTTATTCTGTTTTTTCTGTGTTGATAAATCCAGGTCCTGGTATCTTCTCTTGTGGCGCTCTATCAGAGAGCGTCCCAAGAAATGACAGCAGATCCTGCTTTTATCAACATAGGCAAAATATAATTCAAATTGTTTCAAATTTTCGCTTCAACTAATATCAGCTGGCTTGATACAGATGACATTCACTCAGTCTTAACCCTTTACCCAACGAATCGCCCGCATCCGCCCGCGTAATATGCAAATTCAGTTGTTGAAAAAATATTATTTTTCCAAAAATTTCAACAAAACCATACCATGTGGCCCCTCGTTGGAACGAGCTCGTCGAGCTCGTTCCAACGAGGGGTCACATGATATGGATTTGTGGAAATTTTTGGAAAAAATTATATCTAAAAAAATAAATTTTGATATCGTCTGCGTTGGGTAAAGGGTTAAATCTTCCTCCATAGAACAAGGTTCTGTTATCTTGAAACTTGAAACGATTTATATTTTATTTTGTTTGCGTTAAGAAAACCAGATCCGCTCACTATGCCAGATGCACAAAAAAGCAAGCAGTTTTAATTATTGCATAAACGTCAGCTCGAAAAGAACGAAATATCACAGAAATGGGGCTATACATTTGGAATTGTTACAAAATCAAAGCAAGCAAAGTCTCAAAAAAATTAAGCCAAAATAAATTGAAATATAATAGAATGTTTGTCGGGGAAATGTCTGTTTTTCTTGAAAACAGCCACAGGGAAATGTCCTCTTGGGAAATGTCCCCACACTAAGCATGAAGTAATGTTCGCCATGGGAAATGTCCGTTGCGGAAGTGTCCGAGTACCTATTTCAGTGCAACTCGTCTTGTAGGGTAAGTTTATATTTTGAAAAGTAAATAGAGGATATCTACGCTATTTTCATGAATATCGGGAATTATCTCGTGAGTATGGACCTAACAGGTTTGTTTTTCACGAGTGCTTGCGCGAGTGAAAAATAATACTTTCAGGCCTACACGAATGAGATGATTCCCGAGATTCATCTAAAATAGCGTGGATTTTCTTTTTGTTATATGCTACGTGCCATTTTACTGCGCGATATTCAGCCCAATTCGATTGCAAACAGTTTCAAAACAAAAACAAAGATTTGCTGATCGTTCCTTTGGGGTAACGTTCAAGACCACGTCATGCGCTGAAACGTGACGTCATTTAGGAAGCTATTGAAAAAAATCATCGTGTGGACCTAAGAGTATTATTTTTCACGAGCGCTTGCAGGTCCACACTCATGAGATAATACCCGACACTGACTAAAATAGGGTAGATTTTCTTTTTTATTATATGCTACGAGACATTTTATTGCACAATATTCAGCACAATTCGACTCCAAATGCGTACGTTTCAAAACAATAACAAAGATCAGCTGATCGTTCCTTCAAGGCGACGTCATGCGCCGAAGCATGACACCATTTCGGAAGCTACTGTGGAATATTTCTCGATTTCTATTGAGTCGGTAGGTATCGAGAAATATCTTTTTGATAATTTGCGATAATTCGTAGACTCGCAAATAATAAAATATATCATGCCCATGTTGCTATTTCTTTACTTTATCTGTAGTGATAATGCCAGATGTTGGCGACAATGCTTAGAAAGCTTTCTAAACAAACTGTTATAAAAATCATCTGGAGAGAGTGGTAATTGTTAATCTCGTGACACACTTGATACGATGCGAGACATGCGCACGGTGTGACAAAATGGTAATTCACTTTTCTTTCCTGGGACGCATCTGCTGATCTCTATCAAATGAATTGCTGTAGCGTCACTGAAAACTGTTCTATTCACAATCTGGACCCGGTCCCTCCCCCCAAAAGATAGCGTCAAGCCAATCAATGCGCTAACTCCTCGCATCGATGATATTCGACGCAGTCACAGTGTGAGGTGTAATAGATCTAAATAGTTTCCCATAGGCGACCAATTATAACGTTTTAATTTGTCCATTCAACCATTTATTTATTGTAAAGTACAGCCCTTCAAACAACTTTTTTGTCCTTAAAACTGGGCGCTATGCAATAAATAATGTGACAAAAATGACAGGAAGGAAACTATCGGTCACAAAACAAACACCAATAGGCGATTGCATTTTTTAGGCGCCAAAAAACATCAACGCTCCTTTCCTGTTCCTCTCCAGTATTCAACAAACAGGCAAGATTTCAGTACAATGCTTTACAAGTTTTGCAAAACAATATTTTCTTCTCAAGGTTGCTTAGTTTCGGAGACTGCATCGTAACAGCTTTCCATTTATTAAATATCAAACGAAAGCGAAGCACGAAAACCATTAACACAGTATCAACTTTCCAAAATCGTTTTCACAATAATAACTAAAAAATGGTCTGAATAGTCAATTTGCCTTGCAGACAGTTCAACGGATGAACTTTGAACGAACCTAATTTAATATTAGGTTGAATTGTATGCGACGATTATTCGATTGTCTGGATCCAATAAATCTTTCAGTTGCATTTCAGAGGAATCTTCGACTGAAAGCGACGCATTTACAGTTAAATCTAGAAGACCCGTCATGAACTGTGCACTTATCGGGGCTTAATTGCGCGTAGGAATTGCCATATCGAGTGGCATCCAAAGCACGGCAGGTTCACCTTGTTGCTCATAGTAAACACAGGCAATGTTTCTGCCAAAGGACCTCCGGGTTACCCTGAGGTCCATTGGCTGAAACATTGCTTGTGCACAGGCCATATTTACAGAATTTGATATCCTAACTATGATCATAACGCGCAGATTGACGTGCTGTTTGTGCGCATTTCATGACAGGACTTTTAGTTTTAACTGTAATGCATTTATTAGATTACCTGAACTGGCGACGAGTCTAATCTATTGTTTCGCCCACGCTTGTTGTGTATTCAGGTACTATCGTTCGAATACCGGGTTAAGCTAATTGGGGAATCCCTGTTTACAAATTTAAAGTTGATTCAAATTGTGTATGTCCGATAAGTCCGAAGTGGGCCCAGCAGGGAAAGAGTTAACAACCCAAGAAGACTGTCGCAAGTACACCGGGCAATTGGATTAGATTCGACGATAATGCGTACATCAGAATCATTGTGTTTCGGGTGCGACTGGAGACGCATAAAATAAAATTAGATTAGATTCGTCCAATATGCGTTCGCCAGAACTGGGGGTTCCGACAAAACGAGCACATCATCAACACATTATTTTTTCCAAGCTATCAAAATACATTATTCTGTCAAACAAGACACAATAGATTAAATATCTGTAATGCATTACTGAGGCAAAATAGGTCTATTAACAGGGAGGGTGATTTTTGGCGATTGTCAGGGTAATAGTTCTCGACATATTAAGATATGTTTTATTCAATAAACAGGTTTTGACTCTATAAGTCGTATTCAATAAACAGGTTAAAAATGTACTGGAGGTATGGTAAATGATTTGGTGTTTAGAAATCAAACACATTTAACAGTGTTATTCAGTTAAGAGATATCCAATAAAGTGGGTTACACTTCACTATCGTTCGACTCTTTGGCGGGGGAGGGAGAGCGTATGCTTTTGGTACGTCGCCACTGGGACAGAATAGAACAGAATGTCAGAACAGGGTTGTAATAGCGATCGATAAAGAGGGGGTATAATATCCTACCCAGACACGCGACAAGCCTTGTGTCTGCGTCGAATATCTTTCCCCACAGGTGAGCTTTCCCCATCCTACCACTCACACAACTGGATGATAATAATAATTCAAATATCCGCTCACCCTCACTTAGTTTTTCCTTGAGTAGTATACCTGTTACGGATGAGCAGATATTGGAATTAATTATCAGCAGCTCCAACATTCAGCACGTTTGTAGCAGTCGGTGGTTCAGGAAACATGGAAACCAAATGTAAAGCAACAATGGGTTAATCGATAAGACCTAGTTAGTTACCTCTTTGAACCTCCGTTTCCTAGAATGGTATAGCCTTTGTGCACACTTACGGTGGGATGGGCCAGTCAATACCAATATACAGGGAGGATAAAATAATAATAACTGCAGTCTGCAGCCGTCCGGCTGCTCACTGCAGTTATTATTTTATCATCAATGCCCCGTGTGTAGACTTCTAATGAGACATGAATGGGACGAAATTATGCCTTGGGTCAAAATATCGATCTTGAGAGTTCAAAGGGATTAACCCTTTACCTAACGCACAGAATATTAAAGTTTGTTATTTTAATTTTTCAATTTTTTTTTTCAAAACAGTTCATCAAAAACATGTCATGTGACTCCCTCATTTTGAACGAGTTCGACAGGCTCGTTTCAATGGGGGCTCACATGATAGAGTGTTGATGAAATTTTTTAAGACATATTTTTTTTCATTGCTGAATAATTTGTACATCATGCGGTGGGTGCTGCTGATTCGTTAGGTGAAGCTTATCCCCAACCACCACAGTAAACTGATTAATTAAAACCCTTTACCCAACGCAGACGATATCAACATTTTTCAAAAAATTTCAACAAAACCATATCATGTGACCCCTCATTCCAAAGAGGGGTCACATGATATGTTTTTGGGTTTTTTGGGGAAAAATTGTATTTTTTCAGCTGCTGAATTTGCATATTACGTGGGCGGATGGTCCCGATTCATTGGATAAAGGGTTAACAAGACGTATTTCATCTGCTGCAAAAGTTAAAACCTATGAAAATGTTATTTTGCTGACACCCAAAATAACGTGTTTTCCCTTCCCTACAAAATCAAACGTAAGAAGGGAATTTTATAGAATATTTTCAAATGGTTTTCCACGGGAGAACGTTTCCTATTGTGACCAAAATGCATTTGAAGGCGCCATTTGATAGAACATTTTCATAATATGGCTCGTGTATTCGGCAATTTCATTTTGGTGTGGCCAACTGAAAAAAAAACTGTAATTGAGCCCCTCCCCAACCCGAACACAAATTAGAAAGGCGTCACAACACTCCTACGTTAAGTACTTGGGGAAATTCTAAAAATGAAAAGGCATCGAATATCGACTTGATATTTAATATATCACAAGTGACTTAAAAATGTGTGCGTAGACCCGGATTTTGAGGCTGGCAGTTTAAATCAGATCTGCGTCACCGGCGCGATATCTTACTGCATGTCACATTATCACACTTACTGTACTGGGTACAGTATGTGCTGTTAGCTCGACTCAAGCTCCCCCACCCCCGCTTATGCCCAGTTTGTATGCTCAAAAACTTTTAGATGCTTACCGTTAGATATTTCAATAACATTAAACTAATTTATATTTCTGGTGTTAATAGATGATTACTCGCCAAATATCAAAAACGTTCAAATTTCAATTGATTCGGTGAAATTTGCGGTTTGATCTTATTGAACTATCCGTTAGGCACTGGTTCTCTCCCTGCACTTCGACTTCTTCCACAGAAGACAAAATCCAGTACATGGCGATCGCAAGTGGTCTAACTTCAAAATGCAGTCCTCGCTGCCCTATAACCTTCCACCGGAGACAAAATTCAGCATAATTGTGGCGATCACAAGCGGTCTAACTACCCCCACTGCAGTTCTCGCGGGCATATAACCTTCAGAACCTCTTCTTCACCTGGACCACAAATAGAGGACGGCAGGTTACTAAATTTCTTATTCGTGCGGTGTATCAAATTGAAAGAAAGGATTATTATATAGGAAAAATGGGCTCCACATTAATGAGCTGGGTTGATAGAGATGTAAGGGTATACATGTATACACTGCAACTTGATGGGCTACAACAAGCAAATGTGCTCTTCATGGGCAAATTTACTTGTTGAAACACAGGTTTCTGCTTCAAATAAACGTTATGGACCCAATGGGGCGCAGGAATTAGCGACGGAAAACATCGCCGCGTGACACACATTCTTACCACGAATGGCTCGTATCACAGACGGTTCGCACAAAGAACGTCTCATACCACAGAGTGCTCATATAATATACGGTCCGTAGTACAGACGAGTCGTACGCAGACACCTCGTGTGCAGACGACCCGTATCACGGACCATTCGTACCATATGAGGGTTGTACCAGAAACAACGCGCTTAATAGATAACCGGTATCAGACGACTCGTACAAGGGCGATTCGTACACAAAGGTTTCGTACCATGGACGACTCGTAATATAGATGGTTCTAACCACAGACGTCTCGTACCACAAAAGTTCCGTACCATGGACGGCTCGCATCATAGACGGAACTAACCACGGACTGCTTGCACCACAGATGGTTCGTACCATAGACGGCTCGCAGTGATACTTTACATCTCTACTTTCTATCCGAAATTTCAACGTTTTAGTTGGTGCTAAGCACAAACTGAATCTTATGAACACTTTAACCCTTTACCCAACGAATCGGCCGCATCCGCCCGCGTAATATGCAAATTCAGTAGTTGAAAAAATATTATTTTTCAAAACATTTCAACAAAACCATATCATGTGACCCCTCGTTGGAACGCTTGAAAAATTTGAAAAATTTGAAAAATTGATATATAAAATAAAAAATGTTGATATCGTCTGCGTTGGGAAAAGGGTTAATGAATTACCAGGCTGTACTACACAATTCGTTGGATTGGAAGCTGGTGGTCATAATTATAAATGTGTATGACATGTTACAAAGGTTTAGAATTACAAACCCGAGTTGTATAATTGAGGGTCTAGAAGGGAACAGCAGGTGACTCATTCATTCGCCTACAAAGTTAATTGTTCATTTCATAGAATTACAAAAGCATATTATAGATTGCATGCATTCAGAATTACACGGATGCATTACAGATTACAAAGGCTGACAAGGGAACCACAGTCAACGCGTATGACAAAAAAAAATTGTTTGTCACTGAATTGCAATCTATATATTTATTGGAGTTTAACGACACTTACGAAAGCCAGGGTCACCACGTGTCGGACGGTTTTACGGGTGGAGGAAGCCGGAGTACCCGGAGAGAACCACTGAACAACTGTCAGACTCCCCAACGTACTAACACCACACAGGAAGTGTTAGCATTATTTGAAGACAGGTGCACCATCGACGTGTATTAGGCCTTAGAACACAGTGCCACCGTTCCCCTACGGGGGCAATAGGGATTTAGTGCCTTGCTATTGAATTGCAATGGCGTATTACTTAATGGAAAGGTTTAGCATTACAAACGCGTATTGCATAAATCGGTGGATTAGAGGGAAACGACATGCGGCTCATTCGATACAATTCGTTCGCATTATTGAATTACAAAGTCATATACAGTATATCAGGGTTTATAATTTATAGAATAGCAAATAACAAGTGTAGTCCTCTTGCGTCTAGATTGCGACCGAACCGTGAAAGAGACCGATTTTATGACCATACACAGTTCTGCAAATTTGCAGTAAAAGAGCATCTATTGCATCATAATATGTCTTTTGAAAGCTGAGGTGAAAATTTCAGCAGAAATTCAGAGAAAATTTCAGAGACGAGGTGATGGGCTGTGGGGTGGGGCGGAGACGGATGTCTCACACTTAGGGTCCTGCGAAGCTTCGAGATTCGATTCGATTTCGAATCTTAAGTTAGTATTCGGTTCGATTCGAAATCGTCTGTCCGATTGTTTCTCTTCGATTCTTTTGAATGAAATTTCTCTTGCTGTCGGGCATCTTAGTCGTCTGACAAAATATGTAGCTGAAATAGAAATTGTACATAAATCTTGTTGAAAATAAACACCTTGTGTAATTTCCGCTACATTAACATAGAAAGTATCTGTACTCATGCCACCATACATGCAAATTCCAGTCTCTCTAGCCACTACTACTTCTGAAAGCAAATTCAAAGGTGCCAAGCAATATCGATGATGAGCTCATGATTGCAAGCAGCTAACCTCGTGCTGTGCACAGTACAGAATTCACGCACCCGTTTATGTTTTTGAACAAAAATCCTCACTGGGTAATATTCCAACTACATCATCAAGGCATGCCTTCGACGAAGGCATGACTTGATGATGCAGCTGGGATATTATAACAGTCAGGATGTCAAGACGCCCGTACTCGACTCGAGGTTCGATTCGATTTCGAATAAGACTCGATTCGATTCAAGATTCGATTCGAAAATATGTGATTCGCAGGGCCCTATCCACACTTGAAACTCCGACAAAAACTTGCAATAGTTCACATTTTCTAGGCTCAAATCACCATCAGTTTGATATTCCGTGCCATATGATAGTAGATGCCATGGAATTTTTTGTGGCTGTAACGGATTCGAAAAGATTAGTGATTTTTCAACAATATTTAATGGCTTTTTTTAAATAGAGTAAATATTTCGTTCCATGACTGCTACAAGGTTACACTCAGGAGACGATTTCTAACTCTATATCCCAAACGTCAGATTTGTCGAACACAAGTAAGGGTGGGGGGGGGGGGGTGTATTCGGATTCATTCAGCACTTGGAAACCCACTGGTGGCAGCTTGAAAATTACCATTTACGGGCGGTTTTCTCAAAAGCTGGATGTTCGGGAGACGGGACGCAGATGGACATTTTGAGGAAGCACATCCCCGAACCAAGACCTTTAAGCCACGTAGCCTGAATACCAGGTGTCATCTAACCAGAGGCTCGATAAAAGCGGAGGGGCACACATTTCCAAAGCTACAACAATGGTTCGGCCCAGTGGCTGAAACGTTACAATTGTATATCGGTACATGTACCATGACACATTATAATCTGTCGTTCGGATGAGCAAGCCGTGGTGTGGCCACTGGCCACTGCCCTGTCCTGCCCATTCATTCTACTTCAACCATATTCCAACCCGAATGCCGGCAAGATGGTTGAAGTAGAAGAAACGGATCGAGGCGACCGAAGGTGGAATTCTTTAGTCAAATTTTGTTTGGATTTTTAAATAAAAAATTACAGGAATGCCTAATGTTAACACGTTTGCATGCGCCAAATTTACTTATGAACCGCACATCTCTGTGAAAAATGTGGAGGCGTAAGTGTCCACTGTGCCCACCACTCCCCTCCGCGGTTCTGCAAACAAAGTTATCATTTTGATACCATTTTGTTCATATCGTTATGAAGAATAGCAGGTACGTTTCATTTGAAAGAAACGTATTGTGCTGTGAGTGGAGAAATCAAGTATTCAAGTGCATAATTCCGTTGTACTCCTTGTTGCCGGATGTAAGTTCAAGTGGAGAATGTTCTCAAATGGCGATCAGATTTGATATTTGATGATGGGAGGAAAAGATTGTTTACCGTTACGTGCACAAAATCACGATAAGAAAAGCGTGTCACTTGTGATTTGTATCGCTGACCAGTGTCGAAAAAATTATGTATCACGCACCTGCTCTAAAAGCGCTCAAAACTCTGTTGGTACAGAATCCGAATTTTAGCCTTCATACTTTAAGTGTTGTTAACTGAGTGAAAAATCACCTCCAAGCATTAGTTGTAGAACTAGAAGGTTTTGATTTTTCAAATTCGGTTCGCTTTCAGGAAAAAAAGCTTCGGTTTCGATTCACGTTTTGTGTGTGTTAACCCTTTACTCAGCGAATCGTCCGCATCCTCCCGCGTAATATGCAATTCAGCAGCTGAAAATTTGGAGCTCGTTCCAAAGAGGGGTCATATGATATGGTTTTGTTGAAATTTTTTGAAAAAATTTAAAAAGTGATATTTAAAATAATAAATTTTGATATCGTCTGCGTTTGGTGAACATATCGTAAACAACACATCAGTTCAGGCTCTCCATAACTTGGAAAAAACACAATAATAGTTTCTACGACACCACGCACCACAAATCCCTGTCTGCAAATATCCCCACTGTGTTCAGCTTATCTTTGATCTTTCTTAGGGGTTCAGGGGGATCAGTAGCTAAACCTACAGAGACAGAAAAAAAACACATAAAAACAAATGAATAGTGTTCCTCTAATAGATGTTGTGTTCTTATTGTCACATATTCTGCCTTATCGACCCGTGCGGTGGACACGTCAATAAAGGCGAAAGTGTGCCAAAGACAACATGAAGTATTCGCCCCTTCGCCAGATAGAGTGAGTGGCGAATTCCTTCCCAGTGAGGTAGTTTGATCAGTTTATGCAGTTTATGCACAAACACAGCAAAACCATTTGTATTTGCTGGGTCAAACGGTTCGGCTTTCCGGTTTGCCGCCAAAAAAACCCCCCAAAACAACCGATCCATAGAACAGAAAAAACGCCCAGCT
This sequence comes from Pictodentalium vernedei, assembly GCA_031216915.1. Lineage (NCBI taxonomy): Eukaryota > Metazoa > Mollusca > Scaphopoda > Dentaliida > Dentaliidae > Pictodentalium > Pictodentalium vernedei. The sequence continues at coordinate 340,430,134 of CM062297.1, forward strand.
CCAGTGAAGTGAAAATTATCCACTAACTACAATGAACCGTTTTCCGAACCACCCATTGATGAGATACGCATGCAACTGTTTAACGAAATACATATATATTCATACACGCATTCTGATCAGGACACGAGACATCTTCAGGTATCATTAACCCCCTAAGTGTGGGTTATTTTAAAACCTCCATGTATGGAGTTGGCAAACGTTATAAAACGGTAATATATGGTAGTAGTAGTGTATGCACGTTTCAGGGATGGTTTGGGGGACCCCGGTGGGGGACAGGTGGGGGACCCCAGAAGTGACGTTATGTCACGTGACCTAGTGGCCCTATGTTGTGTTGTGGTAACCCGCGTGAGCGGCCATCTTGTGACGTCATCTCCATAGTGATACGTGGTGTGAGTGCGCATGCGCAGCGCGTGCTGTTAGGGTGATACGTGTTTCCGTCGTCTATTTTGTATACTGGAGGCCACCATCTTGGTTTCTATGGTAGCACGTGATTGCTGTGTTACCCAATTTTTCTGCAATAAGACAGGGTATGTTCGGAGGGTGTGTTCGATTGTAGAAGAGTAAATCTAATTACCACAAACAACCCGACAATTCCTCCAAATCACCAAAATTTATCCCAACTTTTACTATTTCGAATTCTTTCAAAATTTTCTGCTTCTATCTATATATACAATATGTTTCGTCTATCTGGCCATGTTTCTTTGTTCTAGAGGATACTCCAGTAGCGTAGGAGAGCCTATTAGCTGGAACAGTTTACCTTATTATTACTCTATTTAGCTATTTTGGTCTATTCTTGTTAGTTCTGACCCTATTCCAAGTACTCTTGTTGTTTCATTTATCTAGAACATTTATATAATTAACCAATCAGATTGCTTGATTTCCCATAATCTGTATGCAGGGTTATCTCCCTTGTGTATAACAAAAACAGTCTCAAAGCCAATAAGCTATCGAGCAGTTACTGATAAGTCATTGCTCGAACGACTCGATGCTCATCGGCAAATGAGCCTTAGAGCAATTGCTCGATCGAGTGACTCGGCATATTGCTCGAATGACTCGAATCCCATCGAGCAAATGAGCCAACGAGCAATTGCTCGATCGAGTGACTCCTCGAACGACTCGACGACTCATTTCAGAAAAAAGTGATTCCATAGCCACAGGCATTTTCGAAAAAGGGATTCCACAAATGGGATTCCAAAAAGGGATTCCAAAAGCGGGATTCCGTCTTATGTCGAGTGACTCGCAACTACTGCTCGAATGACTCGAATCCCATCGAGCAAATGAGCTATCGAGTATATTTTAAAAAAAAATGACTCCCTACAATTTAAGGATCAAACTGCAGTCTTGATCCTTAAATTGTAGGGAGTCATTTTTTAAAAAAAATAAGAAATATTATATATTGCGGTTTTTGTTATCAACTACCCAACAGAAGTACACAGATGTAAGGTTTCTACAACAGGTATCCTCTAACAATACCAAGCCATAGGTATCCTCAATTTAGTATCCTCAAAAAGGTATCCTCAACTGATACGTGGCCATGTCATAGGTATCCTCAAATACTGAAATGAATCGAAGAGTCGTTCGAGGAGTCACTCGAACGAGCAATTGCTCGTTGGCTCATTTGGTCGATGGGATTCGAGTCGTTCGAGCAATAGTTGCGAGTCACTCGACATAAGACGGAATCCTACTTATGGGATCCCTTTTTGGAATCCCATTTGTGGAATCCCTTTTTCGAAAACGCCTGTGGCTATGGAATCCCTTTTTTCTGAAATGAGTCTTCGAGTCGTTCGAGGAGTCACTCGATCGAGCAATTGCTCGATAGCTCATTTGCTCGATGGGATTCGAGTCATTCGAGCAATAGTTGCGAGTCACTCGACATAAGACGGAATCCCACTTTTGGAATCCCTTTTTGGAATCCCATTTGTGGAATCCCTTTTTCGAAAATGCCTGTGGCTATGGAATCCCTTTTTTCTGAAATGAGTCGTCGAGTCGTTCGAGGAGTCACTCGATCGAGCAATTGCTCGTTGGCTCATTTGCTCGATGGGATTCGAGTCGTTCGAGCAATATGCCGAGTCACTCGATCGAGCAATTTCTCTAAGGCTCATTTGCTCGATGAGCTTCGAGTCGTTCGAGCAATGACTTATCAGTAACTGCTCGATAGCTTATTGGCTTTGAGACTGCTTTTGTTATACACAAGGGAGATAACCCTGTATACAGATTATGGGAAATCAAGCAATTTGATTGGTTAGTTATATAAATGTTCTAGATAAATGAAACAACAAGAGCACTTGGAATAGGGTCAGAACTAACAAGAATAGACCAAAATAGCTAAATATAGTAATAATAAGGTAAACTGTTCCAACTAATAGACTCTTCTACGCTACTGGAGTATACTCTAGAACAAAGGAACATGGCCAGATAGACGAAAAATATTGTATATATAGATAGAAGCAGAGAAGTCTGAAAGAGTTCGAAATAGTAAAAGTTTGGATAGATTTTGCTGATTTGGAGGGATTGTCGTGTTGTTTATGGTAATTAGATTTACTCTTCTACAATCGAACACACCCTCCGAACATACCCTGTCTTATTGCAGAAAAACTGGGTAACATAGCAATCACGTGCTACCATAGAAACCAAGATGGCGGCCTCCAGTATACAAAATGGACGACTGAAACACGTATCACCCTAACAACACGCACTGCGCATGCGCACTCACACCACGTATCACTATGGAGATGACGTCACAAGATGGCCACTCACGCGGGTTACCATGACAACACAACATGGCGCCACTAGGTCGCGTGACATGACGTCACTTCCGGGGTTCCCCACCGGGGTCCCCCAAACCATCCCTGAAACGTGCATACACTACTACTTATGGTATACTATATACAAAGCCCATGCTACCTGTCTACTGTATACAATTATATTTTTTAGCCACTACCATAACTACTGTCTGAGGTCTGAAACGTCCAAATAACATAACAATTGTTGTGGGTATAATTTCAGTTTGGGTAACCATTTAAGGTTGTTGGGCGTTTTACCATCATTTATGGTCCTATATAAGTAATGGAAAATTTAGCTTGAAGATAAGTGACATGTTATTTTCGATGGTGTCAGATATCTGAAACAAATGCTATAATTGTTCATTTGTATGTGTTTAAACTGCGAAATATTGTTCGTAAATACGGATGGACAGTACAAAAGTGACAAAGTAATATTTTGCTCAGATGTTTGACGACATCGAAAATAACGTACCACCTATTTTCAACCTAACTTTCTACTACTTTTAGATAACACCGCTAGATCAACATAAACTTTCAGTATTAATTCATGTATTCTTCAGTGTCGGCACACAGCCAAAAGAAAACAATCACAAGTACATAAACCGGTTCAGCAATAGTGACTTGTAAGATCGAGCTATTGGCCCTTTGTCATAAAGTACTACAGTAGCGTATGATACATGTCTTATAATATTTGATGCCCACAACTGGGTATTGAATATAAAAAATGACCTGTATCCGGACCAATTTAGATTTGTTTGTATGAGATTTAAACAAATCATTACCCTGAACAGCCACAACTTGATGCTGTGAGCTAGAATTTTCTTTACACGTTTGTCAATGAAACTGGAGCCACAAGCCAGAGGAAGCAGTGCTCTGCTTTCTCCGGGACACCATGTTACAAAGGGATAATAAATCAGTTCTTCTTGTGGCACAAAATGAAGTGGCATCGTTCTCACGTTACCTAACACGACTTGCTTACGACACGGGAGTAAATAAATATTTCCGTATTCTTTACTTTAGAAACAAAGCTTATGACGCCACACTGGAATGAGTTCAGTGACGTAGAGGCCGACAACAACAGTGATAGCAATAGTTGTCTTTTTGTCACCATGATTGGCAACGCGGTTGTTCTCACTACTTTAAACTGTTTTGCCCATTTTATTGTTTGCTATGGTAGCATGATTTTTCAGTGGGAATTGTTATTTTCGTAACCGGAAGCAAACCCTAACGAGAGCGTGTATAATAATAACATGTGTTTCTTAACAGTCTTTTCTATTCACGTGTCGTCTTCTTTTTTTAGAGTAGTAGGTGGCCCATGAATGCAGATTTCAGAGATTGTCCGCATGAAATCCACCTCACTCCCGAAGCAAAACGACATGTATAACATGTATTTTATCCGAATCTCCAGCTCTTCCTGGCACTTGAAACTATCGGGTCACTTTATATTTATAAATCTCAAATTTTCTCAAAACAGTGTAGGCAATCAGTTTCTATTTTAAATGCAATTTATACGTGTTGCACTCAATCCACGAGAGAGACAGTCTGGGGTGTGGGAACGGGGTGCGTCATCAGAGATCACGTGCCACCCCAAACGTTAGACAGAGAGAGAGAGAGAGAGAAGTAATGTGTTTTACACCGTAATCCCATCAACAGAGAATTAGGGTGCAGTCCATCACGATGAAGTGACCTAAATCTTTTATTTCTCTTGTGTATCCCTCCTTGCTATCTTACCTGAAATCAGCAGGAATAGGGATGCACTGACTTCACTCTTAAGATGACTGTTCTCCCAACGCCCTTTGGGGTCGAGAAAAATGGACATCTATAGCTTCATAGTTGCCATATCTCCTCAGCGGACCTGTGGGGAAATTTGTTAAATGTGGAGCTAAAATGTCCATTATTTCTATCTCCTGTAGAGGTGCGTTATTCCAAGACAGTTTTGTGTATTGTAATCCTACGTTGGCGCTGGGGCATTTTGGCCTCCTCTGATATATACCAGTATGATGACGTCCCTCTAGAACACTCTTCCACCTAATTTGTAATTCTTTCTTCGTCTCTGAAGTTAGTCGAATTAAACCAGAAGTAGCAAGTACAAACAACCCTCTACTTTATAATCATTGATAACATTACAGTGCTGCCATTGTGGACTGATCACTTTCCTCGAGTGGGCAGTATTTCCACGGACGCAATAATATTAGATTCCAAACAATAATTATAAGAATAATCATCAAAAAAGTAAAAGTAATGAAGATAACGCCTATTGTCCTATTCACTCAACTCGAAGGGTTCGAATGAAGGAGCCACTAGAGCAGTCCCTCGAGAAGGGATTCCTCGAACGACTCATACTGATGAGTAACCAGGAGCAGGTTCTCGAACAACTCCCTGAAATGAGCCCTTGGGGAGCAAATGAGTAATCAAAGAGTGCGACCCAGTGACTCCTCGAACGACTCTTCTACCCTCTGGATTGAAGTGATCACTAAGTGATCACCGGGGATCCCGTGATCACTGACCACCTCAATGACCCAACCGATCAGAAAAGTCTGACCTGTCGGGCAACTCTTCGAGCTTGAAGGGGGCAGTGGAAGTGAAAAGCGGGGAAGTGTGACTGTGTCGCTCTAAATCGGAACGGTAGGATAGAGTCCCTGGTTCACTGGAGCAGATGGTGGGGCCTGGGCTCCTGGGATAAGGTCGACGGGACCCTGATGTGACGAGGGAGTTGGATCGAGAAGGTAGGGTTAGGGAATCTCGGCAAGGAGGGCTTCTGGAAAAACAGAATGGGCGACGCCGTCGCTCTTGGTCGAACCGCAGGGGTAAGGTCCCCGTGACAAATACGGAAACGTCAAGTATGGGAAGCCGGGACCTTCTGAGATAGGGTGGCTGAGGTGGCTAACTAACTTTCACGTGCAAAATAACTAACCTGCATGAGCAAGATAGTAACTTGCAGGTGCAAGATATCTAACTTTCACGGGCAAGATAGTAACTTGCACGTGCAAGATAGCTAACTTGCAGGTGCAAGATAGTAACCTGCACGAGCAATACAGCTAACTTGCACAAGCAATATAGTAACTTGCACGTACAATATAGTAACTTGCCGGTTAAAGATAGCTAACCTGCACGTGCAAGATAGTAACTTGCAGATGCAAAATAGCTAACCTACAGCTGCAAGATAGCTCTCCTGCAAGTGCAAGAAAGTAACTTGCAGGTGCAAGATAGCTAACTTGTACGTGCAAGATAGTAACTTGCACGTGCAAGATAGAAATAAAACTCAATTGGCGCCTCAACGCTTCCGTAGTTTACAAACACAGCTGATGATAAGGTTTTGCAGGCAAAAGGCTGGCATAATAAATACCTTACGGGCGTTAAGTGGGCAGTGTCACATGAGGCTCAGGAAGATCAATAGCCTCATCTAATATTGTTCCCACTTCGCCTCATGTGACACTCTATCTGCAAATTGAAAGTCCTGTAACTTCTAATGTAATATGCCATTAAAACGGGCATGCACACGTGACCTGTGCTTTCTTTGATGATGGTCAGTTTGTTTCAGTACATTACTTTGAAAGTACAGATGCGACAATGTCACATTAGCTTCTTTTGTAATTGCTCATGGGTGAACAGAATTGCACACAGTTTTAGAACGGTCAGAAAAACGAGTTTTGTATTCTGACACACAGTATGTGGAGAGTGGATTGTAGCTAAGTCACCCGTGGAGTGGAGTTATCACCCAAAGTGTCACATTCAAATTTTATACATGTGGACATAAACACAAGATATGTTTCAGCCAATGGACCTCCGGGTTAAATCCGAAGGTCCATTGGCTGGAACTTCGCTTGTGCTTTTATGCTTTGCAAGAAATTTACAATTATTGCGTGGGTGGAATCTCCATAATACGTGTGATTTAGTGGTAATACACTCTCCACGTACTGTAGACAGCGGCTTTTATATACACAATCCTTCACTTCGCATTCCACCCATTGTCAACAATCTGTTAAGTTAACGAAGAGGCGAAGGTGGATACCCAGATACGAAAGATTTGACAGAAAGGCAGACAAACGTTCTTTCTCGTATATGTTCGATCAGGAAAAGGTTTGCCATACAAATAGTCCGTCGACCAGAGGAGTTAACCTTACCACATCGACAAGTAAAACGGATTTTAGTCATTTCTAGGGTAACTTTTTTGTGCCGAATCCGAATCTGAATGATGCCACTCTGTAAAAAGGATGGCGTCCCGTATTGCCGCCAAAACACTATCTTATTAAATTCGTTTACAGATCATAATGACACTCACACAACATATGTACCACCACTAGACCGTGCGTCGTGTAGAAAATTCATTACCACCCCACCAAGGTCAAGCTCACAGGTAAAGTTCATCACATGGAATAAGATTGTTCACCAACCTTTTTTGCTCCCGGGCCATAGCGTTTTAATGGGATGATTTATCACAATGGAACTTTCACAACATATGTATCTCCACTAGACAGTATGTCGTTGTTGTGGAAGGTGTCATTAAACTTCCAATAAACAAATCACTATTCAACTTTGACCTTAAAGATCTATGACCATAGGTGAATGACATTGCGTTCCCAGTATATCATCTTAAAACAGGGTGACCTTAGGTGAGTGTTTGATGTCTAAATGTAGTTTAATGTCATTTGTGACCCTGTCCCATGACTTCCGGCTTCCTCCACTCGTAAAACTGTCATGGTCATGATTAGCCATTGTGCAGAAATATGTGACCTTAAACACCAATAAATACATATAAATAATAAGGGGAGATGTGGCTCGTTTCTTTCTGTAGCTGAAGCAAACACATACTGCATTTTGTGCCCTCGTGACCTTCATCTTCAATCGTTGACACCCAAAAGCATAAAACGGGTGTCCATATGGAAAGGGGACAGCTACAAAAGGCGACTGGATATTGCCATGTTCCATCCCAATGTCACGTCTGAAAGTCAAAAATTAGCGCATGTCCTCTCAGGAACAAAAGTCCATATGGAAAGGGGACAGCTACAAAAGGCGACTGGATATTGCCATGTTTCATCCCCATGTCACGTTTGAAAGTCAAAGATTAGCGCATGTCCTCTCAGGAACAAAAAGAATTGTTCGACACCGTAACCTTGCACTTTGTCCTTTGCTCTCCTAAAACTCTGTGTGTTTAGATTGTATAATGGTGCAAGTTTGAAGTGAGTTTGGTAATGAACAGTTCATGCGAACCGTTTTCCGCCTATAGTTCAATCAAATATGCACTCGAACACAATTCAGCACAGTTTCAGACCCCGTCACCTTAGCCTTTTACCCCTTTATGGTGTCTAGATCTGACACCACTTCTCGAAAAGGTTGGGAAATCAGAGGTATGGCCGTTTTCTTCACGGAGCGCAGGCCATGATACACTGCAGTTTATACCATGTGACCTCACTTGTTGACTTTTGACATTGTAAAGCATTTTATGCTTGAATGTTAGAATGTAGCACTCCCACAACGAGTTTGGTGATCAAAGTTTATACGCCTTCTTCTAAAGTGTGAATGGACATGCCTACACACTAATCCACTACATGTTTGTCCATCTATTCTTATTTTGTTTATCTTTGACACTCAAAAGGACCTGCTATTCAGACCTTGCCCGCATCTACACCTGAACACGCATAACACACATAACCCTCACCAACACAATAATGGGTGTGAAAGTTCTGCCTGCGCTTCGCCTATCATGGGCGAGTATAAATAAAAACACAACCCGAAGTCGGCTCCATAATACAAAAACGTGTAACCTTATGTGTATACTCGTTACAGGCAAACCAAAGATGAATGGGACCAAGCTGATTGTGTTGTGCCTAGCAGTGAGTGTTTGTGTCCATGTAGTATCGCCTGCCATAATCACTACGTCGCTGGCTATAGTGGGAGCCATAAGTTCAGGTGTCTGTATGAGCTACTGCTGGAGGAGGTGTAGCGCCGGGAACTGCAGTTTCTGGTGTTTCGTGGGGTGCGGACGAAAGAAGAGATCACAGGTATAGTATACGTTGCGATGCTGACGGTAAAGTGACATTATAGTTAGATAGTCATCTGCTATAGGAAGGTAGAGCGTTTTGTGCTACCTTGTGGATAAGGTTTCTAGTCCTACGCTGTGACTGGAGTGTATTGGTGTTACATTATAGGAAGAGTTCATCGGTGTTAACCTTTCTTTAGGGTCTATTGGTGCCACATTAAGGGTAAAGTCCGTGAGTGCTATATCGTTGGTCGAGTATATTACATAATAATTAGAGTGTATTTGTACTACATTGTGGGTAGAGCGTATTTGCGCCACCGTATGGGTAGAGGGTATTGACGCTACATTATGGATAGAGTGCATTGGCGCTATGTTATGGGTCGAGTGTGTTGATGTAACATTATGGGAAAAGTGCTACCTTATAAGTAGAGTTGCCCATGATAGCCAAGAACAAAAATAGGGACATCAGATCAGTAAATTTGACAATTACTTGTATGCCTGATTTATGTATTCAAATTGTGTAGTTTCCATTTATTATACGCTAGACGATAGATTATCGAAGAAACTGCGGAAAGACAGAAATCCTATCCCCCCAATGTGAAGATATAGAAATTTTCACTTTCCCGCTATCAATCAAAACGGCGGCTTTCAAGGCATCACTTCAAGGTGAATACGGGTCAAAGTATCACTGGAAATTATCAATTTGTTCTGCAAACGTATAATCAAAAGTAAATCTAGTGTTTTTGAGTGGATACCGACCATTTCCAGCAATAATTCAACACGTATTCACCTTGAATTGATGCATGAAACCCGCAAGTCCAAACATGGCATGGGAGTCCGTAATATAAGTGTTTGGTTTGGTACGTCCTTTTAAAGGACGTACCAAACCAAACACTTATATTTCGGTTTTCCGGCCATGTTTGGACCAGAAAGACGCCAGCTTAATCAGATTGCAAGACGCTATCTGTCCCGCGTATCAATCAAATCACTTCCGCGTTTCAATGATCCAATGCGCTCAAAATTTCATGCATCAAAATTCAAGGCTGAAACGAGTGAAATTTCACGCATCAAAATTCAAGGCTGAAACGAGTGAAATTTTCAGATTTTTTAAAAAAGGGTATAACAAAAATAAAATCTAGTGTTTTCGAGTCGATACCGAAAATTATCTCATTTGTGACCGACATAAACGTTCACTTTCGCTCGCGCAAGCGCTTCCGAAAATCAAACATTTGCCTCGGACACTCATGAGATAAGTTTCGTTATCCACTCAAAAACACTAGATATCCTCTATATATTCATTCTGGGTAGAGTCAATTAATTTTACATTATAGATAGAGTCTATTACATAGTATTACATTATGGGTAGAGCATATTGGTGCTGCGTTATTGGTGACGTCTGTTGGTGCTATATAATGTGTAGGGGGCATTTATGCTGTGCTATGGTCTATAATCTATGGATGCTAAATTATAGGTAGAGTTTACTGATGCAGCATTAGTAGTGCCTGCAGGTGCTATATATTATATATAGCTGCAGTGCAGTGTGCTACATTATGTTTAAAGTTATTATCGACAGTGAATACTGCTACTGCATTATGGGAGATGTGTTGTTTTTTTGTTGTTGTTACTTTATGGGTAAGGTTGTCGACGTTGCATTATGGGTAGTGAATGGGCATAGTTTATTTGTGCTACAGTGTGAGTGTAGTTCTACATCATTGGTAAATATGTTTGTGCTATATCATGGTTCGGGTGTATTGGTGCAACATGCCAGGTAGAGTGTGATGGTGCTAAATTGTGGACTGGGTGTATTGATGCTACATTAGGAATGGCTTATATTGGTGTAACAATTAGGGAATAGGATATTGGTTGCCCCAGACATCAAATAATAAAGAAATGGCATCAAACCATTTAAGCTGTCGAGAGCGTGTATGCATGAATTAATAAGAGGTTGTTAATTGGTTAGTTTCATATTGGTCGAGATCCGAGGTGACCTCATATTAGCCCGAGACCGAAGTTCGAAGGCAGATATGAAGATACCTCGGGCTAATATCTCGGCCGATTTGAAACTAAGTAATAACTTCATTATTTAGTAATACAAAACAAATAATTGAAAAATGTTCTTAGATCGGTTACAGTTTTCTGACCTTATTCTTTTCACAAAGTCCGACGTTTCTTCTCCTACTTCACATATCCGAACACCTCAGCTTTCCCAGTTCGTAATCTGGGACGTTCGGTTAGCTGAACTATCTCTTCTACCACTGTATTTTTTCTTCTCTCAGCCCACCTATTGCTTACTCATTGCCATAATTATTTCCTCACCATACAAAAAGCTAGCTGGTAACTACTGCATTATACTTGACTGCGGCAATTTTCTGGCTTGCGTTTGACGAATAACCGTGAACGATTTCAAAGTGAGCAAATCGCCGGTTGTTTTCCAAATGGGCGTATCTCCCATTCAAGGACGTGGCTAGAGGTTTCCGATTGGGGGGGGGGGGGGGGGTAGGGTAGTGAATTTCCAACTATGGGAGGGACAGGGAGGGGGAACCCACCCCCGGTCCCTTCCCCTAGTTGAAAATTCAATAACGAGAAACGTTTTGACAACGAATCCATGGATGGGGGCATAACATTGATTCTAGTAACAGAAATGCTAACACATTTATGACAGAGTTATCAAGTTCTTATTATTTGGCATTATTTTGGGAACTGAAATGTGCTAAACAGATGCTCAAGCTGAGAACTTTGAGAAATTCACACTGTCGTAAAATTAAATCCGATCTTATGCAGGAGTGATCATTTTTCGATGTTTCACCATTATGTAACTGTGAATGATGGAATTAACTCAGGATAACGATTTTACATGATGTGACTTTCTTGAAGTGCATCTCAAGGATTTTTTTATATTACGATAAGTAAACGTACTATAGAAATTTCATACTTCATACTTATGAAGCTCGATATTGCGTGCACGATAGTTGTGAATAGTAACAGTTAGAATTTTTGCCGATTTGAAACTGAGTTGGAATTTTGGGAAGTAAAGGAGACATCAGCATCACCAGAGAAGCTCTAAAATCCCGATAAGGTGGAATTTTCAACAACTCATGACTTGCCGTCCGAATTTTCAACTATAGGAAATTTTGGCCAGGATTGGGGGTGGGTGGTTGACACAGTCCCCATACACCTCTTGTCGCCACGTATCTGCTCCCATTCCGTGACGAACTACTTTTTGACGAATTTGGAATCTACCGGTCTGATTACTTAAGATTTACAAGAAAAGAAGCAATTTGTCACGACGTAATGTGTTTCTTGATCCCAAATAATCACATATAATTTCCAAATGTACCTTTAAAGAAGTTTTCACAAGCTGATAGTAAAATGTCGTATCTCAAAATTCCAGCCTTATGAAAATAGGCAATCAGTCTATTCCTGATAGGTGGAATTGAAAGAGATGGGAAGCTTGGTCAAACAAAATGGCCGATATATTATTAATTCCACAATGTATAAATTTCATTATCGTACGTTAACTTTAAATCACCACCTGAAAGTCATTTTATTTTCATAAAAAACACTCCTAAAATACTCTACGTTAAATAAATGAATTTGTTCCACTGCTTGAACTGCAACAGTTATTCTTTTCTATGTTCCTGATAATGGGAATTATAAAAAAAATGTATTTGACCCGAAAAGTGAAAAGTTGGAAAATTCGAGATACGACATTTTATAACCCCGCTGACGAAATTAGTTTCGCCAAGTAATTGATCAAATGGGACAACTCTAGTTTGGCTCATATCGGCCGAGATCGGGTTTGAAGTCCTATATACATACCGTGTGTGATAATGGGCAATTCAGGGAAAAAAAGCATATCTAATATCTAATAAATAAGTATTCCAATTGTTTGGTCTCTGTTTTCCATCTACGTATTTGTAGTGGTATGGTGACGTAAGGTGCAACATTACTTCAAAGTTTGCAAACTTGAAACATGAAATCGCAAATTGCACAATCAAAGGAAAGATTAACTGCTGGCATGCAAAAGACAAATCGTTTTTACAAGCTAGTTTATAATTATTAGAATTTCAGAGTTTGACTGTTATAAAACACCTGACTCCCAAAAAGGGGAGGTGTTAAAGAAGACTGGCTCGGTTTCTGAATGTGTCATGTTGCAGCCATTTGTAAAGAGCAAAATACATCGGAGTATTGGTGTTTCTTGTCGTATTACGAGCCAATAGGTGCACTTCGAAAGTCTCAGTTATTAATTACGTATTTCGAAAGGTCCATTGTTTCATTCGAAAATAGGCGACAATTGAAAATAGACAATTTTTTTTTGTCGATTCGGCAAAAGTTTTCAAAAGTGGAAACTCATTTTGGGCCCCATCTCATGTTTTTGAATATTTTTCACACTTTTGATACCAACTCCAATATCTTGTACGTTTTGTTGCATTTTTTCAACAACATAATTCGACTCGAAGGTCAATTTTCGATTGTTTTACAGTACGGCCGTTGTGGACTGGTCACTTTCCGCGGGTGGGCAATATTGCCACTGACGCAATAATATTCCATATACTAATTAAGGAATAATCGTCAACAATTTAATTAATGAAGCACCGGCTACAAGCCGGTGCTTCATTGATTAAAATGTTCCTGATGATTATTTTTAGTCTCGGGTTGTTCGGTGCTCCACCTGACCAATTTGAAGTATATGTACGGTCTGTGTTAAATGAGAGGTATTGTCACGACTGACACATGTATATTTTATTTATCCACAAACAAATATCCAATAAGTCTTGAGTTTGTGAACTATAATCCCAACTGACGGAGAGCACGGTGGCTCACCCGTTACGGCATTAGATTTCAAACCGAAAGGTCCACGGTAAAGTCACCACAAAGGGTAACTGCGTTGTGTCCTTGGGCAAGACACTTAATCTTGATTGCTCACATGGAGACACGGTTGTGTTGTACTCTTAAGCGCACTTCCCGTCGATTCTTTTCTTGTCTTCAACCAATGCTTACCATACAGGTGTGGATTTTGCAAGTTGGCGAGTCTGACAGTTGCTCGCCGCTGCTTGGTGGTTATCTCCGGGTACTACGGCTTCCCCCGCCAGTAAAACTATCCGACATAAGGTGTCCCTGGATGTTGAAAGGGTCGCTAAACCCAAATAAATAAATAAATAAATAAATAAATAAATAAATAAATAAATAAATAAATAAATAAATATTTATATTCCAACTGACTAATATTCCAAAGGCTCCATCAAGTTACTCATAAATAAATAAATAAATAAATAAATAAATAAATAAATAAATAAATAAATATTTATATTCCAACTGACTAATATTCCAAAGGCTCCATCAAGTTACTCCTTCGACAAAAGCATGCAAGGACGACGTATTTGAGATATCAAACGTGTGGGGACAGTCAGGACAAATCAAGTGTTCGATCCCTCCATCGGTGCGACTGTCTTCACCACTGCCAGAAAGTTGGCATACAGTGTTTACCACCTGGATGTTGTGGTCGCTCAGACAAAATTTGGTGTAAAAATTGTTGATAAGTTGGACAGTTTATTTATATTCATCACCCACTCAGTACAAGGGAAGTAGATAACTGTGTTTAGTTTGTGGGCTATGGAGAACTGAAATAGCGTAACATAAGATTCAAGCACAGATGACTCCATGGACGGGGGGGGAGGGGAGGGGCGGTTTTTTTTCGGGGGGGGGGGGCACGCGGATATTCACTGGCGGATGTAGTAATTATCCACAGTTTTAACGGAGAATACTGTAGCGCATGCTTGCAGCTACATTACTATATAGCTCAGACGCTGGTCGCATGTGAGTCGTTATAAACTGGCTTCCCTTTTTCAAAATTTGAGTACATCTGTACACCATTGCGTGAATATCTCGGCAGGAAAACATTGATCATGTGTTACGAAGTCACCAGAGGGACACAGTGGCCTTCTGGCTCTTCTCAAAACCTTTCCGGGGAGCAGGGGTTATGCCAGGGTTTCCCGACCTGGGGATGGGCTCTGCCCGACAGGGGATAGAGTCACAATAAAGGAGGCGTTTCCGAAGGGGTAAGTTCCACTACAGGATGGAGCAGTAGCATTCGACCCCTTTAACTCCCAACTCGTCGTTTCGGGCGTCGATTTCAGTGAACCGCACTCCATCCACCGCAATCACGAATTCGTCACTGGACTCGCAACAGATATAGTATATGTTTTCAGGATGAAATTGGCACGGACATAAGATTACTTCCATTGCCTGTGGACTTCAACTCATATTTGTGTGACGAAGAAACAGAAATCACCAAGACGTGTGTAGAAGCTGTTATGAACGAACCTGGTAACAAGCACATTGGTGTCGGATTCAAGTTGGCAGACACGGATGGCGACGGTAAGAATAATAGAACATGAGACAGGCCATGTTAACTGGAAAGATGAAGTTGAAAACAACGTCTCGAGACCAACATTCAATGTTTAACTCTCTGACTCGACAAAATATTATTTCTAGAATACAATCGTGGTCTAACTAATGTATTATTTATTAAATATATATTATATAGTCTTGAAGTGACTACATGTATTTGTCCAGGTCCCTAACTAATATTTTTTTTTATTTGTTTATATTTTATTTTATTATTTTTTTTTATGGGGGGGGGGGGTGGTGGGGTGGGGATGGGTTTAGGACGCCGGTGTCCAACGGCCAGGTCATGATCATAAAATCATTTCTTATTTGTTACTCTCTTCCTGGATGTGGAATTATGCCGACATATGGAATCAGCCTTTTATTGCACTTTCTAATCTGTGTATATTTTTGTCGGATAATCATGAGATTTCCTCAACTAAGTACTCCAATGCGTGTTTTTAAACAATTATAAAAATATTCTGCAAAACCATATCATGTGGCCCCTCATTGGAACGAGCTCGATGAGCTCGTTCCAATGAGGGGTCACATGATATGGTTTTGTTGAATTTTTTTGAAAAATGTCTTTCTTTCAACTGCTGAATTTGTAAATTACGCGGGCGGATGCGGCGATACGTTAGATAAAGGGTTAAATTATTACTGAACGTCTAAAGTATACAAACAGATTCACTCATTTCATTGTAAATAATATTTTGTGCTATTCTAGAACTCAGTTGAAAAAATTACAATATTTAATTGTTCAAAATTAAATCTGAGAGAAGATCTTACATGCGTTGGAAATTCAAATCAATTCATCAAATAATTTATCTATTGGTGTTTAAGGTCACTTTTACTATCTTCGTCTATCTCATGACCACAAAATGGGTATAAAGTCAAGTTCAGCCAATCGTTCGTACCTATGCTGCCTGCTTTACAGGACTTCCATCCCAAGCGTTTGTTCCGGGTCATTTTTTACAAATGAAACCGAATTTGTTCGCAGCAGTAAACAAGCACTGGTCCTGGGTTTCCTACAGGATCATCAGGCGATATGGTGCTGAAAAATGTTTATTTCTTAAGTTTTTAAATATGTTGGAGGAAGGAGAGTGGAAGCAACTCTTGGAGAGACAGCATGGCTCGTCAGTCAAATCTGGACTGTCCGTCCGGAAAGGGTTAGAGTATAGCTTTTGAATTTATCGATGTTAAACCGATCATCCATTTATTTCTGAAATATGTTCATCACTCAACACATCTGTTAATTATTGTGACATCGTTCCTTTCTTTACACTCACTCACCAATGTGTGAAACAATCCTCATCGTAAAATGTCGTGTTCATTTTGTGTTCTTGTGTGCTCTCTTTTTTCAATCGCTTGTTCGTCTATTTTTGTTTCTTGAATTTAAACATGAATTGAAGGAATATTAAAAATTATATCAATTTTGATTCAACAATTACTTCATTACCCTTCGGATGTTATGTGAAAAGAGAGAGGGACACACACACAGAGGGCGAGGCAGAGAGATAGAGAGAGACCCCGACCCCGAATAATGTTATTTGCATCGTCAACTTTACCTTCGGCTCAAAAACTTCAATACGTTACCATGAAAACTTACCGGCGGAAATATGAAGGCGGATGCTCTTAGATCGTAGGAACATACATAAACAATTTTTTACGCAATACGGCCTTCAGTCCAGAGCTCTCGGTTCAAAACTCAAGAAAATGCACCGCTCGATTTTAACTTCAGTGCCAATTCCATATTTCTCTAGCCAGATTCCCTGAAAATTTGGCCACTCAAAATCTTGAGGGGCGGCGGTTTTCTTTGGCGCCCCCGCAAAGACTGTGATATTGTGTTTTCACATTGTTCAGAAATTCCGTTATGAAAATATCGGTCTGTTAGACTGTAAGTGCAGACTATCTCTAAGTATCGAAGCTTCACTATCACCTCAGTATTGGCCAGCGGAGAGGGTTGGCAAAACGCGTTGAAAGTATTTGTGAATGGGTGATGGTGGGAGTTAGAAACACCAATAGTTCACCCCGACGTGACATATTCAACTTGATTCAGAGAAGCACAGTTTCATTTATTTTGAGAGTTCTACGGAAAGAGTGGGTCTGAAGGTTCACAATCACCGATAGGTTGTGCTGAAACAGTGGACTCTTTTGCATCCGGCTAACCACGAATTATAACCGTATAATAATCAGTTATCCTCCCCACATTCAGGAAATACTGATATCGACAGCATTTTCTAGCAAGTTCAGTTTGTAAAACGTCGCTTGTCATGTGACTGTGATGTCATTTCGGATGTTATCTACCAATGGCATCTGTTGAAGGTTTGCAAACCACATTCACTCCTACTCCTGTTTTCTCAGTTGTGCCCGGTACTTTGTGGCAATGGCATCGCCTCTGTTGAATCCACTAATGGATTTACTGTTGTGACGTTAGGCATTTCTGCCCCCTGTTGCTATTTCTCATCAGATTGAGCACTCAATTGTAGCCAATGTTATTTCGTTGTCGCGTGTTCCGTGATGCCACCCAGTACACAATTACGCTTAAGTCGCTCTTGTCGAAGAAAGAACTGATCTCTTGCACTGAAGACAACAGCAAGAGGTTGCCCACTATCCTGATTTTGCTGTGCCGAAGGAATGGGATGGGTGAATCCAGGCGAGCAAAGGACGGTGCGATACAAATTGACACAGTTTAACACTCTTCAGAAATATGGTGACTGAAACTGATGGGCCCGACAAAAAGTGACGCCTTACCCCCCAAACAGAGTTTTGTTTACGTGCTTACATTTAGCGTGAAGGGCGGGGGGGGGGGGGGTGGCACTCCTTTCACCGCTCGGACCCGTTTATCAGGCACAATTGGTTCCAGTGGAGCATCATGGGGTATTTGTCCGATGTTTCCGGAACGTAATAATCGTTATTCTAAGAGAATGCTTCTTCAAGACTGGGCGAACATAATTTATGGATTAGAAGGGGAGGAAAGTGTGTTTATATTATTAAACCACTGAACCCCAGTGGCCGTCTTTTTACGCCAGGAACATGAAATGTCATAAATAGGACGGCCGTTCAGTAAATGTGTGCGGTAGACCAATAAATATTTTCAACGTGCAGCCTGAAGGCTGCACGTTGAAAATATTGATTGGTCTATCCCCACATAATGAATATGGACTCTTCTAACTGCATTCGTTGAACTTGTAAGGAAGATACCACTAAAGCTCAAAGGGTTAATATTGAGTGACCTGGAGTTAACTATGCCAAAATAGTGGTCTTCGATGAATAGTCCACGCGTGTGTGTCCTCGCGAACCACTATTTTGGCGTAGACAGCGGCAGGCTGTTAAACAATTATTATATCAAACAAACCTGAGAAGAATCTTGCTTCCCATCAGAATTCCAGTTGACCGCACACTGACTATTGTCATAAACATTGCCCAAAACAAGCATTTTTATTCTTGAACATAGAAATAACGAAACGAAATTCCCAAGATAATCTCTTGACAGGGTGCATTTTGATGTGTCTGTTTAACGTACTAAAATATCCCTGGACCATTTATTTTCAAAATGTATTGTACATTACATTCCGCCACAGTTACAAGGTTTTTTTTCTCTTTGCAGGACGAATTTCAAAAACAGAGTTTGCAAAAGCACCTTGGCATTTTGAAGGAGAGGAAGGTATTATAGTATAAAAATAATGACCGGGCTTGATGGTAACAATGTGGATTGTCTTCCCGGTGGACCATTATGGGTCCAAGGGAGACAATCCACATTGTCAGTTACAGAAAATAGTTAAGTGTTAGATTGTTGGTTGTCGTTTTAAAACTGGGACGAAAAGTGACAGGGACGTCCAACCCACGCCATGATTGCCATTGAACACCTTATAAATGTGTATAAGTCCAAAGTTCACAATGACAGTGTTGATGGAAATATTGATCAACAAGGCTTCAGCTTTTATCTGTTTTAAAGAGGAATAGAATAAATAAAATAAACACACTCAAGAATGATTTTGTGAGTATTTTTAATATCCGCACGGGAAAAAAAATGTGGCATAGTATTCATTCCCTGAATTCGACGCACTCTCCGAAAGATTCAACTTTTTTTCATTTTGAGTTTCAAATTGCTGGTACGTGTATACTTACTTGTAATTTACGCAGATCAAATACATTGCAAACTGTGTTTTTATTGGTCGAATGAAGATTGATTGACATGTACTTCATCACAGGAGTTGTCAGTCTGGGAGGAGTTTCAAGTAGTATATCATCTGCTTTCTACGATTGACATTTGGGGGATGACAGACATGATAGAATACATTGACTGATTTTTTCCCTAATAATATATCGACTTCAACTTCGATAATTTGATTTAATACCGTTTCTTATGATCTACCGGTACTTTTAAAACAATACCGGTATTCATCCGGTAATTACCGTTTTATCGGTGGGTACCGTACTGCCCTAATTGTTACCCTCAAGCCCGGTCATTATCGTTTTTATTATACCGAATAAAGATTCCGTTTGATACAATTATTTATGGATTTTTGTCTCAGAGTCATATATTGAAAAGGAATCAAAGTTCCCAACTTTTAATAGGGAAATTAGTCAATGACAATGTTTAGTGCTTTTACTGTCCTTACTTTCTTGCAGTTCCTCTATTGCAGAATCACAAATATCGGCTAAGCTTCCTGTAGACAATTTCTGAGTTTACATTATTTCACAACGCTGAAGTTGTTTGGTAAAGAAACTACGTCATCACGCGCGTGTGCAACAATACGTCGGGTATCTCCACTAGTATTGTCTGGAATCTTCGGCTGAAGCGGGTAATCATGCAAAAATTATTGACCGGCATTATTCACCGCGAGTGAAACATTGTGAAATGTTTAATGGAATTATATGGGGGATTACCATAACCTTTGTAGATGAGGTAAAATAACGCGCAACGACGTGCTTTTTGTTGGCGCAAACGATATCAATGGAAATGAATGATCCATTTCAACAATCCGTTCTTCTGACTAATGTATCTCAAATTCGCTGAAATTCTCTTCAAAATTTCTGAACCTCAACCACCAATTTTGAATCCAGCCTCAGTATAACTCGATTCCAATCTAATAAACTGAGGTAAGTTCATAAATGTATTCAATGTGTAAATGCTCTTTATACGTTTTTATAGTATACACTACACATTTACATCAGTCGATACTTTTAGGCAACAGCAACTTAGTGGGATCACATTAATGTTTATTTTGTACTACTTTTGAAGTAATGCTATCTAGCCTGTAGGAAGTTGCCTCGTTACGATATATGGGAGAGTGCCTGTAGGCACACTCCCAGAGATTGTAACCCGACACAGACTCTTGAGCCAATTTACAAGATCAAAAATAAGTTAGCAATCTACCAATTAAAAACAAACGATAAGAGTGAAGAAAGGGCAATGTACCAGAGACTGATTTCAATATAATTTTTTGTTCGGCATTAATGGGACCTACTTAGTGGTACCAACTAATAACATGGAATATGGCAGAATACAGAACAGTATACAAGAGGTGAAATTCAATTTAATTTCTTGTTTCCCTTTCGACAATGACAATACTTCAGTGAGTTGTGTCACAATATTAACATGGTTACGAGTGAATAAAAAAACATTATTCCATAGATTAGTGAATGATTAGTGAATAAAGAACAATATACTAGTGGCGTTGCTCATTTTAATATCTTGGTTTTTGTTCGATAACAAGAGACCTAACGTAGCGATATCACACTAATAACGCGGCGTATGATAGAATATAGAACAAAAAAAACAGAGATTGGACACAATTTAATTTCTTGTTTTCTTCAACAACTACACGTCTGGAATGACACAATGTCAAACACAAAGGAAACACTTCACTGGTCGCCCCACCTGCAACAGGCGCGTTGCGAATGTGTTTTATGCCCTTAACTTGGGATGTGTAAGTGTACAAAGATGCCAGAAGGAGATATTCACCTGCTCAACGAACACTGGTGGGTTTTAATCACTTTATCCGATTGGCGCGTTGCGAGCAGTGCGACATACATATTGTTACAACAGTCAATTCATCTGGGTCATCGGATTCGACTGAGTTGATTAGGCAAGATCTGCTAGATCAAAGAAGACACTGCAGGTATCCTGGTCGATCTGGCGGATCTTTAAAATATGAATACGACACTTAAAATACAATCAAATAAAGAAAATGTGGATATTTGTCTGGCGTGAACAGCACACGAGTTTTTATTTCCAATTTTGTAATATTACCGCTTCGAAAATCTCCAAACGCTCGTGACGCCACGAGAGCCTCGTTGCAGACAGTCTTGGTACGGATTTCTAAAACGTTAAACTCTTATTTCCGGCGAAGGAAAATTCAGGGGGCTATTGATATATTTGATATTGATATATTTTATTTCACCAGTAAACAGAAAATAAAACACAATTTACATCTAATGTACAAATCACAATACAGAAATCAAACCAATAAGTTTGAGACCAACAAGTTTACTTAAGTATACCAGCAGGGAGAGGCATAGCCAGATTGGCTGTCTTCCTGCCTTCCCCTATGTGAGGGAGAAAGAGGGTAAGAGGTAGGTAGATAGGAACAGGTATGTAGAAGAAAGTACAGAAAGAAAAGGAAGGAATATCTTGATCGAAAAGGGGAAAAATAAATAAAATTGTGATGCAATATCATGAAGTGCCATTATTGTTTTTTTGTAAATAGATCGACAATTGTATTTGCAAATGGTGTGTGTGGTGGAAGGGACCTATTGGGCTGGCCTCTTCTGGCTCGGCCCATCCTCTGCATTTAATACCGTAAGGTGCCAAAGCACGAAGCTGACTGGTCGTGTACAGCACATCTATCAAATGCAAGAATCAGGCGGAACCCCATGGCTCCAGCCAGGACGAGAATACCAGACAAAGTTACATTGAAAATGAAAATCTATATATGCGAGCCTTGTCAGCAAACCTTGTCAAACCTTTTGCAATACCATGTTGGTGTTAGCTTTTACGGGACTGTGTGGCTTGAAGAGGGGGGCTACCGGTCTGGGGATACCATGGAATGGAAGTTCACTAGACTGCACAATCCGGGCAGTAAGGATTTGAGCAATGTATGTCATTGGAGTACGATGAAAAGAGCTTTGAAATTAACCTTTTCTTGAACTCTTTTCTATTGTTAATTGATCTGGTGCCCAGTTCTAGTTCATTCCATAGTTTAGGGAATGCATTTACTATGGTATAATGGGGATTTTCGTGGTAGTCAAATAATTTCTTCAAAATTTGGAATTTCGACACAGTATGATGCCTTGAGTTTGACCCTTGCTCAACAACTCAAGTAACTTGTTTGTTTGTTTATTAATTGGGCCTAACGACGCCTTCAACAGCCAGTGCTATGTCGTGTCGAACAATGTAAAGGGCAGAGGAAGCAGGAGTATATAAAGCGAACCACCGATCAGACTATCCACTACTTACACAAACAGAGCTGACGGCGGTTGAAGGCATTTGCACCATTGACGTACTGTACGTCTCAGTACATGACTCAGTGGTTATAGGTTGGAAATTTTCAAATTCAAAACAAATAGTGATACACTTTTTCAGAATGCTTCATACACGCAAAGGATGACTTGTGCGGGGAACGCGGTGAATCGGTGGTACAGTTCGGCCGCTGTGGACTGGTCTCTTTCCACGGGTGGGCAATATTTCCACCGACGCAATAATATTAGATCCCAAGCACTAATTATAGGAATAATTATCAAAAAATTAACAACTCAGCTCTTCATTAATTAAATGTTTGCTCATGGTGATTTCTATTACCTGATACACGTATGCGTGGACAACACAGTTCACGTGTGAATTACAGCCAAACTACGGCGAGGTGACTGTATTGTAAGAGAACTGGGCTTTAAACCGAAAGGCAGATGGTTTGATCCTGCCCCGCGGAAAATGCATTGTGCTATATACAAGACATTCACGCCAGGTTGTCTCTATCGGAGGTGTGTGCCAAGGCTAAGGCGCACTGCACGTCGATGGTGCACTTTTCCTCAAGCACTGCGAAATCGGCTTGCACAGAGTTAGTAAGTTGCTCATCTACCAAGGCTAGGTTTCTCCCATAAGATATATGTATCTCGTAACAAAGATGTATTTCCATATGGTATCAACACAAAGCAAACAAAAACATAATTGTTTGTAACCATTTATTACAAAACGAGAGATGAAACTTCTCGCATACTACGAAGGAGTCATTATCCTGCACCGTGTGTGTGTTTCTCTCTGCCGGAGGATAGCAATGGTTGAAGAAATATGTACAATTCACGTGTAGAGCGAATCACTACACTACGCTACCTCCCTCTTTCTTGGGCAATTGGCATTAAATATCTCCCCAAAGGACACAGCGCAAATCACGCGGCCCAGAATCGACACTACGGCCTTGATCTGAAATCCAATGCATTTCCCAATGAATCACCGTGCTCTCACAAAGCTAAATACAAATGGGGAATATTACCTCAATTTGTAAAGCTGGAAACCCGTCTCACTTTGTCTCTCGCAAAAATCATGATCAAGCTCTGAGGGTATTAGTCAAATTATGAACGGAATTCGACAAAGTAACGAGCTGTGTGTTTATCCACTTCTCGGGGAGTTTGAGGGCACAGTCTCTTTGTAATGTGATGTCCCGTTTTTCACAGTGGTATGCGGATACCCGTTCGTGTTCGAATTATAGATATTCCAAACAATTTGTATATAATCCACGTGAAGTCAATATACCAACACAATTTGTGGAGGTGTACGACGTAATATTATAACTACATCAGTAGTGAGACATAAATCATAATAGTAATGCCATCAAAGAATCGGTCAAATCACAAATCTCGATTCAGAAAAAGTTCTTGCGTTGATACAAAGAAAATTATTTTTATGGAATTTTAAAATTTGATCGGATGGAATTGCTTTCGTTTTACCGACAGACTTAAACCTTCCACCCCATTGAGTCTGAAGATACATGATGAATTGTTTAAGGGCTTGAGTGGTTCCAAGCGATCAGAGCATCAGATTTGTTTAAAAATGTGTTTGGTGCCCCGAGCGTCTGTACAGTACGACCGCCGTGGACTGGTTACTTTTCACGGGTGGGCAATATTTCCAGGGAGGCAGTAATATTAGATTTCAAGCACTAATAATAGGAATAATCATCACAAATATATTTAATGAAGCACCGGGTACTACAAGGTGCTTCAATAATTAAAATTTTGCCGATGATGATGTTTATTACCCGGTAAACGTATCTGTGGACATCACTGCCCAAGTGAGAAGTACGACCAATCCACGACGACTGTACTGTATCTTCAATAACGGCAAACAGCTCTATGATAAGATGGCAACAAACGACACAAAAACGTGTCGGGTTAATTAATTTATTGGACTATTCTCAACCTTGAATTGGAGGTACTTCAAAAAACAATTATTGAGTAGCTATTGACTGTTGTTATAGACTGTAGTAAGTTCGCAAACGACCTCTCGAATTCTATAAGGAATTCGACATCCTTATGACATGGAACCTGTCTATTCCCGAAACAGTTCATCTGCTACGCTTAGATTAAGTCGACTGTGATAGTTCAGTTGTTTGGAGAAACGAATCCCCCAGGATTCGCCTTTTTGACCAACTGAATATTCCAGAGGATCGAATCTAAAGAAATACCATAAACATTCATTTTCGTTAAAACAACGCAGAAAAATGTGTTTCAATCGATACTTGATTTGTCCAAACCATTGATTACACCAGCATTATGAATAAAGACTAGCTACAGCTGTATGTTTATGGTTATGCCGGGCGGCTCCACTAATTATATTAAAACCTTGTTGGTTTCAAGGCAGATTAAATACTTATTGATTGAAATTTTTATAGCTGGAGCTCGAAAGAATATCCGTTCATCTTTGTGAGTAACGGAAGGTCGCATTCAATGAACGGTAGTCTGCGAGCAAGCAAGCCAGAAAATAAGCAGACTGTCATCTGCAAAATGAGGTCCCCAGAGGGTGAACTTTACCCCGGATGCATTCTGAAGGTCACTGCGAAGCTGGGTTACTGTGTCGAAACGGTTCCTACGGGCTTGAATGATCAAAAACCGGTCTTCAGCTGCAGATGTTGCCCTGTCTCTGCCGCCACCATGTCGTCTGACTGGTGTGCCATACTGCTGAAATCTTGCCCAGCCTCTGGTGATCACCGTATGGTGTACACCAAGGGCTTCACCATCTGACTATGGGTAGCCCCTTGTCCCACCATCCCTACAGCCCACCACATTTCTGCTTCAGACAAATGTCTTCTCACATTTGCATTCGCCATATTCAATCATTAAATCACAAGGGTTTGTGTTGAAATGAAGACTGAATACTCTACACATCTCATGTACATGTAGATAGTACACGAAAACATCATGGGAATCAAGGGGTACATGCTTTCCATGACTGTCACGAAAAGTGTGCCTGTCAAGAGAGCTAATGTAAACTCTGGGGACCATCTCAATACATTCCTCAATCATATCCACCAAAAGTATCGCAAATGTGTCACAAGAAAATTTCACAATGATGTGTCAAATATGTGGTGCTTAGCAAACTTTGAGTCTGACTGTAACTATATCACTCTCCCTTATAGGTTGATGGATGACTTCCAGCTTTAAAAACCTCTCGTGGATTCGTAAGCAAATAAAGTTATAAAGAAAATAAAGTTGTTCGGGTCTCAAGGGATTTAAATCCCACATCGTCCTGTGCGCCTTCTGCGCGCTGAAACCTTTCATTTCATTAATTGCTTCAGCTTTCAGAAACACATATCGGTGGATTGTTTCCTTTTTGTAACCGTTATGGATAACATGCTGGGGCTACTCCTAAACCAGCGACTGTTTGGGTTTCTTTTTCTGTTTTTCTAAAACAACCAACAAACTGCGATTTCAGTATTCATAAGGAAATAAAATTATAAAGCAAAGTTATTCGGGTAGCGCAAGGGATTTAAATCCCACATCATCCCTGTGTGCCTTCGGTGCGCTGAAACTTTTCATTCATTCGAGTCCAATATCAATCTTGCTCGCTTACTTGCTTGTCCAAAGGTATCCAAGAAGTTAAGAAAGCATCGGAGAAATATAAAGGGAATGATATAACTACATATCTCTTGGTCTCCCTTGTTGAAAACGGAGGCCGAATGTTCCCAGGCCGAATGTTCCCAGGCCGAATGTTCCCGGGGCCGAATGTTCCCGAGGCCGAAAAGACCCGCTCCCCATTGTATTGTAATGTACTGTTGTACGCACATGTTAGTACAGTTACGCGCACATGGTCATCTAAGATGATCTTCAAAGTTGTCAAACTTCAAAGGGTTGATAAGCTATGAGTCATGACATCACAAGTTTCCGTGTTTCATTCAGCACGGTGCAGATACGAGTCGACTCGAGTAGATCCCTTCTTCACAGTTGCGACAGGAGATAATTCGACGATATTATCATCACAGTATGTTTCGACATGATAATAGAAGGAGACAGAGTCGGATCGGCACACAGATATATTATATTTGTGTGCCGATCCGACTCTATCTCATTCGGTTTTGCTGCAATAACAAAAATGATAGTTTTTTTTCAATTAACCAGTTATTGCCCTAGAAAAATAAGGACGACCAGTCGGGCAAGTTTGACAGAGAAACAGCACGACCGGACCAAAATCTACTAGACAATGTCGGTCGGACGTGGGTTAGTGTCGGACCCTGTAATTTGAGTAGTATATGTTTTGGTGATGTGTAGTGACTATAGTGGCTGTGTATGTTATGTCGGAAAATGCCGTTGGTGAAAAAAGTGTGTGTGTTGGGGGGGGGGGGCGTTCCCCCTGTGACCCCCCTCGCGGCACGTGCCCCCCCCCCCCCCGGCTCCGCCGCCACTGCCTCTGTGATTGAGTATAGTAGCCTAACCTTTGAAAGATCGAAACGTGAATGGAATGGATTGTTGCTCTCCAAAGCAGTTAATAGTATTTATTCAATACATAAGATTTTTTCCCCAGAATTGCCCATTGTCGAGCTCCGCTGATATGATTTTAAACTAGGCTGATATGACGCTGATCTCTGCCTATATGAACCAAGCTAGAGTTGTACCCCTTGATGCGTTACAGCCATTTTATTTACAGCGTACTCGTTCACCGTTATTCGGCGAAAGCAATCAATTAATAAAATTAGCGTTGCCAGTACTTTTTGTTTGGTGTGTAATTAATGTTGCCAAAAAATAAAAAAAAGAATAGGTAGATGAAAATAAGAAAGAAGAAAGTTGTACGGAAAACGCAATTTAGAGTCGTAAGTGGAGATTCGTCGAAGAGTAAGAGGAGGTGGGGGGGGGGAGTCGAGCTGTTCAAATATGACTAGGAGAAGAAGAGTCTTCGGACGTTGTGAAAAGAAGGCGAAATAATAACACTATCAGAAAACTGTAACATATCTGGGAATGTTTGTAATTATTTGGTTTACTACATAAAGTGGTGTATTTCTTAGTTTGGTTTATATTGGCCGAGATATCAGCCCTAGGTGACTCCTCAGCGGCCTTCAACCTTCGGCCTCGGGCTGGTATGATGTTACCCCGGGCTGATTTATTAGTCGATATAAAACTAACGCGGTAATAACCTCTGTATGTACAGCTTTGGTTTCAAGTTTCATTCGACGTAATTGTTATGCCCCCCCCCCCCCTCCAGCCCCCCTCCCCACCCTACTTCGAAATCTTGAATCTGTACGGGAAGATCCGCTGTTCGCGCCTACAAAATACTATTGTGCATAATATTTTCCGAATTTAATTTTAAAATAAATTATTACATTATTCTTTACAGTTGAAGCCATCGATGATCTGAAGAAAACTGCAGCTAACCTTAGACAGCAAAGAGGAAACAACGACGAGAAACGTGGAAAAGACCAAGAACTTGAAGAGTTACTTTAGCAGTGGCGCGAGTAAGAAATTGTGGTGTCCACCATGGATTTGATTGATTTGAAATTAAGGAAATAAAACGAAGTGCATTGAGTTCTGTTTTTTACTTTAATTCTTACTTTCCCTAATGCATCTCCCTCTGCTGCTTTGGCCAATACTTTCGCCAAGCAAAACCTGGTTCTGCAACTGTGTACTGAACAAAAAAGAAAAGCAAAGCAAAAAAACAAACAAAAACAAACAACAACAAAAAAAACATACCCCCATCGTGTTGAAGGCCATTGAGTCACACAGCAACCACGTGCTGCCATAGAAACCAAGATTGCGGCCTTCAGTATACATAATAGAAGGAGATAGAGTCGGAAACAGGTGTCACCCTCTAAGGTCGCCTATCACTATGGGGATGACGCCACAAGATGTCCACTCACATACAGCTATCATGACAACCAAACATGACGTAACTAGGTCACGTTACTATTACGTCACTTGTTAGGTTCAGGGGTAGGTCCGGCCAATATGATACGATCCATCGCTCTCCTCCTACTAAAGACCAATTTGAGAAAAAAACGTTTTTGTTTGATACATGTCTGCTGACACGCTCCGTTGTTGTGTAAGCAAATGGTTGGTATTAATTAAAAAAACATTTCCCAACCGAATATCCATTTTCTCTCTTCAATACGCAAAAACCGTCAAAATAAGATTCAAATGGGTAGGGGTGAAGGACATGTGTGAAAAACACAAAATAATTAAGACAATTTAACTATTTTTCACAACGTGTTGTCTAAAAGAAATTTAACACCAGGGAGAATGTTTTTCTCGTCCCCATGTTGTGTCAATAGAAGTTTCATTTGGTTTTCTCCCAGAACACCAGCGGGATTGCGTATAATA
This sequence comes from Pictodentalium vernedei, assembly GCA_031216915.1. Taxonomy (NCBI): domain Eukaryota; kingdom Metazoa; phylum Mollusca; class Scaphopoda; order Dentaliida; family Dentaliidae; genus Pictodentalium; species Pictodentalium vernedei. Next base: position 340,459,087 of record CM062297.1, read on the forward strand.
TACCGAATTCTGTACAATCCGTGGCGGTAGCATATCTTGTTACAACCTGTTACGTCTCCGCATAATGTTACACCCACGCATAATGTTACAAACACCATTGTAAACAAACGATAATGTTATAAACTCCGCTTAATGTTATAACTTTTTCTAACGCAAAATGTTATAAAAATCAACGCATAATATTACAAGTTTTTTTCAACGCATAATGTTAAACAAATTAACCGATAATGTAATCACTTTAAATAAACTCATATCGTGGGTAATTTATAGTGTATATGGCATCAATTTCAAGGGGCTTTGATTCGACATTTTGTTGATTTATGCAGAACTAAAGATATTAATGCATATCGTATTGAAGGTGGCTATGTGTGATTGGATTGTGTTCTGCTAACAGGTAGCTTAGGTATAGTTGGACTAGTATCTAGATAGATAGATTGAGAGAGAGAGGGAGAGAGGGAGAGAGAACGAGAGAGAGAAAGAGAAGGGGGGGGAGGGGCATGGAAATTGGGCGGATGGGGAAAAATGTCATGATTATGACTAGTATTGCACGTATGAATCAGGCCTTATTACCCGGAACTCTGGGAGAGCAGGTAGTGTTTGCTTTGGGGCGCAACATTTCCCGGTGCAAAACTTCGGCTCCATCTAGATCCGTCAGTTGATGTACGTGCCGCATATACAGTACGCTATGGTATGTGTACTGATATATGTACAAACAGGACTATGTGTATACAGTATGGATATGTGATGGAAAATTCATGGGGAAGTTGGGTTTTCTTGAAAGTTTTCCTCGACGTTGCCAATAACGTCGTGACGCCAGGACAAGCGTGCGACGTCATAGAGACGTTGGCCGCTGTTGTTGTCCACTGAACATTTAAGAAATAACTGTTGTTTTCCTTCGGTTTATGCGATATAAACCGAAACTTTTCAGCACAAGCTTAATCATAACTCGCTACGCATAAACCGAAGGAAAACAACAGTTATTTCTTAAAATTTAATCCGACTGTAATATTAAAAAATAAAAACTATGTGTACGTGAACGAAAAACTTTTAATTTTCGCATAAGACACAGGCAAACTCAGGAAAGTGTGCCACAAACAGGTCACGTCAATCATTGTCAAATTGTTTGTTGTTTTGATTTTCGATCGCAGACGACATATATTTAGCAAGTCACGTAACAATATCATTAAAAACATTTTTTTAAGTTCCCCCAAAATCATGTTTGGGTATATGATCTTTTATTCGTCTCCCACTTCGGTATATTTTATGAAATTCAATTGTTCCTGAAAAATTATCATTATATTCTCGCTGACTGGAGGCGATGAAAAATCGATCATTGATCTTTGTTTACAAGCTTGTTATCCATCTATCAGTCTGCCGTCACGCCCTCACGGTGACAATTGGATTGTGTGGGCGGGGCTTCCATAGTCTTCAATGTTGGGTCGGATGTGCGAACGTGTAGCGACATTCCAAATCATGACGGGATTTGGTTTATACGATTTGACGGCTTTCACGCTGTATGCTTTCAACCAATCAAACGCAGAGGCGGGGCAAATGATTAAATTATTCTGACATAACGTTATTAGGGTGAGGGTGTGTCAGGCGTCTCGTACTGGACTGATATCGCAGTATAGTGTGGGTGTTAAAAACCCTTGCAGGTCCCATGTTTGCCCTTGGCACTAATAATCTACCTAATGCTTTGTACTATCCCATGACTGGTACAGGTAGTACGTAATGCTGGGTCAAGTGGTATTGTGGGGTGGGTGGGTGTAATACATAGTCGCCTAGTGCAGTATTGCGAGGTAGCTTTGGGTGTTTAAAACCGTGGTATAGTATGGGTATTGTATACCCCTGTAGGTCCCTGTTAGCCCTTGGTACTACTAATCGATCTAATGCTTCATATTATCTTATGACTAGTATAGGTAGGTAGTTCGTAATGCTATTGTGACTCGGGGTGGAGGTAATGCATGGCTGTCTAGTGCGGTAGTATAGAATGTGCGGCTTGTACCCTGCTGGTTCAATGTTAGCCCTTGTTACCACTATCCATCTAGGGCGGTTTGCTGACCCACAGATGGTATATGTAGTACGTAATGCTATTCCAGGTAGTGTTGTGATGTGAGGTGGTGTGGGGTGGGATAATGTTCGGTCGAGTACTGTAGGTACCCTGGTGCTCGACTTGGTAGTTTAGAATGGTAGTATACTCTGGGTGTTATATACCCCTGCAGGTTCAATGTTATCCCTTGGTACCACTATCCACCTAGGACGGTGTGCAGGCCCACAAATGTTATAAGTGGTACGCGATGTTATGTCAAGCAGCATTTTGGGTATAATGCATGGATGTCTAGTGCAGTGGTATTAGGTATACGGCGTGTACTCCCAGTTGGTCTACTGTTAGTATTTTGTACTACTAACAAACTGGATGTATTTTACCATCAAGGGCTAGTATAGGTAGCGCATAATGCTAGGCTATGCTGTATTGAGAGGTAAGTTTAGAATGGAAGTATGGGATGAATGGTCTGTACCCCACAGGTCTATTGTTACACCTTAGTGCTACGAAACCACCCATTGGTTTTGTACTATCCCGCTCGGGATGATATGCCATTTGGTTGTGTGGTGTATACTTGGCTTCAAATATCTCAGTAGAGTATGGATGGTCTTTTGACATTCCAAGACTTGGCCGAGGGTAGACGTAGTGATCTGGGATAGTTAGCAAGCCTATAGCAGTGCTACAAGTCCGTAGTAACGGTAAGAGGCTGGAAGGCTGATAGAACACTAGTAATGGTATAAACAATAGAGGTTGATCATAAGACAGTCAGTTGAAGACGTGGTAAGACTTATGGAATCGTTCGAGCAATTACTCAATGGTTTATTGGCTCAATGGGGTTCTATTCGCCATTCGAGCAATCTGGGATAGTTAGCGAGCCGGTAGTGGCGCTACACGTCAGTAGAAATAGCAGGGGGCTGGAAGACTGGTTGAACACTATTGTAATGGTGAATACAATAGAGGCCAATCATAGGAGAGACAACTGAACTTGTGGTAGAACCAATGGTAAAACCACATGTTCAAGAGCTGTATAAGAGCTGTACAGGCGCTTGGGATCTCACTTACGGAATCTCACTTACATAATCCCTTTTTAGGAAACGTCTGTGGTTACAGAACCTCTTTTTGGTCGTATATGCCTATGTGCTGCATGTGGTGTGAGCACATAGTACACATTGGCACATGCAGCATGTGACTCTGTACTACATGTAATGTGTACACACTTTGCACTAGCACACAATCACATGCTGGGTGTGCCGATATGTGCGCATTTCACCAGAAAACCCAACTTCCTCATCAATTTTCCATCGCATACCCATACTATATACCCATGTCCCTGTGTGTATATATCACTATGCATACCATAGCGGGGGCGCGGTGATCCAGTAGGTAGAGGTGCAGGCTGCAATCCGTGAGGTCCTCGGTTCGAATGCCACCTGCGGCAACCGTGTTGTGTCCTTGGACACTTCATCCCCAATGCCCACATGGGGGCACGGTGTAGCTGTGTACTAAAACGGCCTGTACGTCGACGGTGTACTTGTCTTCAACCAATGCTAACCCTGCTTGTGCGGAGTTAGTATTTTGGGGAGCCTGACAGTTGCTTGCCGTTTCTCTCCGGGTACTCGGCTTTTTTTCTCCACCCGGAAAACTGTCCGACACGAGGTGACCCTGGCTGTCGAAAGTGTCGTTAAACCCCAATAAATAAATAAATAAATAAATAAATAAATAAATAAATAAATAAATAAATAAATAAATAAATAAATAAATAAATAAATAAATAGACACACCATGGCATACAATATATGCAGCACGTACACCACTGGATGGATGGAGCCGAAGTTTTGCACTTGAATATATTTTGTTTCCCCCAAAGCTCCTGTTCCTATGGGAATTTAAAACTAGCTGCTCCACCAGGACTCTGGGTGATAAGGTCTGAGTCATGTATGCTATGCTACTATTGAGGATGTACCGTTACCACACGCATGATGTCGAATGATTGTCTGTGTGGCAGAAGAAGTAGATGTAGGTTCGAAACTAGATAGCAGAGAGGGTAAAGCACATAAAGTGATTTCCTTCAGAACACCTGCCGAGTGGAAATCTACCCGACTATGAACTCATCGATTCTGAAACATTAATGTTGAAGGATGGATTATTGGGTTTTACCGGCACTATAGCAAAGGCTAAGGTCATATTGTGTCGGTAACAATTTTACAAGACCACCCCATCAACCCGAGCGACATTTTTAACGTCTCAAGCTATCAATAAACCATAATTGCAAACGAAAAAAATGGCAAGATAAAAAACAAGAGAAAAAAAGAAAAGTTACGGGGTGGCTTAGGAAGGGTATGAAAGGGTGAAAGTGGTGGAAAGAATGGGTGGTTGGCAGAGTATGACAGCTTGGTAATAGATAACAAAAGGTATCAGAGATGAGGGGTAGGAGAATACCATGGAAAGGCGGACTAAAAGGGGCGCGTGGGGTGATATGTATAAACAAGCGCTAATACACAAAGAGAAAGAGCAAAAATCAAAGCACATCCCTTACATAGACCAGAAGATGGTGGGAAGCCATCTGAGTGAGAGACAGAAAGAGAAAAATGAGATATATGTGTGAGAAGGAAGGGTAGATAGAGAGAGGGAGAAGAAATGAACTGAAGTAACAAGAATACCAGAGAATGCACAATACTTAATACAACACAACCCATAATCCAAATCCAAATCCTAATTCCATTCACAATCGTGATCCCTTTGCCATCTCTCCTACGCCACCATATCCACCTCCTCTCTCGCCTCTTCCTAATCCTCATGACCCCACCCCCCATCATAATCCCTATAACCCCACCTCCTCCCATCCCCTTCCTCCTCCTCATAATCTTTGCTCCGACTCCACCGCCTCCAAAACATGTAATCCCAAATCCACCACCTACTATACCTCTTCCACTACCTCCTCAACCCTCACTACACTATCATACCATCCAGTACTACACTGTTATAGCATTTTCCCATAACCTTCTCCCCACAATCACCTCAATACCTCAACCCCTGTGCCTCCTCCTCATCTTAATCCCTACCTATTCCCTTTCAATTCACCTTAATACCACCCCTCTTCCTCCTCATCCTACTGGGATTTATCACTCAAAATAAGCAAACATTGAGGTATTTGACACCCAAAAGAAGTCATACGGCTGGATTGTATGATTTACTACTTTCCTGGAAGAGAAGAATACTCATGTCAGTAAACATACCCTCCGGATGACATAGCGCCCCAACCTCCTCCATCATGGTTTCATGGAGAGAAATCCCGCGAGATTCTGATCTGACTCAAAAACAATCCCCAAGATTGGCCATTTCCCTTACCTGACACACTTGAAGCACGTGCGCACACATCATCATAGTGACGACGTCTGGAGATAGAGAGTTATTGAGGCTACCTGAATTTATGTCACGTGCACAGGTCCCCTCAAAATAAGTCCCCGGGCGGGGTCTGTATTGATGAGTTCATCATAGCCGTGTAGACTTCCACTCGCCAGGTGTTATCAGGAGAAATCAGTCTTTATGTGCTTATCTATCTATCCTCTCTCTCTCTCTCTCTCCTCTCTCTGTCTCTCTCTCTGTCTCTCTGTCTCCCTCTCTCTATCTCTCTCGCTCAATACTGTTATGCCATGCTATGTGTTAGCAGAACACAATCCATCCACGCAAACCCACCTTCAATACGATGAGCACAGTTATCATTAGTTCTGCAAAAATCAACAAAATGTAGCATCACAGCACCTTGAAACGGATGCCATAACACTACAAATTACCCACGATACGAGTCTATTTAAAGTTGTAACATCATTGGTTTATTTGTTTAACGTTATGCGTTGAAAAAAATTGCAACATAATGCGTTGTTTTTTATAACATTATGCGTTAGAAAAAGTTATAACATTATGCGGAGTTTATAACATTATCGATTGTTTACAACTTTGTGTGTAACAGTATGCGTTGGTGCAACATTATGAGAAGTTGTAACATTATAGGTTAACATATCTCCCCTCAGTATATCTGAACGGGATCAGTTATCCGTAATCATCAAGATGGACAGTGATGCATCAGCGGGATACTTAAACAGCGAAACGAGTCCACAAAGGAACGTGGATCAGAAGTTTTACTCCTTTTTCGTAGAGAACCCAGAATCAACTAACCTGAGCTGCTTTCACTAACTTTACGATACTTTGCCAACTAAATGAAATCATCTAGGATTTTCGATACAAAAGTATATAGATCTGCTGAGACGTGCCATGCATCACTGTATAGAACTAAGTACAAGGACCTTTAAATAAAAATATACACTCTGCTTAAATATCATCGTGGTAAAAAGAAAAAAATCGGACTGTCTTGGCCGTCATTTTAAATATCTGAAAATGTCCAAAGGTTTTTGTTTTTTAAGCTTATTACTTTTTAAAACATTCTCGAATGCTTCGGTGTGTCGAGATGATAAGCCTGCACGGAGTATGTCTCTCTCCACATAGGGGACTTCTATTTTACGCACCTAGGTGGTATGATGTTTGGCCGTGACAGTATCAACCCTTCAGCTGATGCTGATAGAGACTGTTCGGTCTCTTAGACAAGTTTCGCGAACTATGAACGATCCCGGGATCTACGGCTTGAGAGACCAGAGCACTTACCAATTCTGTTTTCATTTTCGTCTTGTGTTTCCAGACATACGGATTTGGAATCATCGAAAGAGTCCATCTTGGAATGGCAATAAACTATATTATTCGCTGTGTTAGCAGACGAGCATGAATCACCTAATTTAGGCTGTGTTTTTGTAAGACAAAGTTAAAAGGAATTTTGAGCGTTCGTCTAGTTTGTCATCTTTTGTATCTCAAAATGCACAAGGTTTACAAGGTGGCATCAGTCGGAGCAAACGGAATCAGCGAGAAAAGTTCATCTTGGAATAGCAATAATATGCTTCACACGTCTTTTAACAGGGAACTCCACTTTAATAATATTTTTATTCAGAAATGATATTTGGGTGTTTATTACTTTTCAAAGTGTGATTTACTGGAATTTCCGGGTTTGATTATAAACGATAACTTCACAAGTGAATGATGCAATCAACAATCTGGTCATGTATCCGTGCGCGCGAACGAAGACGCTTTGCCGTGGATGTAATGGGGACTTCATTGTGTTTTTTGTGTTTTTTAACCCTTTACCTAACATGAAAAGCAGACGACACTTGCAAAAAGAATTCTTGAATAACTATTATTTTCATTTTTTGTCTCAAAAACATAGGTTATGACCCCTCATCCAATGAGGGGTCATAACCTATGTTTTAGAGCCAAAAAAATGAAAAAATAATGAAAATTAATTGGCGATTTTTGAGAATAGCGCTGGCCGGTTTTGGCCGTTACGTTAGGTGGAGGGTTAAATTATATAATTATTGTAAATAATGAAAAGTAATAAACAGAGTAATCGCTTGACTGGACTGGTTACGTGAAATAATTCATTCGAGGCGAGGGACTATATTGTAACACACTCGTGCGCATTCGCGCACTCGTGTTTGTACAGCATCCCTCATCTCTCATGAATTATTTCACGCAACCTGTCCAGTCAAGCGATTATCTTACAACAAGAACGCACGTCCGCCAATGCAAAAAAAAACGTTTATGCAAGTCTCGGCCTCGCATGTAGGCCATATATCGACTGGCCCTAACACACTCGTCTATATACGTCCAGAGACTTGGTCTCGACTTCAATACACCATTTCAGAAACCCACATGATGGTAATAATCTATATAAAAATTACAACGTGTGGCAAATACTTATAGGGATAATTACACTATCGGAACCGTCTTCTGATCATTAAATTCATATTATAAAAAGCGTTAAAGCACCACTAACCCTTTATCTAACGAATCGGTCGTATCCGTCCGCGTAATTTGCAAATCAGCTGTTGAAGAAACATATTTTTCACAAAAATTAACCAAAACCATGTCTTGTTACTCCTTATTTGAAACGAGTTCGTCGAGCTCGTTCAATTTAGAGGGGCATATGGTACGGCTGTGGTTTTATTAAAATTGTGAAAAAAAATATTAAAAACAGCTTTTGACATCGCTTTGTGTAAAATCCTCTAAATGGTTACCCAGTTGAATTCCGAAAGTAATATTTCACAAGTTCTACTTCATGATGGACTCTTTTTAGGGTGCATGCACAGCCATACAAAGCATTGTTTTCATCAACGTAATTCGATGCTTATTCGTATCACGCTTTCTTCATCGATCCATTTGGCGCCTTTCAACAGGTTTCGAATGATATGATAAACTGAATCTTCCACTCGCCCCAGTTTACAATGAAATTTACGAAACTCGCCCAGTAAACAGAATTTTAGGTCTGGTCAAAACCAAATTACTGGATCCGTTTCGTAAATCTCTATATAAACTGAGTATTAGGGAAGATCCTCCTTTTTTACATCACATGTATTACCTCTATAATGAATATTTATGGGTAAACTACAGGGCGGCTGTCGCGAACTGGTTACTTTCCACGGAGTGGCAATAATTCCACGGACGCAATAATATTAGATTGCAAACACTACTTATGAGAATAATCATCCAGGAATTTAATTAACGAAGCACCGGGTACAACCCGGTGCTACATTAATTAAAATTTTGCTGATGATGAGTTTTATTACCCAGAAAACGCATGCGTGGACACCACTCAACGGGGACTGTATTGTAATAACTTCGATGCGAATCCATATGGAATGGGCCTGACCCCTCATGTCTACAGAAAAAAATAAATCAGATGAAAATTCAGCGGTCATTTTTATAATCATTCATCCTTTAAATGCCCCTCGGCCAATGGGCGCAGATATTTTCGGTAGTTCATCCCCCCCCCCCCCCCGCCCCACACATCAGGGCACGTAACTTGATGTTTCGAGGAACGGTATTTCTCCAACGCATGCTGGTATAGCACTCTAAATTCACATGCAGTGCTTTCATCTGAGCGACCACTGGTCATTGATGAATAACATTAATCAACAATTATTTGAAAAGAACTTACCTTTAGCAGCCAAGATGTGTGATGTGCGCCCGGTGATAACAGTTACACACTACTCATACACTGTCAGGTCTGTGGTTATGTCATCCTCGCCCACAATGACCAAGATTTCAGAAGAGGGACGTTAAATGCTCCCTTCAAAATATTCCAAAAGTTAAGGGATTCTAAAAACTGCTCTCGCTCATTAACTTCGGCGTCAACGTATTTCCTATGAACCGGAAAATAATCTCGACTATTTTTGGACTTTCTACTACAATCCATCTTGTGTGTTCAACAAAATGGCAGTGGTTTTAGCCAAGTTTTGTTTACCTGTATGGCAGCCACGATCTCACAGTACTGAGAAAGGACTGTGACCTTTGTCCACGGGACCTCTTCTTAGACGCAATCTGAAGTACCTGTTCTGATACCACAGTCGGGTAATGACCTATGGTTGGTAAAAGCTTCCCAACGGGAGATGTTATAGGCAAGCCTATAGACAGTAGCACGATTTCATCCTTGAGAATACACGGCCATACAACAGTGCGGCTGCCCTTTTTTCAAGAGGCGTTGATTGCTCTACTTTGATTTACAAAACTGCAGACCTACATATTTGTATGGTGTGTTCCAGTAGCCGTCTGTTCCATACACATCCCGGCAATACCTGTCACAAGCGCTCGCGTCTCCAGTATAGTTCTGTAAGGAATCTGATGCTGTTATGCGCTATTCGTTTACCAACCTTTCGTGCAGTTTGAGGTCTGACTACCGCTGATGTAATGTGATGTCCTTTACATACAAAGATACACTGACATTATTTCGCACCCCAGTTACAGATATACCAGTCATTAAATATTCAATTTGTCTTGCAAATATCAATATATTAACGCAGTTAGTGAAATTACGTAAAATTACTTCTGTGCCTCCATTCGTAATTGTTTACGCCCCAACCAAGGGCCCCTATAACCCTTTACCCAACGTAACGGCAAAAACCGGCCAGCGCTATTCTCACAAATCGCCAATTAATTTTCATTATTTTTTTCATTTTTTGTCTCAAAAACATAGGTTATGACCCCTCGTTGGAACGAGCTCGTCGAGTTAGTTCCAACGAGGGGTCATAACCTATGTTTTTGAGACAAAAAACGAAAAAAATTAGTCGTTCAAGAATTATGTTTGCAAGTGTCGACTGCTTTTCAGGTTAGGTAAAGGGTTAATAAACAAACATATTTATTGGTATTTGACAAGTTACTGAAACTTCTGTCAAATCAGGTTTCGATTTACAAAGATTTATTTGTTGATGAAAAGACAATGAATGTTTATGGTATTTTGTAGAATCAATCTTCTGGAATATTTCAGTTGGTCGGAAAAGAGAACCGTTGATTCGGTTTTCCGACTATCTGAAATATTCCAGACGAGTGAGAATAAACATAGGCGACGGACTATTCAAAAGGCTGCGCTGGTTCCAGGCCACACAACAACGCCGAGTTCATTACAGAATTTGACTGTTTGCTTGCTAGTTTGTAAACGTCCATGTTCATTGTCATTCTATTTATCTGCAAACAGGGCACCTACACCACTCCCCATGAAGAAAGACACCAAACAAATGGCTTTTCCGAGCTCTTGGCACGAGGAGTTTCCCGTGCATCCGTGTATGTTTAACAACTGTTCGATAAGGGAATGGCCAGGACAGTGTATCCACTGTGTGCTACAAGCCTTTAAACACTGTGCCACAAGAACAATTTTGTTTAAAAAAAATTGCATGAGAACATAGCCTAAGAACACAATGTTACAATGTGTTATTGCGGCCAAACCACGTCAAATGATTATTCACGTCCAGTATATTGTAAACGATTAACCCCGAATGAGGAAGCGAGGTGGTTCAGTGGTTACGGCATTCGACTTCAAACCGAAAGGTTCACAGATCGATCCACACCAAGAGTAACTGCCTTGCGTCCTTGGACACAGCATTTAATCCCGATTGCACACGAGGGACGGGTGGCGTTGTGCCACTAAGGCGTACTACACGTCGATTGTACACTTGTCTCCAACCAATGCGAACTCTGCGAACCCTGCTTGTGTGCTGCTAGATGTTTTTTTTTCTCCATCCGTAAAACTGTCTGACACGAGGTAACCCTGGATGCAGAAGGTGTTGTTAAACCTCTTTAAAAAATACAACAGTAAACAAGGACAAAGGAGACATTGCTGTATAGATTAGTCTTGTTAGTTTCTACTGAACCGTGCCAGCGAAGTCCGAACTGGAGACGAAGATATTTCATATATAAAGAAACTTTTTCATTTGGATGCAAGTTGACAGCTATTAATCAAATTGCATTTAAAATGCTTTAACAGTAACCATCGTCAGTATAATTGAGGTGTCGTAAATGTTAATTCAAAATATCATGTGTGAATTATCTTTTCCAAATTGTTGTACTTTACACTTTTCCAGAATTTCCCATTATGAAACTCGGCTGATATGGCTTCAAACTCGGCCGATATGAACCAAGCTAGAGTTGTTCACCCTGGTGCGTTACTAGGCGCAACCAATTTGTTTACATGTAAATATTCACAACTGCTCGTCGACCGTAATCGGAAATATTAGCGTTACCAGGCCTGGTGGGGTGGTCTGAGTTTTGTATTATGAAGAATTACCGATGGCAATAAAGCAATGATTAGGTGGATGAAGGGAAGAAAGAAAAGAGTCTTACAGAAACTTCGTCGCAAACTGAAGTCGTAAGTAGACATTCGTCGGAGTTGGAGAAGAGGCGGGTCAGCTTAGCTATCCGAACATCGCGGCTTCCCCAGTGTGGACCCGTTTGTTCTCTGGGTGCTTTCTGGTGTTTTCTTATCCTTAGTCGCCTTTCAATGACGTCTAACTTCTGGGATCGAATCGCAAGGACGATCTTCTTCTTCAAAGACATAAATCATCTGCGCGCAGCTTGTTTATTCAACGCTTTGTTCTGCCACTTTCGTTTCTCTTAGGTATACTCATAGGTTCTTCTGTTGGCATTGATTGATCATCTCCACTCACACTTGCTCGGCTTTCCTCCTCAGTCTCGATCGTGCTCGTCTGTGTTCCAGACGCATGTGATACCTGTCTCATGTACGTCAGTAGGAGTCACATTGGCGGAATGCTGCCTCATGATATCTAGAATAGCCTCATCTATGTCTGTCAGCTTTCACCCGCCTGCCCGGGTCTTGGAACTTTTTTGGAATGTTTATGGCAGTTCTCTTCATATTGATCCTCACCGTGTCCCCAAGCTTTTTAAAATCTCCAAACTGAACACCAACAACCCTATCTTTATCTAGGATCTCGAACCATGTACTATTTTTACGTTTCGTGGTTATAGTAGGCCCGAATTTCCCAATCAAGATTGTTTCTGCTCTTTAAGGTGATTTTAATGTCATGGCTGCCAACATGAAAGTCAGAAATCTAGAACAATGTGAACATTCCATTGAACAATAACTTGGCAACGAAACAGCCTAGCAGCCAACGTATACTGACAGTAATGTACCGCAGCAGTTGAGACTTAATTTTGAATAAAACACATCGAAGATAGGACTAAGTACGTTGTCCACCTGGGTCGTTTCAGTCTCAAAAGTGTCCGCCATGTTTACGGTGGGAATTCAAAACATTAAAGGTTGTGTTCAACATTGCGACGAAAGATCTCGCCATATGTTCGGAAAATTCTCATGACAATACCACTGCTGAAATTCTGATTGCCGATATATCGCACGGGAAGCAGACTAATAGAGGCAAATTGCATTGATTGCCCGTTCTATGTAAATATTCTTCCCTCACTAACTGAAGCAACCAATTTGATTACATGGATCGATCTTGCCATTAGTTTGCACTCATGCGCTAAAATTACCAATAGCGACCAAAACTTGCAGTTATCTTTTCTTTACAAAACTGTGACATATAGCAGAATTAGAAACCCATGTTGTATTCTTTCGATGTTGAAATATTCATAAACTGGTTGCTTTTTCACTTCTTTTAATCGCAAATCGGGGGAACTATTGTGCATCATGTAATATTGATGGTACTACTTTATTAGTCTGTCATTCGGCCCCGTTTCCGTCTGGTTTCGGAGAGTTTCAGAAATAATGCTCCTAATTTTGTGGCGATCTGGTATGATTTGTATTGCGAATCATTGTAAATGGTGTATTTCATGATTTTGTTTGCGATCCACAAAGATCATAGATAATTTCGAATAATCTGTGAGCTATTTGATTCATGTCCGCAAGTATTTGTTGATTGAAGTTGTTGTCACCGGAAAGTCACATGAGTTGGTAAGTCGTAACATCTCTGCACAAAGTTACAAATAGGGCCTCTAAATAATCAAAAGTCCAGAAAACGGAATTCAAAAACAGTAATTAGATAACCAAAATATCAAGGAAATTAAATACGAATTCATTGTCAATGGCTCGGCCAGCCTGATCAGCATCAGAGTCTAAGAGATCCACACACACACACAAAATAAATTTACGTAATCTTTATATGACATTATATTTATTATTTATTATTTATTGGTGGTTAAGGTCACATACTTATGCACAATGGCTAATCGTGACCGTGACAGTTTTACGGGTGGAGGAAGCCGGAGTACCCGGAGAGAACCACCGAGCAACGACGAGCAGCTGTCAGCTCTCCAACATCGTAACTCTGAACTCTGCACCGCAGCACAGGCAGGGTTAGATTGGTTGAAGACATGCGCACCATCGACGTGCAGTACGCCGCAGTACACAGCGTCATCGTGCCCCCATGTAGGCAATCGGGGTGAAGTGTCTTGCCCAAGGACACAACGCGGTTGCCGCAGGTGGGATTCGAACCGAGGACCTCTCGGCTTGCAGCCTGCACCTCTACCAACTGAGCCACCGCGCCCCCATATGACATTATACATTCCATAAATCAAGCAATATATTTTCAGGCAAAGTACGTCCGTCCATCTGTCCGTTGGTTTACTTTTAGCATTACACTCTTACTTGCATCATAATAGAGATGACTGAAAAATGGTGAGGTCTTGCACGCTTGGTAAAAGTTATTGGAAATTAATAATAGTGATGGCATTTTCAACTTTGGGCTCCTTTAAATAATAGTGGTTACTGAAATTATTCTTCAAATTTTCATGTATAATAGTACTTCACCACTATTATTCAACAGGTCAAGGTATTCTAAAATTCTTACTTACAACACAGGATGGATGGACTCACAGTATTAGGAAAAAGGTTAAAAAAGTAAATTCTAGCAAACTTTCTTCATATATTCCCGTGTGTTCGTTTAACCTGGTGGCCATGGGTGAAACACAGCTCTTTGAATGTATTAACTTGACTGGATATGAAAATCACTGTATCTAATCTACATATACATGTACAGTTCAGGGTTTGATCCAGGTAAATTGGGAAAGGGGCCTTTTTCATGGTCTTGGGGAAATTATTCATTTAGCCATCTAGACATAAACCCAACTGGAAGCTTTTTTCCAGAGAGAATACAGGTTAAAATGGGTATCAGTTTATTAGAATCAACTGTCAGAAAAACATTAGTTTTGAAACCTGATAATGCTGGAAAAGTTATGGAGTAATAATGCTTTTGAGCCAGATATTAGGGATTTTATAGCATGTACCCCATTGGGAATGAGGCCTCAATTCGGCCACAGAAGATGGCCACACGAAGCTCTGATGTTGGGTGCATATCAAAGCAGCACCATACCCTAACATATAATTAAAAAGGTTTTCTTTCTTTTATTCTCTGTACCTCAACCAACACCTCACGTGAACAAGCTTTGGCTGGAATGGTAAGGATTGCTCATGGGAGGCAAACGATCAACACTTTCAATAATGCAGAGGAAAGGTGGCACTTCTGTGCATTTTTCTCGTATCACAGAATATTTACACTTTCTGCCTTAAAACACGAAGCTCAAAACCTCCCGTTGGAACGGTTCCAGTACGCTCATCAGTTACCGTTGAAGATCACAACCACCTGCTATGTTTGTGTTGCAAGATTTGCACAAATAATGAAATTTGAATGGTCATTTATCCGTGAAATAATAGTGACTTGATCAGTGTGTTAGATAAATACTTGAAATAAAGTTGTCATAAATATTGTCTTCTAGTTATATTAAATACAAGTACGTAGTGATAAAGAGGTAAGAGATTGTCATTTCATGGGACTCTTCGACATCTTGAATGGGTGTTTTGGGGAAACAAAATGTTTTCATGAAAACATAATGTCAAGCAAAATGCTTGAGAAGAATACATAACTATATCATACTATTGGAGGTGGTGGTGGTAGCGGACTGCAGGTCACAGACTGAATCAGAATAACATAGTCTCTCAACACTGGAGCCTAAACCCTGAACTCACTGATTACAATATTTACTGCACGGGTTTCACAGTGTACATGCTAGTAAGAGGGCACAAGAATCAAGAGAAAACCTTTACGACAAAAAATACTGAATATAAGTGGAAAATGAAGGTGGTTTGGGAATGCTGCATGATTCCAGTCCAATTTGGAAATGTGCCACTGTTAAAGGGGTCTCTGTTGTGGATGGGATGTGAACCAGCATCAAGTGCTGAGTTGGACTATTACTGTTGCAGGCAATATTAATGTGCACTTTTTTCCCTGTACAAACTTTTCGGGAGACTATTAAAATAGCCGATGTCCGTCCGCCCGTGCATCCCTCCCACTGTGGTTTTCCTATGATAACTTTTGTTATAGTTGACGACTAAATCCAATGAAATTTGGTATGCAGGCGCATCAACATAAAATACAGGTCCAGTTCGAATCGTGCAGTGAGACAATTTTTGCCAAAGTTATGCCCCTTTTTCAACTTTGAAAACGCCATTTTTTTGTTTCCAACCAATAACTCGAGCTGTAATTGACAGAATCTAATAAAATTTGTTGTGTAGGTGTATCAACACAAAATGCAGGTCAAGTCAAATTAGGGTTTGATTGAACAATTTTTGCCAGAGTTGTGTCCCTTTTTCATTTGTTTTTGATGAGAGAGGGAGAGGGGGGGGGGGGTGTAGCCACGCAGTATTTTGTATTTTATTTTCTATTACTGGGATTTGACGATACGCTTTCAGCAAGGTCATCTTTTGTTAAGACAGTTTTACGCGTGGAAGAGGGCAGGCTAGATATATCCCTTGTATGGCTAATTTACAGGAGGGTGATTAGTGTAGTGTGCCATACTTTTGAACTGTAAATAGTTCCCTGTGAAATAATGACTGGACCAGTGCATGCAGTGGTCCTTCAAACAGTTAAATTAACATAAATTGGATTTATATTTAAAAAGGTTATGACTCAACTGTTGTTCTCTAGTGCATACAGAAAACATATCCTTCAATGTGATATTCAATTTTTAAGTTTTGGTGGCAGGAAGTTGACCGTGAGTTAGGGATTTTCAAAAGTATTTTTTTGGTGAATAAATTCCTATTTTTCAATTTTTATCACATTCTTGTAATCTATTACGTAGGAAGCAATCATTCGTGTATTCAATAAATATTACTATTAAAAATAATGAAAAAACATCATGTTTTCCTCCTGTCGACTCAAACTATCATCTTCAGTTTAGAATCACCTCAAGGGGATGTCCAACGTAAATTTGGACAAATTTCAGGAAATTTTCTTTCAAGTCTAAAAAAGACCCAAAATGAATAACCCCAATAAATTATATACCAAATTGTTTGGAATGAATCATAGAACATGTGGAAACTGACATTTGCCGTGGAACTGCTGCCATATGGCAGATAGCGCCGCCTGAAAGTCTGCTATGGCATAAGTAACCGACCAGATTTTATACAATAAAATATCTTAAATTTGTTGAATAGTTCAATTCTGCAATCCTTCTAGTACAGACTCGGAGAAATCTTTATATCATTCTTGCAAGGAATAGACCACAAGACCAATTGTAATTTAGGATGCCTACATTTCAAAAGGGATGCCATTTTCCTTGTGTTTTTTTTACTTTTTATGAAGTTCACGTGGGACGCGCGAGCCACAGATGACGTGTAAGTGCGTGGGTATGTGTCATATATTGTGCGTGTGTACATACTAGTTAATGTTTATATATTGTGTACATAGGTATGTGTGTGACTGGTATATGTGTGTATTTGTGTTTATATGTCGAATGTGGTCCGCGCGTCTCACATGGGAACCATCCCGTATCGCACATTTTAGTGAACTTTTCTCGATTGGATGACCATCAAACGTAATTTGTACCATCCATACACTCCATTGACGGTTTCCTATGAAACAAAACACAATTCAATTTGTTCGTTTTTGTATTCACATTTCTTTTCATTTTTCATTTTATTTCAGCACAAAAAGTGACGCAATGAGTTTATCACAATATTTTTTTACAAGGCATTATGACATCCTAGCCAGAAAGGACCTATCCTCAATGTATAGATATATTTCAATTACAACCTATCCTAATGGCTGACGACATAAGTACATATAGATCACGGATAGGTCTTTTTCATGGCGGAGACCCACGCTGCTCATTAAGTTTTATGACAGTCGTTTTAGTCAGTCTTCTTATTACCAGCGGCCTCCAGGGCATTACAGTTGCGATTTTCATTCAATTAATTCTAAGTGATGACGTTGAACTCAATCCGGGGGCTATTAGCATAATACACATCAATATAAGGGGACTTCGTAATAAAAAAGACCTACTTCATGCAGAGCTAGGATATTGTGATATTATAGTTGTGACAGAAACCATGTTAACTGTGGATGTGGATAATGAGAGTCTTGACATTCCAGGTTATTGCACCCTATTGCGTAAGGACCGGGACCATGGTCTAGAAGGAGGGGTGGCTATATACATAAAGTCAGGCATTATTTTTAAACGTCATATTGATTTAGAACGACCTGGATTGGAAATAATTTGGACTGAAGTACGACTCCAGAATCAAAAATACATCCTGGGTGTTATATATAGACCACCTGCTATTAATAACATGTACTGGGACTTAATTGAAGACTCGATTCAAGCAGCTAGAACAGACATGTCATTAAAATGTATTTTAATTGGAGACTTTAACGCCAACTGTCTCATAACATAACATCCCAAAATCGCACATTTGGAAAATTATTTTGGTATGACACAAGTGATAGATTCACCTACTCGTATTACGCACAACTCGTGCAGTCTAATTGATCTTGCCCTTGTATCCTGTAAAAATTATGTAGAAAAAAGCTAATAATCCCACCTTTCTGTAGTGATCATCACGCAACAGGAGTAGTCCTAAAATCACCAAACCCTCGTAATAAACGTTTCCAGAGAAGAGTGTGGAATTACAATGAGATAGACGAAAATGGGCTACGTGTCCACTTCTCACAAACATCTTGGGATGTTTTGTTCAATAATAATATAAATGATTCTACCGAAAGGCTGACCAAGTATATCACAGACACTGCAAACCAATACATCCCCCCCCCCCAAAACGGTTCTTATTCGACCTAAGGACAAACCCTGGATGAATTCCTCAATACGGAAAATGATGAGATCACGTGACAAAGCTCACTATAGAGCAAAACAGCGTAACAGGACAGAAGATTGGGCACATTTTCGGCAAATCAGAAATGAAACTATTGCACTAATAAGAAAAGCAAAAAGTTGAGTATGACATAAAACTTGAAAATTACGTTTCAGCCTGCAACTTTTGTGAAAAGCATTGGTGATCTACTTTAAAATCTTTTTCTAAAGAACAAAGTACGAATAATAGTTTTCCCTCCTTAGAAGAAAATGGTGAAGTAGTGAGTGATGCAAAGGCTATTGCTGATCTGTTAAATGACTTTTTCATAGAACAGTCAAGTTCTGTTCTGTTAATGATAAAGAGTTACCTCCCCTGGCTTTTAATAATTTTGATTTGAATGAAGTGCATATCAGCGAGGAAGAGGTGACAGCTATTCTTCTTAAAATAGATCCTAAAAAGGCGAGCGGTCCAGACGAAATTAATAACAACATTTTGAAATTATGTGCTCATGAACTTACTAGCCCTCTGATCAGGTTGTTCAACCTTTCATTAACTAGCAAAACGTTTCCAAATTTATGGAAGATAGCAAGAGTCGTACCTATACATAAGAAAGAATCAATACATAATAAGAAAAATTACCGCCCCGTTTCCCTGATTAGTTGTGTCAGTAAAATCCTGGAGAAAATTATTTTCAAGCATCTGTTTTCTTTCTTAACTGAAAATAAGCTCTTAACCCCCCTACAATTTGGATTCATCCCTGGAGATAGCACGATTTATCAATTAATTGACATTGATCATGATATCTCTCTAAGCTTGGATACAAATACAGATATAAGAGTTGTATTTTGTGATATTAGCAAGGCGTTCGATAGAGTCTGGCATAAAGGTCTATTACATAAACTCAATTCAATAGGAATAAGGGGTGACCTTTTACTGTGGTTTGAAAGCTATCTAACGCACCGTTCCCAGTGTGTTGTCATTAACGGAGAGACGTCTACGAGCAAAATAGTACCGGCGGGGGTCCCACAAGGCTCGGTATTAGGACCGATTTTGTTCAATATTTATATAAATGATATTGTGAATAATATTGTGTCAAATATAAGGCTATATGCCGACGACACCACACTGTATCTAGCAGTAGAAGATGCAAAGCTTTCGGCCAAAATTTTGAATGACGATCTTGAAAAAATTGCCGTCTGGTCGAACACTTGGCAGGTATTGTTTAACCCCGAAAAAACGGAAACTCTAAATATATTCCGCAAAACAAATCCCCTTGATTGTCCGAGTTTATACTTACACGGGCAACAAATTGAAGAAAAAAGTGAACATAAACATTTGGGCGTAATTTTTTCTAAAACAGCTTCCTGGGATGCTCATGTTGACATGGTTGTGAAAAAGGTTAGTCAGATGATGAACTGCCTCAGAAGTTTAAAATACAGACTTTCTAGACCCGCATTAGAAACCATCTATAGATATTTCATTCTTGCCATGTTTGACTATGCGGATGTTGTATGGGACAACTGTAGTAACACGAAAAATATACTCCTCGAAAATTTACAGCTAGACGCGTTACGAACAGTTATTGGAGTGCCAAGAGGGACAAGCCATAATATTATATATAAAGAATCAGGTTTTATAACATTAAAGGAACGTAGAAAACGGCACAAAATTATAACTTTGTTTAAAATTATTAACACAGATGTACCTAATTACATGCGACTGTTAATCCCCCGTACAGTTTTAGAATTAACTCCTTATCCACTAAGAACATCCAATTTACTACGTGAAATTAAATGCAACACGCAATGGTTTTCAAACTCATTTCTGCCATCTGCTGTGAGACTCTGGAATAGCCTTCACGAGAACGTCAGAAACTGCGAAACAATAAATGTCCTGAAAAAAGTTTTAACAACTGATGATATCATTGTCCCTTAATATTATTATGCCGGGAGTGGAAAAGCGCAGATTATCCATTGTAAACTTCGTTTAAACTGTAGCGAACTAAATGGCCATAAGTTTGACAGATTTATCGGGGATAATCCTGAATGCCTTTGTGGCAATCGTTATGAAAACTCCAGTCACTATATACTTTCATGTCCTATTTATGCACAGGAACGCCATATGATGTTTCAGGAATTGGAAAACGATGACAAAACCATCGATACACATACACTTCTCCACGGGAATCCATATAAATCTGACTCGCACAACAGTTTTGTTTTCAATACTGTTCAAGAATGCATTATCAAAACGAGAAGGTTTGAAAACTTACTGTGGGAAAGTGGTATTTTCTCGGCAGCTGTGATGCCCTGGTGTCGACACGAAGGGATCTACGTTCCAAACACTACATTTATAGCTGAGTCTTCGCCATCATGACGCGTACACGCCCATCTTAATTTGTCTGAACATACTCCAGACATCAAAATAGATTAGATAACCATTATGCACCAACTCGTGATAGCTTTACAGATTTACCGGTTTATTAAACTAAACAATCTGTGAGACAAATAAAAAAAAAAATTATTCTGAGAGCGGTTCTTTTTTGTTACGCTACGCTGCTGTGGAACTCACAACTGGAAACTGGTCAATGATCACTTTCCGGATGTGTGTTGCAGAGCAGCCTAGCTACTATTCTTTCTACTAGCGTATGGCGGGACAAGAGTAATGATATGAAGCTTCTCAAAAGCCTTTTAAATACTTATGATTAAGAAGGTAATACAGTCATGTGGCTATGTACGTTTTTTCGCGCTGCAATATAGATTACTTGGAGCATTCATAATGTCGGCAGTGTGCGCGTCATGACTGGGTGATGGGTGTCTCGAGAAATGCTTTGTAACGTACTATGCCTTAGTTGTAATGGAAATAGGTTTTCCATTAATTTGGAAGTATATCTTGATACCTGATATGCGGTCACTTTTGCACAACTGCACAAGCACCATACAATGTAATTTTATAATGTAAGGGTAAGGCGTTAAGATAGGCCTAGCCTGTTCGCCAAACCCGGTTTCAAATGAATGAAATAAAAATATTGTTTAAAAAAAAGGTCACCAAGGGTCAAATCCACACAGTTCAGAAGAAAAAGTATGGAGTCATGAGAGAGTGCATCAATGAAAAATGAAGAATGCCCAATGTGGCTTTAGGTATCAAATTGGTAAAATACGATGAGATTGATACAATAAAAATGGGTGAACTGCCAAACTTCCTCATTTAGTGTCATATGTGTCCATTTCTGGTGTTGAATGAGCAATGCCAGCTGCCAAGTATCATTTGAATGTTCAAGTGTGGCCAAAACAACAAAAAAAAGACCTGTCCTGCATGCAGAATACTTTCACCAATCGGCTACACTTAGTTAGAAATCCTGGCTTCCAATTCATTTATGTACATGATTTGGTATGCTTCATTTGTTTTCGAACTATCGGCCTTCCATAGCTGCTGTTTGGAGTGACTTGACTGTTGTTTTGTCATGAGATTTAAGAACATTAATAACTGATCTGCTTACCAATACTAATTTTATAGGCGAATGGTTACCGTCCTGAACAATATCGGAATTGTGTTGGTTATTTTATTCATTTATCTGAAAACTTATGACACGTTGTGGTCTCATTTCGGTAATTCAACATTTTCATATGGAATTTTAGTCCGCCTAGCAGTTTTTTTCTATTTCTGGTCAACACACATAGATTTTCGCAACCTTCTGTTGCTAACGGCGCTCAAAATCGACGTTGATCCGTCTTATACACAATGTGGTTGTACGAGGAAGATATTTAAATTTACGATGGTGCGACATGTCAGTATATTCGGTGAACAGGAAGAAACCTTTCTGATAATTCTCCTTGACGTTGGTCTTCTTTTTTCGTAGCCGACTTCATCAAGCCTTCTTTACGTCACTACTATAGTTCGGCGAGAGTACAATTACTTTGTCGTAAATATACAATTGTGAGGACTGTAATGTATGTTGATGTGAATATATTTTTGTTTACAAATGTAATTTCTACCTTTATGTTTTGACCATCGTCACCAACCAAATAATAGTAGATCGAATCGGTGGCGTATTGATCCCTTGCTGACGCTTGTGTCACATTATACAGATTTTGATCTCCACAGCGCTGCTATGCACTGTATCTCGCAAGTATCACATTGTCATCTGAATAGTTTCTTATGAATGTGTCGTGAGTTGTACATTACATCGCCTGCCAGATTCAAAAAACAGCAGTGAAATGTTTGAAGATTTCAGATAGTGGGAAATCAAATCATTTCATAACTTTGCCCCCAAACCCACGTGATCACAACATTGTCAACAACAAGCGTGTCGCCCGAACAGAATCAAGCGTTTGTGGTCATCCATTTTCCCCTGGGTGTTATCACCACGTTGGTGATGGAATGATAAATATGCTTTCTCCGAGTATGGAGTGTGGAGTTTTTTATTTACAACTCAGATATTTGAATTACCGATCTATTCCTTGTTTATCCTGGCGGTTACGTATGCGGCTGGCAAATTCCTTGTCATCAAAAGCAAAAAAAGTAAAAAATATTTTTTAAAAAGTGGATAACTTCGGGTTTTGTATACTTTTGTCATTATTTTGGTATATAATATGTCGTTATTCACCGCTTTAATTCGTATTTCGGGCATTGTAAAAATTTTCCCAAAACTTTCCAAAGTTACGTTGGACGACCCCTTAACTTCCTTCTTAAAAACAAATTTTTGTTCCTCAGAGAGCATGGCTATAACGACGTTATAAAACCTACGTTCAAAAAGTAAGACAAAGTAGTACTGATAGTTTCGCTTCCAAAAACCATGTACGATAAGAGGCCCATACGCTATCAATATTATCGACAATAATATTGTCAATAGACGGTATTGACAACATTATTGCTAGTGTGTGGGAGATATTGAAGATTGATCAATATTATTGACGAATATCTGAGATCTCTGAATTATTTTCTTCAATATTTCACGACCGTCAATAATATTGATAGTGTGTGGGTTCCGTCAATAATATAACGCAATATTTCATTAAATCTGAAGTCACCGTAGCCAAAAAACGCAAGTGGCTGATAATCGTTCCATCGGTGGTATTGCATCGCGCATCTTTGTGTATTTTTTCTCTATTAAGGTGATTCTAAAGTCATGGCTGCCAACATGGAAGCCAGAAACACAGAAAAATGTGAACATTTCATTGAACAATAACTTGGCAACGAAACAGCCTTGCCCTTGGATACCAGGGTTGGGGAGAATGGTCATGTCACATAGAACGTGATGGGACCCGCAAAATATGCATTTAACAAATTTACGAGTCATTTGGAGACATTAGAAAATGTGTACTGTCAAAAAGTCGGAAATGGCGTGAGCAGGATTTCAAAAAATAGCGAGACACCTCGCCTTCCAATGAACAACCAACGTGAGCTATCAATAATGTACTGCAGCAGTTGAGTCTTAATTTTTAATAAAACACATCGAAGATGGGACTAAGCACGTTGTCAAACTGGGTCGTTTCAGTCTCAAAAGTGTCCGCCATGTTTACGGTGGGAAATCCAAAACACTGAAGGTTGTGGGCAACATTGCGACAAAAGATCTCGCCATATGTCCCGTAAATTCTCATGGCAATGCCACTGCTGAAATTCTGATTGTCGATATATCTCAAGGGAAGCAGACTAATAGAGGCAAATTGCATTGATTGTCTGTTCTATGTAAATATTCTTCCCTCACCAACTGAAGCAATCAATTTGTTTACATGGATCGACCTTGCCATTAGTTTGTATTCATGCCCAAAATTACCAATAGAGAACACAAATTTCAATTTTCTTTAATTAACAAAACGGTGACATATAATGGAATTAGAAAACCATGTTGCATTCTTTCGTTGTTGAAATATTCGTAAACTGGTTGCTTTTTCACTTCTTTTAATCGCAAATCGGGGGAACTATTGTTCGTCATGTAATATTGATGGTTAACTTTATTGGTCTGTCATTCGGTCCCGTTTCGGGTCTGGTTTCGGTGAGTTCCAGAAATAATGCTCCTAATTTTGCGATCTGGTGTGATTTACATTGCGAATCATTGTAAATGATGTATTTCATTAAATTTGTTTGCAATCCACAAAAATCATCGATAATTTCGAATAATCTGTGGGCTATTAGACTCACGCCTGCAAGTATTTGTTGATCGAAGTTGTTGTCACCGGAAAGTCACATGCGTTGGTAAGTCGCTTGTTCAAAGTGCGAAAAATACTATGTTTTCTTTATATCCACCCCACTAGACCTCCTAATCACAAATAAAATATGACAGAAGTGTGAACATGAAACTTTTCTCTAGGAAATTATTTTATCAGTCGTTGCATAGAAATTCTCAACGAAAGTGAAGTATGGCAACACACACAAGGCACAATCGAGCATCAAATTTTCGGGAACGGGTCAGCTCGCCACTGGGTCAACTCGCCACCGGGTCAAGTCGCTACGGGTCAACTCACCATCAAAAAAAAAATAATACAAGGTAGGTTTCTGACACAACATGAGTTTATTGATGATCCAAAACATAGCATATAGCAGATGAAAAATACCTTTATACATTAAGCACCTTATCGGATTTTTTCAATAATTGGACGAATATTTTATACTTTGAGCACTGTAAGTGTTGGTCAATCGATACGACTTATTGGCGGAATTCAATTCCATAACTTCCCTTCGAGCCTGCATGTAGTCCTGGTAGGTGATTCCAGAGTCACAATCTTTCAACTTTGAAAACTCCTTTTTTTAGTTTCCAACCAATAACTTGAGCTGTAATTGACAGAATCAAACAAAATTTGTTGTGTAGGTGTATCAACATAAAATGCACGTCAAGTCAGATCAGGGTTTGATCCGACAATTTTTGCCAGAGTTATGTCCCTTTTTCAATTTTGAAAACTTTGATTTTTTTTATGGTGGGGGGGGGGTAGCCACAAAGTCTTTTATTTTCTATTATTGGGATTTAACAATTCACTTTCAACAGGGTTATTTCATGTCAAGACAGTTTTACTTGTGGAAGAGAACAGACATATCACTTGTATGGCTAATATTTCCAGGGATTACTGATTAGTGTGGTGTGCCATACTTTTGAACTGTAAATAGTTCCCTGTGAAAAAATGGCTGGACTAGTACATGCAGTGGTCCTTCAAAAGGTTAAATAAACATACATTTGGATTTATTTTTTAAAAAGTTATGACTCAACTGTTGTTCTCTAGTGCACATAGAAAACATATTTTTCAATGTGAGATTCATATTTTAAGTTTTGATGGCAGGAAGTTGACCGCGAGTTAGGGATTTTTAAAAGCATTTTTTTGGTGAGTAAATTCTTTTTTTAAAAAAATTTATCACATTTTTGTAATCTATTAGGTAGGAAGCAATCATTCATGTATTAAATAACCATTACTATTAAAAAGTAATGAAAAAAACATCATGTTTTCGACCTATCCACTCAAACTACAATCTTCAGTTTAGAATCACCTTAAAGGTGTAATCAACCGTAGCAGCTCTTTAAATGAATCTTCATCCATTCGAAGAAAGTTTCTGAAATCATCAGGTTGATTAATCCGGAGTTCCTCCATAAGGGCACCATGACCAAATGTGTGTCTTTCTAAAAACCATCGTTTAGTCCACCATTTCTTTCTATTTTGTTTTTCCTAACTCAGGGCCAGTATCACGCCTAAACCCACAACTGGATCCATGTTGACAGCGCTGTGGCAGACGAAGAAATGACCGAAAATATTGAAGAAACTATTGAGTAGTTTGTGGCAAAAAATATATTGTCAATATTATTTACTCAATATTATTGTCAATAATATTGATAGTGTATGGGCCGCTATATACACACATTTTGGTGAAATCACATGAGATAAATCACTGATTTGCTCGTTCACATTCGCCCATGCTTTCTCGAGCTTGAAAACAACAAGAGTTGTTTTGTCCGATGCGTAAACAAGCCAATCCTATAAATAACTTGTACTGGAAAAATAACACCGGCATTTTGCTTATCATTTTAAAACTGCACGATTTTCACAACTTCCGGGAAATGAATACTACATACATTCTTGTTATGATTTACAGGTTGGGATTTTCTAGCGTATCAGGACTTGTAATTGTATACAGGAGTCAATACTATAAATCTTTTACAACTGTATTTTCTAGAATTGTATTTTCTACCTTTTAATATAACTAACGAAAATGAATCATTTGCATTATAAAGGATATGGCAATTTACCAACTGGCAAATTGCCAGCTCTTTGAAACTGCTAATGGTTCATTTCAACCCATTTAAAGCTATAATTAGAAAATACAATTGTAGAAAATGCAACTGTAAACGTCTTATAGTATTGGCCCTCTCAGTTGTGGAAGTTTTGTAGTACTGGCCTCTGTTCGAGGCGTCCAATTTGCTAACAATTTAGCCCTCGTACCGAAGTTATCCACAGTCGTCACGAGATGGCGTGGATAACAAGTGTACGTCTAATGATTTAGTCATACCTGAAACTGTTCGCAAGTAATTTCTGACAGTATGGACACAACAGTTTCAATGACTGTCCTGTAAGTGGTGGTATGACTGATAGCAAGAATTGAACTGAAGAGGAGTGCTTTTCAAACATTTCTCAATTGGATTCATATTCACTCAACCCAGTTGATTTTGGTTGTTTCTTTTAGCCCAACTGATTTTAGAGCGTATACAGTTAAAGCCACGCTATTTATAGCTGTTGAATTCCGCGGAGAGGATTTTCGTACATAAATAAATTTTCTTTGTTATTTTGCCGATTCTGTTCCATTTTTCAAAAAGATTCAACAAAACCCTATCATGTCACCTTCCATCATAACGACCTCCATGTGTTTGCGTCAATGTGGATCACATGATACGGTTTTGCGGCGGATGTGGCTGATTCGTTAGGTAAAAGGTTAAACACAGACTCAAAAGCAGCAAAGCAGGAACATTCAATACCAGTAGTAAAACCGAGAGGATTTCACTCGGTTCTTTCGAGTGATGGCAGTTGTACTTTTCACAACGTTGCACTGAAGGCATGACATGTTCGTGTCAGAACGGTGAAAGTACGAACATTTTGTTGTCTGTTGTTGTTGTTGTTGTTGTTGTTGTTGTTGTTGTTGTTGTTATTGATATATTTACACCCTAAAGACATAAAAGACATCACAAAACTGTCACAATGAGACGATTTTGTCCATGGCCGCGTCGTTTATATTGAAATTGATTTTTGTAGACTCACCAATAATTGTTCAAAGCATTAGGGTACGCGGTGGTTCAGTGGTTGCGGTATTGAACTTAAAACGACAGACCCCCAGTTAGATCCCTGTCAGGTGTAAATGCGTTGTGTTCTTGGGCAAGGCACTTCATCCCGCTTCACCCCGATTGCCCGCGTGGGGGCACGCTGACGCTGTGTACTAAGGCGTACTTGGCATCGATGGTGCACTTGTCTTCAACCAATGCTAACCCTGGCTGTGCGGAGGTAGTACGTTGGGGAGTCTTGCTGCAGTTGCTTGCCGCTGTTCGGTGGTTCTCTCCGGGTACTTCGGCTTCTTCCAGCCGTAAAAGTGTCACACACGAGGAGACCCTAGCTATCGAAAGTGGCGTTAACTCTCAATAAATAAATTCGAAGCATTGACGTCTTGTTCCAACCAAGGTTCAATGAGTTTCTCGTGATTTTCCACATCGGTTCTATGGGAATAGATTGTTATTGCCGGTAGCATTTTAGCCGGACGTATGCAATGACTAACACATTGTGAGTACGGATAGACCATTTTCGCTATCGACTACAATTTAGGACTATTGTATTGCAAAAATACTAAATATATGTGATGAAAAACCTACGAACTTAGTACAGGAGCTGTGGCCATTTTTTGTCGCATTTCATGTACAGGGTTAAATGTTTGGAGTTTTCCAGAAACGAAGTAGGTACAATTGCAGGCAATACAAAAAATACAACTAAGAGATGTGATGGAATTTGGATTTCTTCAAAATCCATCAGATCAATATCTCACAAAATCTTATCCATGATATATGGGGGCTGGCTATTTTGGGGTGTTTATTCATAACTGTGTGTATTTAGTTGAGACAATATTTTATTAGAAATACAAAATGGAATACATAAACATGATAGAATTTGGCACAATAATATGAAGAATAACAATAAAGAGAAATAAATGATAACGGTTGGATTATACGGACAGCTTAGAGCTTGTTTGAGTCGTCTTCCCAGTCCGAGATTATATTCACACAAGAAGATGGGTAGGATCAGTAGCAAAGCTCACCCTGGGAAGAGGGAAATATAGTATGCAACCCATCTACCGAGATCATTCAGCAGCTGGCCCCCAACAATCACTAAACGCCACATCATGCAAACAAGCAACCAAACGGAATCTTGGAAGGGCGATTTCAGAATAGGAACCATTTACTATTTGGAGATAATACATTTCCACACACACAATTAATCACGAGGGTGCAGGAGGGAAACCCATGTTGACTCGATTCGTATACAAACACATTTTAGAGACATTCAGATTGGTTACATAGAAGTGGTGGGGGAATGAACTCGGCTTGAACACAAAATGCAATACCTTGGGAACCAGAACAAAACAGTTGTTAGTTAGCTGCCTGTGTAGGCCAGCATCTGATGGGGAGGACGGCTGCTGGAGCCTCGTTATTCAGGGCCTGCACAAAAAAGTGTGCCACAGCACGGGAATCAACCCGTGCTTCAGCACGGGAATCAACCCAACGTACTGAATGTGTTTAGTATATTTATGTTGTTAGAACTAATGTTGCAGTTTACTTAAATCTCCTACTTAAAAAGAATGGCAATATGTACAGTCTCGAATATAAGATGATTCTCGTCAATCCTATTTGATTTAGCCTCATATAGAGGAAAAGATAACATCTGTTCCAAATGGGTGTATATCGATCCTGATAGGATGAATATCTGCATAAAACGCACAATGTGGCATGAAACGTTCCCGTGTCTCGTGTTCGTTACAGCTACAGAATGGGGTCAATGTCAGTTGGTTATCACATAAGTGTGCGTTCGAGTTCCAATAACTCAGGCGCACCACACAGTGGTATATTTGGGCTGTAAGATATCTGGTGCCAGTGTAAAAAAAGTATCATTTAAAAATACCTTAAAGTTATTCAATGAAGAGTTCTCACCAGTGGCCAGAGGTAAAACATTTCACAATTCAGTAACAGTGGGAATGAAAGAGGACTGATACAGTTGTGTACGACAAAATGAAACTCGGTGGTTTTGTCTTGAACGAGGTTTTGGGAGTGATTTACCAAGGAGACAAGCTGGGGGACTTTGTTGGAAATGGGTGAGACTGGCGGTGATACAATTTGAAAAAAAAAACTGTATGACGTTTCCATTATTGCATCTTTCTTGTAGTAGCTTCTAGTGTCTTACGGAACATAAGATGGACTCACCGGCATGTAAAATGTCTGCCGTATTTTTTTCTGGCTGCTGCGGTTGGTATTTATTTCTAAGGCGGCTACATTGGATACCGATCAGTGACACAAACAGCATCCGTGTATCCGAGCAGAGGCCTAATATAGACAAAGTCTATTTTCCTAACACTCTGCGGTCAAGATTAAATTTATGCCTCAACAGCCTGTCTTAGCGTGACCGGGCTTTGGAGCATATATGACCAATGTGATCAATCCATATACATGAGCTGTTTAAGATCACCTCTAGGTGTTTTTGGTTGGTTACTTCCGTTATACGTGAATCACAAAGATATAAAGGCGGATGGGATGTGAGATTAATTTTATGTGAATTAAACGTGCTATCTATTTTATTGTGGTCAAAGTTGACTGAACGATGTCTTGGCCAACTGGTGGTTAATTTTGGTCGAATCTTGTTCAGGGTTCTCTTCAGTAAGGTGTAAGGAGGACTTCGAAAAGCCGTATGCTGCTTTGTAGGTTATCTGTTATGTCATTACTAAAGATAAAAGTAGCGTATTTAGATATGTAATGCTTCGCATATTGAATCATCTTATAACCTACACCACTTTTTCGGTTTTCTTCTAATCATTTAATGACCCGGGAAAAGCTGATGGATTTGAAGAAACGTTTGCGTGTAAAATAACTATTACACTTATTTTTTATTATTTAAAGGGCAGATTTTGTTGTGTTTTTAGAAATATTGTGCCCATACCGTTAACAGTAGTACTAGCAATTCTACAAGCAGTGTATAATTCATCTCACTGGGCAGCAGCGTGAGTAAATTGTGAAACAATCGGTTGTATGGGCAGCACGTTCTCATAACCGTAATCGTAACCCTAATGTCAGAGAGAGGTTTCTGGTATTACTGTTTTGTATTTTAACAGCACAGTCATGGTATGTTCAGAGTTCAGACCACACACTATGCGAAGGAAACTAAAATTCTATTTGAGAGACGCGTATGGTATCTCGGTAGTGTTTTTGATACAGAACTATTTTACACCCCTCGGATTCATATGCGTGAATACTGGCGTCATGATCTGATTTACAGCACCGATCTTGGAGAGAAATATAGTAACAGCCTTCACGTCGAAAAAACTATTCTACAGACTAGGTGGACACACAGAATAAATGTATTGCTTGAAAAAAAAATTATTCTACGAGGAGAATTTATTTACTTATTTATTGATGTTTTAAGGTCACATATTTATTCAAAATGTCTAACCATGATCGTGACAGTTTTACGGGTGGAGGAAGCCGGAGTACCCGGAAAGAACCACCGAGCAACGGCGAGCAACTGTCAGCTCCCCAAAATACCAACTCCACGCAAGCAGGGTTAGCATTGGTAGTGCATAGCGTCACAATGCCCCCACTTGGGCAATGGGGGTGAAGTGTCTTGCCCAAGGACACAACGCAGTTGCCGCAGGTGGGACGAGGAGAATTAAACTTACAAGCCTCTGGCTCATTAATTGCTACTATTAATTCAAACCTCCTGCCACCAGAACCACCAGTCGTCAAATTTCACATTGCGATGGTTCTGGTGGCAATATAGAATGGATCATGTGGATGATAGAAATTGTCTGGTATTTTTATGAGTCAGTAATTAAGTAGCTCCAAAACGCTTATGACTATAGTATAGGGATAATGCCAAACTTAGCTCATAGGTTTTATTCCAATACTTCAGCCCTTATTATGTTTATGGGATAAATACAGTCAAATGGGGCATGACATGCTTTTTAATATAGTGTTAAATACTTTTGCTAAAGTTCATTTTTCGTTGTTCGATTTCTGCCGAACATTATCTCATTCTATTTGTTTTCGTTTTCTCCCAGCGGGAACCCCCCCCCCCCCGGGGGGGGGGGGGTAAAGCAGTGTTTGTTTACTGTGATAAACAAACTATGGTTTGTTGAAAAAATAGGGCTCGATAGCAAATGTCTGGGATGAATGTCCTCTAAAATGGGCAACGTAGGTATAAACAATTCGTTGAACATGACTTTATCTCCATGTTGCGGTCACGATTAGCCAATGAGTTGTGCAAAATGTGTGGCCTTAAACGCCAATGAATACATAAATTAATTTGATTCGTTTTCATCGTTTTACAAATTCTCGGAAAGGGACTGATGTGGGTAACTTCTAAGTTAAAGAAATATATATCTTAAATGCTGGTGGAAAAGTTTTGACGGACATTATTACGAAAATTCTGAAACGGATTTTTCATTCAATAAAAATATTTGGAGTGTTGTATTGTCTCTTTACCTTACACGAAAAGGAGACGACACTTGCAAACAAAATTATTGAATAACTATTTTTTTGGCATTTTTATTTTGCGTCAAAACATAGAGTATGACACTCCATTGGAACGCGCTCGATATAATGAGGAGTCATAAGCTCTGTTTTTGATGCAAACAAATGACAATTGAATGGCACATTTTGTGAATAGTGCAGCCGGTTTTGGAGGTTGCGTTGGGAAAAGTGTTAAAAGCAGAAATCTAACCTACTCATAATGCACTTGGTGCTTTCCATTATGTGCTATTTCTAAAGGCTGGACAATTGCAATATGTAAACGCTGATTTGTTAAAAAGGTTCACAAGGGGTGAATTATTATGTGTACGAATCTCCAAATATTTTCGAGTGAATGTTCTACTTCGAATAATTGTTGTCTGTCTGTCTGTCTCTCTGTATGTCGGGCGGTCAGACTCTCTCTCTCTCTCTCTCTCTCTCTCTCTCTCTCTCTCTCTCTCTCTCTCTCTATGTGATAACATATAGTATGTGCTTTGGTGCGTACAAAATAACGGGAAATAACTCCAGTATTGGGTCTATAGTTTAAGAATAATTAAAGTTCAACATGTCAGTCCCAAATACAGTGTAACAAATAAATTAATGTCATTTACTAATTAGAAAAAAGTATTATGAACTACGATCTAAACAAAAGTGTAATTAATTGAACATTACTGAAATCTGATGATTATTGTTTATGCTATAACATAACCATTACAAGTTTCGTTGCTATAAAAGGGCAATAACGCTCTCACTTTTCAAGAAGAAATCACCATGGGATTCAGAGCAGCATGAGGAACGCTTTTTAAATCTGATGATGAATAAACATCAACAATTTAAATAAAACGACTTCCACAAGGGGCAATGACTCTCAATTTTCGACAAAGCATGATAACGTTCCAATCCAAGGCAGTGTTAATAAAAAGCAGATATCAATATTTATTGAAAGCAAT
Organism: Pictodentalium vernedei; assembly: GCA_031216915.1. NCBI lineage: Eukaryota > Metazoa > Mollusca > Scaphopoda > Dentaliida > Dentaliidae > Pictodentalium > Pictodentalium vernedei. Next base: position 340,492,299 of record CM062297.1, read on the forward strand.
GTTTCCTTTCAAGTATTTACAAAATCCTTCACAATTTAAGTACAACGATACCACCAACTAACTCCCTCAATTTTCAAGAACTCATCGATCTTTTTTTTATCTTCTCCAAGACCTTATTAACCCTTTATCCAACGCAGACGATATCAAAATTTATTATTTTAAATATCACTTTTTTAAATTTTTCAATCAATTTCAACAAAACTATATCATGTGACCCCTCGTTGGAACGAGCTCGACGAGCTCGTTCCAACGAGGGGGCGCATGATATGGTTTTGTTGAAATTAAAACAAACAAACATGTTTTCAACTGCTGAATTTGCATATTACGCGGGCGGATGCGGGCAATTCGTTAGGTAAAGGGGTAATACGAAGCCTGATATCAATTTTTTTAAGTTGGCTGTTTACTGTGTATTATCATATTTCCGAGTTAGGTGGATAAGTAAGTGGTTCAGTGACGATGAGAGTGGTTTCGAAAGTATATTTTGTAAAGTTTGGGACACGAGAATTGGTGATCTGGTAACTACGTGTTTTTTTCACCGCCCGCAGTGCAGCAAATCTAGGCATTGTTCACGGTGCCTAGGAACGAGCATGTAATTTCTTTAATAGAGCCCTGTGATTATTCAAATTTCTCGATTCAACTTCCCAATTCGAACAACGATCATGTCAAGTGTTTCACACAATGGGCATTCTCCGTCCGATTTCCGCATTGTTCGCAGAATTCCTGCTGTTGTCAAGACTTCATTATGTTTGCTGTCTACTGGGCATTATATAAAGCTGAAAACACGCACGCTTGAGTGCGAAATGTTCTTTGAATTTCCAGTTTCACTGCGACTCGACCGACGTCTCTCAATGGTATTCATCACCCAAGTGGGCAGCCAGTCGCTGTCTACAATGCTTTAGTAAACGGCGCATTCTTGCACGCAATGGATGACATGCAATTCCCCCAACAATTCTCGAACGTTGAACGTGTCATCACATCTCGTACATATCGTGTTGAAAACGAAAAGTCGGGAACGTCATTATTCAGCTGATTGGAAAACGAAAACAGAATCGATTCGCGTATTTGTTGCCCATTTCGATTCGAAGTCAAACTTCGGATACGCAGGGACGTATTCTTGAAGCATTTTATCCCTACCCGATGACTCGAATGAAAAGAAGTGTCAGTCTCATTTATTTCTCTGTTTGACTTGATGTCCTGTCTATGGAAATGAAATTATGTGCAATAATGTAACTAGTGAATAAGTGTAAGCATCCCTCAACGAAATAAGTCCATGTGATGTTCTCAAGGTTTCAAAATACGTTTTCAAGATAAAACTACTATGAAAAAATAACTGGTGATTGCCAATGCCACCACACTCATGACTTTCAACAATAATCCATTCAAGCTGCTCGCGAACAACTTCCACTGATCATTAAGTTGCTTCTTGTCATCTCCCCAACATTCGCCACTGTGCGAAATTTCATTATCTTCCGTCGTTATCTCCTCCACGGTGGTTACGCCAACATTCGTTACTTTACTTTTTCTTGTCTTGCATTGTACAACCATTGCCCTCAAAAGATAAGGCACTTGCTTTTCCTTGTTGTCTGTATTATTGCAAAGCTCTACTAGTATTGTCCCCACTGTAGACACCACACTCATCGCAAACGACAGGACAAGGTAAACAGCTAATGTGGACACCGGATTGGATGTTTTGGGTACCATACTTTGAATCACTGTGAAATAAATAGAGAAAGATAGCATTATAGCCACAGAGTAAGATACCTTTTCCCCACACCCCGTGGGCACAAGAAAGGCGCATACGCTTGCAGTACTTAAAAACATGAAAGGGAGTATTATTGTCAGACAATAGAATAAGTATCGACGTCGAAAGTGTATGGTTGCAACCAGGAATGTGTTCGAAGGACCAGCTGGAATCATTTTAATTTGGGATTCTGTAATTTCCCATTCTCCTCTTGATTCAATGAGAGACGACGTTGACATGTCCTGTATTTTCTCTGCATTGAGCACCACATGTTTTGTATTGCTTGTCATGAGGATTATTTCACATTCTTGGCTGTCGATTGGAAAATGAGTCATGTCAATAGTACATGAAGTACGGATGGATTTACCCCCATGGAGTGTAACCCGTCCAGTATGTTCAATGACTGGGACATAACCAATCGTCTCCACTGTGAACGGATGCTCCATATTGTTGGCAACAAACAGAGTTGGTGTCCAAATCCTAGTACTTGTCAGCTCACTAAGGTTCCCGTACCTGTCGATGTCCCATGTATGCAATTCATCATACCACTCCATTGTGAAGCTCACTATGTATGACATTTGCTGCGAAGATGCGTCTACTTCAAGCAACATGTGTAATAACACACTCACATTTACCTGCAGCTTTCCAGCTTGGTTGTAGATCGGTGTAACAAGTTTGTCCGTAGCGTTGAAAACCTCTGTATTTAAACGGCTTATGTCATCGGTGGTCGGGAAACACACAATGTATAATGGAATGGCAGAAAAAAATAATCCTGAAAAGAGAAATGATAACTATAGAATAAATATGACTCTTACCAATACAGTGTAGCGATAGAGGCGTAACTTGTTTGATCAACGTCTGGGCTCAGATTTCTACAGTTAAATACCTCGATGGGTGTTGAGCTGCCCTGCTTTTCTTTTAAGATAGAACCATATGTTTAAGTTATGATACGCATCCTGTATGAATGTAAGCAACTATGTCCAAATACATTGGTTAAGGAAACGGTCGCAGCAAAAAAAATGTTTTGGAAATAGTTAGAAAATTCGCTGTTTAATAAGACATTCATTTGAACACAGACAACCTAAACGTGGGCGTCATTCCTTCAACGTCACTCCGAATGTGTGTTTTACAAGCTTTGGGTAATGAACACAAAAACATGTTACTAATCCGAATATGTGGGAACATCCAATGACAAGCCTGCCAACTTTCAACAAAATACCACGAGCCCGCCGTTTAAATGAGTGAGAGCTATGTGAGAAATGAGTGATTGCCTCTGCGATCTCGACTCTGTTACCCCACCAAGATAATCAGATGCTCACGGATGTCTTGGGAGCATGCTTGCATTCTGTCGCTATTGTTCCATAGGTCCGACAGGAATAGGGTCAACCTCGCCATCTGTCTTTAAAGTGATTGAGATAAAAACGTGTTTATATTGCAAGTGTTAGGGTAAAAAGAGTTTACACGTCTTGTAAAGCATGGAGCAAATATACACCTAAATGCGTACATTAAATGATCTCATGTCAAACACACATACAGGATGCACAGAAAGAGATAGATGATATCAACCAGATCGCGATCCGTCTTCCTCCGTGCAACACTATAAAATTTGACCTATCGAAAAGAAATGCAAGAACAATGAATCCGAGATGCTTTCGTCAATTACTTTTTTTTGACGCGGTCTTGATTTCGTAGAATGTATTCCGGAAAACCCACTGAAATAAATGTATCGCGATCCATTCGTGATCTAATCGCGAAAGAGACCGCATTCCTGATGGCAGTACTGTAAAAAAGGAAGGCACGATACAAATGAGATTTGCCTGATCTCCAAAATGTTTTGTTTTGTCAGATAAATCTTTAACCGGAAGTTAACCAAATAATTAGCGGCGGTGTCGGTACACTGTGGTGCTTACGGATATTCCACCATAAGTTGTTCCCATTCGATGCCTGTCGCCTTGTTCCGATTGCCTTCATAATACCTATGGTGGTTGAAGGGAGAGATATACCCATTTTTCGCCGGAAAAGCCTGTCCAATCATTTTGAAATAAATACGCTCTTAATACGTAAATATAAGTCTGCCAAAACCGGGAGAAGTTGCTTTTTAAGATGTTTGAAACGAAAAATAAAGAGAAATCCAATAAAATTGTGTATATAATGAGAGATGTTTATGAGTGTAGTGCTCGTTATATGGATACTCTAAATTAATGTTAGGAAACTTTCCTCCAGCTCTGTGTCCTTCGACAATTGTTAGAACAGAATCTGAACGCCGCTGAATGATGAAGTGAAAAAAAAGTTATCATCTGCTTCGCACTGAATTTACAATTGTTAATTTAAGCGTGTTTTGGGGCGGCAATCAGGTTTTTTAGCCCAGTTGGTACGTGCATTTTATTGGGACCCACCAGGGAAGATACAGTACAGCCTCTGGTCGTAATCCTCGCGTGGGTAGTGCTGTTCACGCATGCGTTTACCAGGTCATAAAAGTCATCATATACCCGGTGCTTCATTAATTAAACATTTTTATGATTATTCCCATAATTAGTGTTTGGAATTTAATATCATTGCGTCCGTGGAAATATAGCCCATGCGTGGAAAGTGACCACTCCACGGCGGCCGTACTGTAATATGTTTTCGCTCGAGTTGCTACAAATCATATTTACTCTTTGTTTTTGTTGATGAAAGTTAAATATAGAAATTGAGAACTTTTTGACCAAATGGCGACGTCGGGCATAGAGACGAGGTTGTATTTGAGGAACGAAATAATCCGCGCTGCGACGTGCGCAACTGTCCCATGTGCGACAATTAAAAGAAATTTTAAAGAAAACGAGGGCAGAGTAAACAAAACCGATTGTCACAGACCAGATAGCTTAGTTGGTTTTTCATAATGAGGCTTACCAGTGAAATTATAGCACTTTTTGTGTTTCAATTATTCAGTTTCATTCAACTACATCTATTTTCCAAATTGAAATGTAAACGAACGAAAAACAATTGGAATTTTTCGAAAGTACTTCTTCCACATGATGACATATGTAACAAAAATAACTCTAGAAATTCTAATTGCGGTCTAAATGATAGTGACACACCTATATTAAAACTGGGTTTAACAGTATATTAGTGGTGCAAATTAAAACACAACATTTAAATGAGGCATGTTATTAAATGACTACGAGTTCAGAATATCAGCTAAACGCCTTCAATGCGGTAAGATATACAGGAACTATATCTCTGTTCACCTTGCAACATCGATTCAGACAGACTCTCTGTTTCATGTAAAATGCGAACAAAATTTGATGTAATTTATATGCAGATTAGACTGAAATCCAAGTAAAGCTGGGAGAGAATTTATTTTTGTTAGATTATACATGGTCGACGTACGTTTAATAATTTTGGTTTTCTAAAATTTCAGTTTCATCTACCTTTCTTTTCAAACTGCATATTTTGTGTATAAACATTTCCGTCTTTGTAAATTGGTAAGGACCAATGCCTCTACTACAAACGAAATCAGTAAGTAAGACACATTTATAGTGGTAACCCTTCCAACCCTGATTTCCTAAATGAGGGGGTCGGGTACAATACTGGACATTTTGCGATTGCAGGCTTGTTCAGTATTAAGTACTAATTAGAGCTGAAGAGTTTAATTACTATTGATACCTTTTGTTGTCCATTTTGTTGTTTGCCAATTGTTTACTAACATTCGACGATATTTTATTGCGAGATATAAAAATTGTTTCACATTTTACTTTAGGGCAACAACCACTGATCTCTATACGCCTGCATCGCTGGAACGCTAACTAGTTACCTAAAGAAAACAATCTCACCAGCGACCATCTTATGGGGAGGAGACGGTTGTGATATAAATAAACAATGCTCAACAACTTTCGTGAAGGTTTTCGGTTTTCTCACACCTGCCAATCATCCTTTTTTATAAAAAAAAATAAAGTTTGAAGTCCATGAAAATATGATTATGTTGAGGTGCTCATTTTTCGCAGCAATACAAATTGAATATTTTGCAACATATATCAGTTTCAATACTGGAAACTTGACTCCTTGTTACTTCCTTTTATGCTAGGCTTTCGTTTGCTGTTTGATATGTGGAAGCCAATACGCTGCGACTACAAGCACAGCGTAGCGACCATCACATCATCAAGCGCCAGCTATAGGAGGAGTAACGGGGCAGATTTAGCTGTTACATTTTTCGATGACGTTCCTGCCCTCCAGTTGTATAGAAATCGGTGGCTGTACCTGATAACCAACACTTTGTTAGTTTTGTATCAAACACAGAGTTTTATGAACTATCATTGGGATGAGTTCAACGTGCATTTCACCAAATATCAGAATTAAACGTCGATGGAATAACCATCGGTCACATCAGTGACTTTTTACATTACTGTGATCGCCGGGATGATACTTGTTTCGATCGAATGGGTCGAGATACACTTATACATCAATGAGTTGACTCTTCCGGATATATAAATATTGCGAAATCAAGACCGAAAAAAACAATAACAAAAACACACACGATAGTTGCGTCTAATATACAGTGTTCTTGTATCAGTATTCCGAAAGTTGAGCTTCTACAGTGCTGCTGGGAGACAGGCTGTTATTTCGAGAACTTCATATGCACCATGTTTCCCAATGGAAACGACCTAGCAAAACGTTCGTTGTCGAATTCACGCTTATTATGTTACTTGTATCTTCTCGCGTGGAATTTTAATATAATTATTGTTTAATCTAAACGCGGAAAGATAATTTCGACAGGTCGCGATCACATTCGACGCAATCGAACCACAGTAGTGTTCAACATCTACCAATTGTTCGAAAACTGGACAGCGCGGGTGGGCAATTTGCGAACACCTCTAATCTCACTGAAGAACGGCACTGACATCTAAACAACAGTAGGTTTTATTTACCTCAGAAACCAAATGCAAGAGAAAACAATTGTAATAGGTTTTTTTTCAAACAAATTATTTTTTTAAACATATTGAAGAAAATATATTGAAAGCAGTAACCTGTTTCTTCTTTACGGTAACTCCTGCAAATTGCACTGCTCCCAAATAACCCAGTTGTAGTCGACTAAATTGACAGCTAAAAATCGCCAAAATGCTGAGTATCAAACACCGAATCATTCTTTCTGGTAGTCATGTTAGGAACATTTTGTGCGGAATTTATTTATTTTTCTAAATCCAGCGTTTTCATTATTTAGCCCCTAATCAACAAATTATTTGTATTCCAGGGAACTGGATTTCCTGCAATCGATTGTGCGTAAAATTTGCCTCGTCTGTCTTCTTAATCCGCTGCCAAATATATTGGCCGCATAGGTTCGCATAATTTACAAACTAAACAGATGAAAAACAAAACTTATTTCTGAAGATTTAATGACAGCCATATCATGCGACCATGATTAGATCGAGCTCGTTGAGCTCGTTCCAATGTGGGGTCGCGTAATTTGAGTTGTTGAAATTTGAGAAAGGTCACATACCCGATGCATGAACATTTCGTGTAACAAAAAACATATCAAAAGGTGACAAATCTGATATACGCGACCCCTCTCGACCAGGGGAATATTCCTCTTTTTACCCCATTGAAACGTCTGCAAATCTATCCCGAATTCAGGTGGCGCAGTGGCTCAGTGGTAGACTATTGGACTTCTATGCTAGAGGTCCCGAGTTCGATGCCCGCCCGGGACGACCCGTGTTGTGGCCTTGGGCAAGGCATTTTATCCCGGTTGCCTATATGGGGGCACGATGACGCCGTGTACTAAGGCGTACTGCACGTCGATGGTGCACAGGTCTTCAACCGCTTAAACCCTGCTTGAAGGGAGCTTGAACAGAGTTAGAATGTTGAGGTGCTGGCAGTTGCTCGTCGATGCTCAGTAGTTCTCTCCGGGTACTCCGGCTTCCACAACCCGTAAAACTGTCACGGTCGCGATTAGCCAGTGTGCATTAGTATGTGACCTTAAACACCAATAAATAAATAAATAAATATCCCGAATTCAGACTTGTGTACATGACTGGAGGAAAACGACCTTCTGGTAGACGAATAAGGCGGTTTTCGCTGTGACAAAAGTCATTTGCATGTTTGTTTGACACGATGAAAACGTTTGACACTGTGAATAGTCTGCTAGTGGTATAAGTTAAGACGATTTTGAATTTATGTTAAAATACCCAATGCTATTGCATCCCTATACAATAATATACGATATACTGTTTTCATCAAAAGCAAACGCACCGAACCCGGTGACGTCAAATCTGGTGTCAAACAAGGGTGTAATTTATATCCAACTCTGCTCTCCATCCTTATTATACACCCTTTTAAAATTAACGTTTCTTCAAGACATTTCAAAACGTAGGATAAAACGAAAGTTGTATATGTATACAAGTTTTTGCACTATTTCAAACTCGGAAGAGAACCAGTCATATTTCTGGGGTTCTCTATTCCAAAGAGTTCGCCAATCATTTCTTGACTTTACAGATGGCTGCAGTGCAGTTGTAGCCGCTGGGAAATTTAAGAATATACAGGATAGAATACAGAGTGACCCAATTGCTTCGTTCTTAATGTATACAGACAGGATCTGTAAAAAATCAGATTAAAACTTTAAAATTTGAAACAAAAAACTGCCATTCCCCCATGGTGACAGAAGCTTTTACACAATAGAAGCCTCAAGAAAATAGACGAGAAAAAAGGATGTTAGATGTGTCCAGAAAACCGGAACACACATTTTGAAGTGATACCGATTGCCATCTATCAGTAAGATAATTTTTAGACCAGTTAAACCTGTTCGGATCACCTCCAATTCATTAGAGTTGTAACTTTCTTAATAAGATCGAATGATTTATGGTATCAAATGCTTTGAAAAAATCAAGAAAAAGAGCCAGTGTACAGTCTGATGAATTATCTTATTGTCCTCCAGAAAAGTTACTAACCTAGAATACTCTATTTTTCTCTAATATTTTAGAGAACGTTGCTAAGATGCTAATGGGTCTGTAGTTCGTCGCCTGAGTGTAGAATGTCTCATGGGACGAGTTGTTGAATGCCAGAATTGAAGATTGGAATTATTTTAAATATTTTCATTTTCGCGGGGACAAAGCGAGTATTGAATGAAAGGTTAAGTACGTGTGTTGAAGGATCAGCGATTTTGTATATGATTTCTTTTACCATTTTCGAGAACATAATGTCAAGGTCTATACTTGGTTTTGAGTTTAGTCTTTTAGTGCACTGTCTTGTTTCGTGCGGAGTAGTTGGCAGAATAAAGAATGATTCAACATTGTTTTTTTCAATAAAATCGGAAGAAAATCACGATAGGAAGGAGGCACTCACTATCACTAGATTTTGTGCCAATATTAACAAAGGATGAGTAAAATATGCACTGTATCTGCTATCACTTCAGCGTCGGTTATTTCAACATTACCATCGACAATTGTCGACGGGCAGGTAAAGGCAGGGTTTGATTTATTTGTTTCCTTCAATATTTCCCACATTTTCTTTTCATTTTTTGTTTCTTTTCTCGAATAATAGTTGTTAGAATAATCTGCTTTACGAGCCCGTTTTAGTCTCTTGTAAATGATGCAGTACGTCTTGTATCTCAATTCATTTTGAATTGTTGTTTTTTTTTTTTTTTTATTTACAGCTTGTTACAAACCAGATGTCATCCAAGTTTCGCGCTTCTCAATTTTGGGGGTACTTTAACAGGGTTTTTTCTGGAATATTTGGTCGAAGGCTGTATGGACTATGTCAATTATTGTTTTGTAGGCTTCATTGGGATATGATGCATTCAACACATTGGAGAATTCACATGCAGATAATGGGGACTTGAAATGGTTGATGTTTTCCTTCTGTAATGATCTTTCTTGGAGTTTGTACAGAGCGGACGGGACTTTTGGCTGATTCATAAACGTAAACTGTTGCTAAATGGTCGTTTACATCACTGATAATTATTCCAGAGGTTTGTGACTTGATTGTATTGCAGAATATATCATTGATTAGAGTGCAGAGTGGTCCGTGATTCGCGTTGGCTTCGTGATAGCAGGCATACTTCCAGCACTAAACGTGGTATCTATAAAAAAGTCGGCCTTTGTGTGTTTGCAAAAACCCAGTAACCGATAACCGATATTGAAATCACCCATGAGATAAACAATTTTGTTTGGGTCACCTAATGTGTCTAGAAAGTTAGACAATTTTTTTTCAGGAATAAATGAAGGTCAGCTTAGGGGGCTGTGATATGTCTATAAATAATTCCAATAATTTGTTTTACTTTTGCTGCGATCTCTACGAACGGGGATTCAAAGGAATGGATAAACACAGGTAGATCTTCGCGATTTTTAAATGGAATAGAATCTTTATTAAAAAAGCCCCACTCCTCCCCTGCCGTCGTAGTGGTCAGGTCGCTGACGAATGATCAAGGGATGGTAGACATCAAGTGAGTAACCGATGCTTTCTTTTAGATAAATGTGTCTGTTAAGTCTATGATATCCAAAGTATTGGATTCGGGTGAGAGATTGCATATTTGGTTATGAAGAGGCTCCCAGTTAGCATCAAGACTTCGACAATTAAGGTTAAAGAGACTGAGTGAGTTGGGTAATTTAGAAATTCATTATTAAAGCGTTCTGACGTCTAGTATTTGCAGCTATTTTTCACAATGGTAAATGGGAGTGTAAATCGGCCTCTTCGTTATCGATAACTTCGCCATTAACTGGGAAATAAAATCAAATGAGCTGTTTCTCTGCATCTCCTCAAGTGTCAGCGTGTTAGCCATGATCAAGAGTCCGGAACATAGCCATACTACTCTGATAAACAAAAAAACAAAGGGTTTATCAGAATGTTTTAGTCTGATGTTTTTTCAAGGTGAAGCATTAGAGAAGGACACTATGCAGACAAGTTATGACTATGTTTCCTTCCAATATTCGGCTAGCTGAGTTGGTTGGACAATCTCGAAGATGGCATTTTGTTATGGGCAACTTGAATTTTGTTATACATGAGTGTGTATAATATAAGGACGCATCGCGTAAAATACAATATAAGCGGAGTAATGCACATTTGTGCACCCACCTAAATACATCACACCAACAATGTAAACATAAGGATATATTTATTTATTTATTTATTTATTTATTGGTGTTTTAAGGTCACATATTTCTGCACAATGGCTAACCATGACCGTGACAGTTTTACGGGTGGAGGAAGCCGGAGTACCCGGAGAGAACCACCGAGCAACGGCGAGCAACTGTCAGCTCCCCAGCATACCAACTCCACACAAGACAGATGCAACATCGTCGTGCAGTACGCCTTAGTACACAACGTCACCGTGCCCCCACGTGGGCAATGGGGGTGAAGTGTCTTGCCCAAGGATACAACGCGGTTGCCACAGGTGGGATTCGAACCGAGGACCTCTCGGCTTGCAGCCTGCACCTCTACCAACTGAGCCACCGCGCCCCCAGAAGGATATATTAATATACAAGTATGAATATGTGGGAGGGTTTTAGTGGCCGTAGAATCCATAAGAGGTTCAGTAGAGCAATCAATGAATCTTTTCCATGTTAAGTGGTAGAGCGCTAGTTGTTCATCACATGTTATAACATCCACCAGCAATTGGAGCATGTGTTCTGAACGCGTCCGTTCATAAGCAATCGTTGTGTTATAGTTTATTGGAGAGCGCACTGTCCAATAAACACAAACGAAGCGGTTTTATCTTAGCAATTATATTTTCTCCCCAACTGAGAAAACAACAATCTAACGCCTATAGCGCAAGGCCATCAAAGTGGATCTCGGCACGTTTTGATTGAGGCATGATAGTGGCTTCTAGCACCTAATCAGTGACACAAACCAAAGTTAACGATGGCATGATGCCGAAGCCGAATAGGATGCTGACGGTGATAGTCACTTATGCCGATATTGATGCTGACCGAGACTGGCTAGTAATTATTTAATATACAAACACATCACCACCACAACAAGCAGCGCCACCCATACCAATGGATTTATACCGTAAAAATCAAACAAACCATGATTCACGATTGTATGATGTGACTTAATGGCGATATCAATGACGCCGAAGACGATAATGGTCAACGATGCTAATGAGAACCGTTTATAGGCTAGTTCAATGAGTGAACCCATTGCCACCACAGCCAGCGGCACCACCAAACGCTGTGCGAAATCTTTCCCCTTTTTTTATACGATGCTAAATATTTTAAATGAAATTACCATACCAGGCACACTCGGTCGTGCATATTAGTTAACGATAATCTCAGTGAAAACATCGATCAATAATTCTGGGTAAATGCAATAAGCCGATAGTTATCAGGTTTGGCCTTACTCATGGTCTGAATTGCTGACACAGGATGGACAAGACAGGAAGTGAAGCAAGCAAAGTAGGTTCAACAGCGACGAACAATGTGTGCTTAAAAGTTATCTACACACAACTGTTTACTCAACATGACAAATAACATTATATCCATCTCACATTCTCGGTCATTACAATAAACAGGTACCTACTTTGCTCGACCTTGTCCATGATCTGAATGGTTGACACAGGAGAGGCGAGACAGTTGTTGGGGCAAACAAGTTAATTCGAACAAGAGAAAATCAGTTAAACCTACAAAGTACCACAACGTGTGATACCCCCAGATAATATTATTACTTCAATTTCAAATTGTTGTGACTTGAGTCAGTGGATTACTTGGTTACTTGTATCAGTGAAGCAGCAACATTATTTATTCATTTATTTTGTATTTATTTATTGGGGTTTAACGAGACTTCCGATAGCCAGGGACAACTTGTTTCAGTTGTACGGGTGAAGGAAGCCAGAGTATCCTGAGAGAACCACCGAGCAACTGTCAGACACCCCCGACGTGCTAACTCCACACAAACAGAATTAGCATTGGTTAGAGACAAGTGCACTATGGACGTGCAGTACGCCTCGGTATACAGCACCACCGTACCCCCTACGTGGGTAATCGAGATTAAATGCCTTGCCCAATGACACAACATAGTTGTTTCTGGTGGGGATCGAACCATGCACCTTTCGATTTGATGTTCAATGCCATAACCACTGAACCACCGAGCTCCAAACATTAGTATTAAATCTGCATTGCGGTGGGGGGGGGGGGGGGGGGGAAGTGGCATCACTAATGAAATTTGAGCTCGACAGTCTGTGTGCGTTAACCAGTCTCCCGTCAATATCAGAGGCCTAGTTGCTATCCAGTTTTAATTCATTTGTGAGAACGTCAGAGAGAGCAGAATATGGATCTTCATTTTTCCCTTCAGAGAGTCCATATAGCAGATTTTTTTTTTCTATCATGAATATCTGAACGGATCAGCTTTTCTTCCAGTTCGCATTGTCTCGCTGTAGCGGCGATTTCTAGTTCTGGGCTAACAGTGATATCAATGTCTCTCGATTCGCTTTGTACAATATTGTCCTGTTGATTTCGTTCATTTCGGCCTTCTTGGCTTTCATATGAGTTCTCAGGTTATCAAAATTAAACTGAAGGGATTGTTTCCTATCAGTAATCCACCGTTTTATTTTTGTACTTGAAGCAGAATCCTCCTTTTGTATGGGCGATTTTCCAGCCATTGGATCATTCCTTGTGGAAGACATGATAGCCAACACAACACAAACTATAAGCATGAAAACTGGAGAGAAGGATAATGCGTTCGCCGCTCTTTCCTGCATCTACAACACCACTTTTTCACTCGAAGCTCTATTACAAAAGGCAGGTATGAATGTACAAACCCACCATATTTTTCAGAAATTATGACCAAGTACTGATAAACCGATAATATTTGAAAACCAACTCAGCTAACAACGTCCGCCTCTCACTCGTCGATTGTTTTCGTTAGTTTACATGTATACTAGTACTGTTAAATTACCGAATTGTATGGTTGAAATCCAAATTGATATGTGATACCTCAATGAAGAAATCTATTCGTGTCAACTATTTTACTTAAACCGGAAAGTGAGGAAGCGGATAAATATTGAAGGATGAAGATTAAAAATTAGAATGTTATTGCACGCCTATGCTTTTATTTTCATAAAATGCACGCTTTTTCTGCAAAAACCGAAGCGAACTATAAATGTGTTTGTATTGTCCTTGAACAATACGGATCACGTGCGCGGACAATTTAACTACTTCTTTGTTTAAGTTTGGGTTATTTTTGGCAAAACATTGTGTTTTTAATATTTTTTTAGTAAACTGTAGGCGGGCAATAAATACAGAACAGCATACAGACACCCCCCTCCCATACCCGCATTTTGGCATCTCTTCCTAAGATTAAACTTTGTCGGGCTAAAAGGGATCAGCGCCCCCCCCCCCCCCCCCCCCAACATCCTGTACGCCAGTGCACTGAATACCTGGACTTGAATAAATACCTATATTATGGTCATGATATATCCATAGATGCTGAAAGTGACCTTAAATACCAATAATTAATTTATTCTCTATCATTCTATTATTTTGTCTGTTTGTGAATGTGCCTGTTCACTGAGTGGTAAGCTTCCCACTCAGTGATTTCACAATTTTTCCAACATATCTGTTTCAGAAACAATGAAATACATGTAATATGAGTTACCGCCACTCACAAATTACTTGTGCACTTGATGACAATATTGTTTAAATCATATGGAGAGCTAGTATACACAGTGATAAGTACAGTTCAAGTCAAAATGATTTGATTAAAGTGATGTTGAACAGCTTGTCAATATCTTTTGCATTACATTACTAACTTTGCTATTCGCTGACAGAAGGATATCACAGGTGGTTTTCCATCAAAAGCAAAGTGTTTAAAATTAACTCTTTCCAAAACAATAGGAAAAAGAAAGCAAGGTCGGTTACTTTTGTAATTTTCAAACGGCACTCTTATTATCGCCCTTATTGTCTTTGAGGGTTAAGCCTGAGATTAAAAAGTGAACAGTTACCTTCTTCTGCAATCATTTCTTCATCTATCCATAACAACAAAATTGTCACAACAACCTCGCAGTTAGAGAAACTGACCCTTGAGGTTTGTCAATTTTGAAGAAAAAAATGCTATATTCATGTCATTTTGGGGGATAATTTTGAAATATTTGTGTGGTGATTTTAATGTATCGAACTTTGTTGGACGTACTATTCAACAAATAGCCATAGCATATATTGGGTTAAGCCCTACTGAAAACTTCCAAAAGTAAATTTGTTTAATAGGCTACCAAAGCTCAATGAGATGTGTACTTTTGGTTTTGGAAAAAAGTGAGTACAGAAAACTGCAAAATTCTCTGAAAATCACAATATTTCAAACTGTACTATTTTTTAAGTGGCCAAAGCAAGTTATGTAGAGTTAAGCCATAGAGAAAAACAAACGACAGGAGATTTGTTCAGCGAGCATCACTAATCAAAGAAAACCACACTGTGTGAAATTAACCCTTTCCAGATTAATAAAAAAAGCAACGAAAGTAGGCCAATTTTGTCATTTTCAAATAATACTCTTTTTATAGCAATCAGTGTCCTGGAGTGTTAAATGTGAGACTAAAACATGAACAGTAATGTTCCTCTACATGTGCAAAATATTTTTCGACAAACAGTTAGTTACTTCCATAGTCATTTCAGCGGAAATAAAGTGGTGTGGGTTTGGATTTAATGACCGGAAAAATGAGTATACATATAAAATTCATGAACTTGAAAGGTTTTTTTCTGGATAATGATGTCAAAACATGTGTTGGATTATGTGTGACACCAAAACTTATCACAGGAAATATGGCTCCCTGTAACACATAATACAGGTATGCAAAAGGAAAATAGACTATACCAATCCCAACCAGGGAAACTGGGTACAGAAAAGTACGAAATTAATCGGAAAATAAATTTTGTCTGACGGTTCTCATATTTCTACGGTCAAAACTGGTAATGGATAAAGCGAGACACAAAAACATATAACACAAAATTTGTTCGCCATTGATTGTTGAATGCAGCTAGGGAAAGCAAAATTAGCTCTTTCCTTTTTGCTTTTTGGACAAATGAGTACAGAAATTTGCAACATTTACTGAAAATCAATTTTTTGAACAGAAATATTCTTTAAGTGGCCAAATCATATGTTGGTTTAAGACGCAGATCATAACCTACAACAGCGGACTTGTTCATTAAACATCTCTACCTATAGAAAACCAAAGTGTATGTGTTCATAAAGCATTTCTGCATCTAGCAAAGCAATGTGATTGAAATTGACCCTTTCCAAAATGATAGAAAAAGCCAATGAAGTTAACTAATTTTGGCATTTTCAAACGTTACTCTTATCCTCGCTCTCATTGTGCTTGAGGGTTAAAGATCAGATTAAAATTAAATAGTAACTTTCTTGTGCAATCATCGTTGCATCCATACATACCAAACTAATTGTTACAACAACCTTGCAATTAAGGAAATTTTCCCTTGAAGTTAGTCAATATTGAAGTTAAAATGCTATATTCATATCATTTGTGACCAGAAGGGGTTAATTTGGAAATATTTGTGTGGTGACAGATTTTAGTGTATCATACTATGCTCTAAATGTGTGGACATCAATCACAGAGTGTCTGATAAGAGACATGGATTAACCTTGAATCTTGGTATTTGGATGAACATGTAGAAGTTGAGGGTGCTCCAATTCAAGGCCTGACAAGTGGGTGAGGGTTAAAACTTTGAATAAACATATAACAGCAAAATTGTTCTTAAAGGAAGTCCCTATCTTTTCATGGGAAACGTTTTGAGAAAATATGGCTCCAGTGCTGAGAAATCGCATGTAAAATTTAGCGAAAATAACAATTATTCCGACAGAACTTTATGGGAAGTCTAAAATCTGCCAAGACTTAAACTTTTAATAATAACATACAAAACAAAATTTGTCATACTTTGAGAGCTGCATGCAGCCAGGGAAAACATTCAGAGCTTCATCAATTCGAACTGGAGTAATTGTCACTTAAACGTACCAAATTCTGAAAAATGCGAGTTTTTTTTTTCACGGTACCCACTTTTATGCAACTAGAATGGGCATAGGGTTAAACTTTACAACCAAACTTACAACAGCAAATATGCTTGGTAGTCAATTGTGAATACGGACATGCAAAGTGTTTGAAATTAACCCTTTCCAAAATGAAAAAAGCAACCAAATTTGGCTAATTTTGGTATTTTCAAACAGCACTCTAATTCTCGCCCTCATTGTGCTTGGGGATAAATCTGAGATTAGAAAGTAAACAGTAACTTTCTTCTGCAATCATTGTTGCTTCTATCCGTATCAAAATAATTGTTACAACAATCTTGTAAGTAGAGAAATTTGCATCTAGCAAAGCAAAGTGATTGAAATTAAAACTTTCCAAAATTATAGAAAAAAACAACTGAAGTTAACTAATTTGGGCTTTTTCAAACGTTACTCTTATGCTCGCCCTCATTGTGTTTGAGGGTTAAAGATCAGATTACAAAGTAAACACTAACTTTCTTCTGCAATCATTGTTACATCTATACATACCAAAATAATTGTTACAACAACCTTGCAATAAGAGAAATTTGCCCTTGAAGTTGGTCAGTTTTGAAGACAAAACTGCTATATTCATTTCATTTTCGGCCAATAGGGGTTAAGTTTGAAATATTTTGTGGTGATTTCGGTGTATCGTATTATCCTCTAAATGTTTGGAAAATTTGAGTTACATAACTGTAAACAATGTTGAGACTTTTGGCAGAAAATTTTGAAAATAAGCGCTTTCGCGAATATGACGATACCTCATTTCACTAGATTTTGTGACAGTACGTACGTTTACCAAATTTGGTTGAGATCGTACAGATTGTTTTTGAGCTATGTTGAAAAATGTTGAAATTTTGAAGGTTTTGACAGAATATTTTGAAAATAAGCGTTTTCACAGACAATACGGTACCTCATTTCACTGTGTTTTATGGCATTAAATACGTATGCCACATTTGGTTGAAATCGTACAGCTTCTTTTTGAGCAACGCAACAGACAAAATTGAGGGAGAAAAAAAATAAACTAGCGATTTGTAATTGTTGGACAAATTACGGGCTTTCCCAACTTTTTAAGGTGAAGAGGCTGACTGTATTGTACACAAAACTACCGATCATTTTGCTTATCTTTACGCCAGATAACAAGAGCTTTGTTAGGGAGGCAACGCCCTTCGATCCTGACAGGGAGAAGAATCTTTAGTTAACGACTTTTGGCGGACAGCAGAAACAGAGATCCAGCAAATAACTAGAGAGAGCAGAGAAGCGAGAGATTGGAAGCCAATTTAAAAAACAATGCTGAATTTATTCTTCTTTATTATATTACGGTAAAACAGGACCCGCCAACCAACGCCAGTGGAGGCAGTCATCTCAAGTATGCAGCTCAGGAATCAGCGATTAGCTAAACCTCAGTAAGTACCAATGTTGTGGTCATGATATAGCCATAAATGCTTAAAGCGACCTTAAATACCAAAAATTTGTTCTTTACCATCCTGGCGATTTATGAATGTGTGGGACATGCCAACAAAACAGGGTGTGCTTCAAGTGTCAAAGGATAGCTCATCTTGAATAAATACCTATGTTATGGTCATGATATAGCCATAGATGCTGAAGATGACCGTAAATAGCAATAAATAATTTAGTCTCTACCAGTCTGTTTGTTTGTAAATGTGTGGGACATACCAACAAAAAGGGCAAGCTTCCCACTTCAACGATTTCACAATTTTTCCAACATATCTGTTTCAGATAAGATGATATACATGTAATTCAAATTACTGTCACACATGAATTTTTGGAATGTGATGAGTTGTGTATTTAATGGAATTGTTTATTTTATCCAGAGAGCTAGTATACAGAGCGATAAATACTGTTCAAGTCAAAATGAGTTGATCAAACGGATGTGTTGAACTGTTTGTCAATATTTCTTACATTACATTCCTAACTTCCCTATTTATGGACAAAAGGCTTTCATGGAGGGTTTTCCATCAAAAGCAAAGTGTTTGAAATTAACCCCTTCCAAAATAATCGAAAAAACTGAAAGTACTCATATTTGTATGGTCGAAGTGGTGTTGGATAACGTGACGATTCAAAATATATAACACAAAATTTGTTCCCTAATGATGTTTGACTGCAGTTATGGAAGGCAAAATTAGCTCTTTCCTTTTTGTTTTTAGACATGTGAGTACAGAAATTCGCAAAATTAACTAAAAATCATTTTCTGTGGGCAATGCTATTTTTAAGTGGCCAAAGCACATGTTGGGTTAAGCCTTGCAGCATAACTTAAACCAGCAGATTTGTTGATTAAGCATCTCTGCATATAAGAATGCAAATTGTTTCAAATTAACACATTCCAAAATGATAGAAAAGAGCAACCGAAGTTGGCTTATTTTTCTATTTCCACATGGTGCACTTATTAATGCCCTCATTGTGCCTCATGGTTAAATCTGATATTACAAAAAGGGGGCGCGGTGGCTCAGTAGGTAGAGTTGCAGGCTGCTAGCCGAGAGGTCCTCGGTTCGAATCCCAACTGCGGCAACCGCGTTGTGTCCTTGGGCAAGACACTTCACCCCCATTGCCCATGTGGGGGCACGATAACGCCGTGTACTAAGGCGTACTGCGCGTCGATGGTACGCATGTTTTCAACCAATCTAACCCTGCCTGTGCTGCAGTGCGGAGTTACGATGTTGGGGAGCTGGCAGCTGCTCGTCGTTGCTCGGTGGTTTTCTCCGGGTACTCCGGCTTCCTCCACCCGTAAAACTGTCCCAGTCATGATTAGCCATTGTGCATAAATATGTGACCTTAAACATCAATAAATATATAAATAAATGGATATTACAAAAGTATACCAACCCTACCCAGGAAATTGAGTACAGAAAAAGTATGAAATTAATCGGAAAATGAATTTTGTACGGCCAAAGATGGTACTGGATAAAGTGGGACATCAAAAACATATAACACAAAATTTGTTCCCCAATGATTTTTGAATGCAGTTATGGAAAGCACAATGAGCTCTTTCATTTTGTTTTTTCGACAAATGAGCAGAGAAATTTGCAAAACTCACTAAAAATCCAATTTTTCTCAGAGAGTACTAGTCTTTAACTGGCGAAAGCATGTGTTGGGTTAAGCCCCAGGGCATAACTTACAACACTGTGTATGTATTCATTAAGTATCTCTCATCTAGCACAGCAAAGTGATTGAAATTAACTCTTTCCAAAATGGCAGAAAGGAGCAACTAAAGTTGACTAATTTTGAATTTTTTAAACGGTACTCTTATTCTTGCCCTCATTGTGCTTGAGGACTAAATCTGAGGTTGTAGAGTAAACAGTAACTTTCTACTGCAATCATTTCTGCATCTATGCATACCAAAATAATTGTTACAACTGCCTTGCAATCAGACAAATTTGCCCTTGAAGTTAGTCAATTTTGAAGAAAAAATGCTATATTCATATCATTTGTGGCCAATAGGGGTTAATTTTGAAATATTTGTGTGGTGATTTTGATGTATCATAGTATGCTCTATATGTGTCGTCATCAATCACAGCTTGAGTTTCTGATAAGAGACATGAAATAATCTTGAATCTTGGTATTGGATGAACATGTACAATTTGAAGGTACTCCTCCAGTTCAAGGCCCGGCAACTGGGTGAGGGTTAAAAGTTTGAATAAAACATACAACAGCAAAATTATTCGTCGATGAATGCTCTATCTTCTCATGGGAAACGTGTTGATAAAATATGGCTCCAGTGCTGAGAAATCGCATGTAAACTTTGGCAAAATAACAATTATTTTCACAGTACCCTTATGGGAAGTCTCAAATCTGCTAAGGGTTAAACTGTTAATAATAACATATAGAACAAAATTTGGCATACTCTGAGAGCTGCATGCAGCCATAGAAAACATTTAGATCTCAATCAATTAGAAATGGAGTATATTGTCACTTAAACTTACCAAATTCTGAAAAATGGGAGTTTTTTGGACGGTACCTACTTCTATTCAACCAGAATGAGCATAGGGTTAAACTTAACAACCAAACTTACAACAGCAAATATGCTCGGTAGTCAATTGTGAATACGAACATGCAAAGTTTTTGAATTTAACCCTTTCCAGAATGATAGAAAAATGCAACCACGGCTAATTTTGGCATTTTGAAACAACATTGTTATTCCCACACTCATTGTGCTTGAGGGTTAAATCTGAGATTGGAAAATAAACAGTAACTTTCTTCTGCAATCATTGTTGCATCTATCCATACCAAAATAATTGTTTCAACAACCTTGCAAATAGAGGAATTTGCCCTTGTAATTGGTGAATTTTGAAGACAAAACGGCTATATTCATTTCATTTTTGGCCAATAGGAGTTAATTTTGAAATATTTGTGTGGTGATTCTGGTGTATCATATTATGCTCTAAATGTTTGGAAAATTTGAGCTACATAACTGTAAATAATTTTGAAAAATGGTGAAATTTTGATGGTTTTGGGTGGTAATTTTGAAAATAAACGTTTTTACGAATATGACGATACCTCATTTCACTAGATTGTGTGACCGTACAAATGTATGCCAAATTTGATTGAAATCATACAGCTTGTTTTTGAGCTATGTTGAAAAAATGGTGAAATTTTGAAAGTTTTGGCAGAATATTTTGAAAATAAGCGTTTTCACAGACATGGCGTTACTTCATTTCACTAGATTTATGGCATTACATAAGTATGCCAAATTTGGTTGAAATCGTACAGCTTGTTTTTGAGCAGTGCAACAGACAAAATTGAGGGAGAGAAAATTTTTTTTTTAAAAAAATAGAGAAGAAAAATTTTCGAAAAAGAAGAATGACAAGAGTCTTTCTCAAACTGGGTTTGGAAAAGCCTAATAATAATTATAATAATAAGAACAAAAATAATAATAAAAGACCAATATTCATTGTTAACGACCATCTTTTTGAGGAAACTCTGAAACTTATGATACATTGGAAAACTATTGCATTCGCGTCTATCGTAAAACGAAAAGGTGACAAAGGGCAGAAATAAGTAGAAAGCAACTAAAATTATCTAAATATTAAACTAGACGGTGGATATACATCGGAGTTGACAGAAATGGAAGCACCCGAGAATTAACTTAAACTATCAGGGACAAAAATGTACAGGGAATAGTGATGAGGGCAAGATCAAAATGGAAACTTGAGGGGGAGAAGCTGACAAATCATTTTTTTGTAATTTAGAAAAACGACATTATACAGAAAAAACTATCACTACTTTAATAAAGGATGACAGATCAGAAATTACTGATATAGGCGATATTTTATCTGAACAGAAAACTTCTACCAAAATCTATATTCTTCACAATTAACCATCAAGCGGTCTGTAGAACACAGTGAAACATTTTTTTTGACAAAAATAACCCGTTTTAATTTTTTGAAACGACAAAGACAGAGATACTCTCTCAGGGCCACTGTCAACCTCTGAAGGTCTAAAGGCTTTAAAACCCATGAAAAACAATAAGACTTCAGTTTCTGATGGCTTCACTGCAGAATTCTATAATTTTTTTTGGGATGATATTGGATCCTACCTGATTAACTCATTGAATTACAGCTACAAATCAAATGAACTTTCAGTTTCCCAAAGACTTGGAATTATGACATGCATACCCAAACAAAACAAACCAATAAATTTCTAAAAAAAAATACTGGTGACGAATATCGCTAGTCAGTGTGGATGCAAAGATTGGCTCCTCTGTAATTGCTAATAGATTGAAAGTGGTTCTTCCCAATCTAATTTCAGACACTCAGCTTGGTTTTATGAAAGGTCGGTACATTGGAGAGTCAACCAGATTAACTATTGATTTATTCGGAAAATGCGATGAGCTGACGATGCCGGGTATCCTAGTTCTTACTGACTTCGAAAAGCATTCGATTCTTTGGAATGGACTTTTATCCAAAAGGCAATGGAGTTCTTAAATTTCGGACCATCTATGATAAGATGGTTTCAAACCTTCTTCAACAATATTTCTAGTTGTATACTTAACAATGGTCATTGCTCCGAAAGATTCAACATAGGAAGAGGCGTGAGGCAGGGTGACCCCCTGTCACCGTATCTTTTTTATAATTTGTATAGAAATCCTGAGCGCAGCTCTAAAATATAGCCACGATATAAATGGAATAATCATAAACAACGACGAGTCAACTTTATACCTGTCTGATGATGGATACTTACAAAATAACGCACTAAACATGCTTAAAAAATTCTCACTTATATCTGATTTAAGCGTTAACATTGATAAAACAGATGTCATTTGGATAGGCTCAAAACGGGGTTGTGCTGAAACACTTTCTACAGATGAACAAGTCAGTTGGAACCATTCAAAATCTTTCCAAATCCTGGGGATTGAATTCAACCTGTTTAGTAATAATTATATACTGAATAACTGTATTAACAAGATAAAAAAAAAAATGAAATACTACTGACTGGTGATTTCTCAATTTAACGTTAAATGGAAAAACTATAATCATAAACACTTTGGCTCCACCATTTTAACACATTGTCTAATGGTTTTGCCAGCCCCCACCCCCCCGCCCCAAAGAATTATTGTAAAAATGCAGGAACAATTTTATAATTTTGTATGGTCCAGAAAACCCGAAAAAATCAAAAGTACCACAATCACTGGTCTTTTCGAAAAGGGTGGAATTAAATTTCCACATATCGAAACATTTAGTACTGCCTTAAAAATGATTTGGATAAAAACAATGTTTAGACTCTTCCACATTAGCTCCCCTGGAAAACACTGGTGGTCGACGACCTAGAACCCTTCGGGAATTACAAACTTTGGCATTTGTACAAAGAGGGCTTAACACAGGAAAACACATGAACCCATTTTGGGATGATGTTCTGTCGGCTTGGTCTCTTCTTGATAAGTAAATCACCACAACCCCGTAAAAGACATTTGGAGAAACCATTTTGTTTTAATAATAGCATAAAAATAAACGGAGAATTTTTTTTTAACAAATCTTGCTGTGAGAAAAGGTATCAATTTTATAAATGACTTGCTATCTCAGAACGACAGTCTCTTAACCTTCTCTGTTTTCCCTAACAACTATAAAATTAAAACCCCTTTCACAGTCTATCAAGATGTTATAAATGCAATACCCAAATCCTGGAAAGCGGTAGCCAAATCATATAAAAAAAATTATCGTCTGTTTTATACAAACATTGTTATGCTACAATCTACACACAAAGTTTGCCGAACATTCTATATGAATATCTTAGAACAATTCGCGACGTCTCCCATGAATTCCCAGATAAAGTGGATCGAGATTCTAGATGTTAATTTGCAACCAGATGACTGGAATTTTATATATAGAATTTAATTTCCAACCTCAGACGATGCATACCTACAAAGTTTACAATTGGAAATCGTCCATAGAGTCTTGTATACGAACTCAAAACTACACAAATGCAAAATTTCAGAAACGGAAGTATGCACATTCTGTAATAATTCAAAAGAGAGAATACATCACCTGTCTTTTGAATATTCTGTCTCAAAAACAGTTTTTTTGATCTTTTTGGAAAATTTAAAAGAACAATGTAAAGTAACCTTTTCTGTAACACCAGAATATATTATCTTAGGCTATAGTAACACTTCGGATGCTTTCAATAGCACAGCATGCGTATATATGCTTCTTTATAATAATAATATTAACACTTTGGCCAGACGCTGATTTGTCGCGGTTCTCGGACGAGAAGGCCATGGTTACCCCTGTACTCCCAACTGCCTCCCTATTCCCACGCTTCTCCTCTCCTCCCAACACTCGGAGACGAACTGCTTGATGATATCCCTTGTCCCATGCTTCCCAATCTCTCCGATTAGCATATTAACCCTCTCCTTTGAGCCTCCCCCCTAACCACATACCCTTCATTCTTCCATCCCACTTCCCCATTATACTCCCAGTGAATCTCATTCTTTTAGACTGATACTTTGGGCATTCTAGAAGAAAGTGTTCCAGGGTCTCCACCATGTCCAAGTTACACATCTGGCAATCCCTTTCACCGTCTTACCCATTTTTTCCCCTCAGCCCCAGGGATCACGACCTCAGCTTGAACAACAGTGACCCCCCAAAGGTGCCATCAAGGTACTCTTCAAAACCTGGCTTCTCTTTATCACGCAGGCCACCCAAAGACCTCTTTGATTTGACCCCCTCTCGCCAATTACGGTTACAATCCTCCATGACCCTTTCTCTGACGATTTTTTTACCCTGGTTTGCCCCAACGTCCAGGTCCGAGATCTCCAATGAGTAGTTCTCTACTAGCTCCCTCACTTGGACCATCCACCCCGTTTTGATATTTGAGTTGCAAATTCTCAGGAACATTACTTTACACCATCGGCTGTCGGGGAGATTTACCACATAATTAAGATAACCGAGCTTCAACAGGTCTATCCTGTCCTTGATCCTCATCCACCCAAGCTCACCCCTGATTGCTTCTAGCGCTTCAGCATTACTCGACCCCGTTATCCATCGGCCTGCATCGTTCTGCAGGATTTCCAAGCTCTTTACGGCCGTCTGGTTTAGGGGTACCACTTCCGTACCGTATGTTATACTTGGCAGCCCCACGATTTCTCAAATGGTTTTCCCCACGAAAACCTTATTGAAACTGTTTCTTTCTATAAGTTTCATTTGGTTAAGGATTCGCTTCCCCCTCAGAATCAAATTATTTGTGTGGTTCCGGTAGATGCCTCTCCTGTAATGTTTATATTTACCCCCAAATACTCGTAATCACCTGTCTCTCCCACACTGAGAAGTTTGCTGCTCCCTTCCGGAATGCAGAACTCACCCACTCTCCACCTTCGAGTGGGGTCCACTTTGCGGCCCACAGGTATAACTTTGCTCTTGCTTTCATTAAGTTCGTGTCTCCATTTGCTCCCATATTTCCCAACAATTCCCAGCATTTTCGTTAGCCCCTCTTCGCTTTCTGACACTAGAACCATATCGTCTGCACAAAATAGCCCTGGAATCTTCAAGTCCCCAACTGCTACCCCCTCCTCGCTACGCGGGAGTTCATCTCCTAAACCGTTGATGTACAATGCAAACAGGATTGGCGAAAGGATACACCCCTGTTTTAGGCCTATCTCCATAGGCACACGTTTCGTTGTAATGTTTCCCAGGCTAAGTTCACTCTGTACATCTTTATATAATGCTTTCATAATTCCAACAAACTCGCCTCCTAAGCCCATAGCCTCCAGCTTGCGCCACAAACCTTCCCTCCATACTCTATCATATGCCTTTTTGATATCCAAAAAGGCCATAAACATCTTTTTCTTTTTTGCTTTCGCGGATTCTATCATTTGGGATAGTGTGAAAAGATGGTCAGTAACTCTCCTTCCCTTCCTGTAGCCATTCTGGATTTCTCCCAAAAAAAACCCTTCTCCTCAATCACCTCCTCTAGTCTCCCATACAGGACTTTACAGAAAACCTTTCCAATGTTGCTACTGACAGAGATCCCTCGATAGTTATCCAAAACGTATTTTTCCCCCTTTTTGTGAATAAATGTCACTTTACTTTCTCTCCACTCCTTTGGGACCTCTTGATTTTCTATGCCTAGATTGAATAGTGCAGTTAGGCTTTCCACGAGTTCCTCTCTCCCTTTTTTGATAAACTCGTTAGGAATTTCATCCACTCCTCCCGCTTATCCATCCCTTAATTTTGATATCACCTTTCGCACCTCCTCCGTTTTAATTTCGCTGCACACGAAGCTCGATAGGTTTTTCTCGACCTGATTCGGACACTCTGGTGGGCTCCCCATGCCCCATCGCTTATCGTTTACCTTTTCCCAGTGCTTGACTAGTTCTGATGCGACTTGATATTGCTCGTCTGAAACTCTGCCATCTACTTTAATACTCTGTGGGTTACTTCCTTTGTTACGTTTATTCACCCATTTCCAAACAACGTTCGAACTCGACCCCCCTGTCGTTCTTATCGTCCTAATAAGACTGCTATTTCGTACTCTCCGATTATCGTCTTTAATCTTATTTACTTTATTTCGTGCTTGGTGGTATTCTTCCTTAGCAACTGTGGCCTCATTGCTTTCCGCCCCCTTAAGTTTTCTACTTCTCCAGTATGCAGCACATTTAGCGTTTCTTCCCTTTATGGCCCATTTCAGTTCTTCGTTCAATCAGTAACCATGTTCCCGTGTTGGCACCCTGACCTTTCCTACACTTTCCTTTCCTGCCTCCACCAGGCTCGCAACTATGACGTCGGCCATCTTCTGGACACTGCCCCCCTTGGGTACGGTTGCAAGCTTTGGTTTCAGTTTTTCATTGAACTTCGCCCAGTCATCATCTTTTTTGAGTTCCCAAATCTCCTTTGAGCTTCCTTTGCTTTTTACTAGAGTTTTGGCACTGATCGTCACTGTAATCAAGTTGTGATCACTATCCACCTCCATTTTACCCTCATCATCCACTTCTACCCCTATCACCTCCCTCCATAAATTAATATTTGTGAGAATGTAGTCGATTATTGATTTTCTGTCGTTCCTTTCCCAGGTCCATTTCCCCTTACACCTCGCGTCCCGTTCAGAATCTTCAGACCGAGCTCGTTTGTGAAGTTCAACAGCTTCCTTCCATTCCTGTTGACTTTATTGTCCCCACCCTCTATGCCTTCTTCATTATTACCTATGTGACCATTAAAGTCGTCCATCAGAGTTATACCGAGCCCCTTGTTTTGTAGTTCGGTGATA
Organism: Pictodentalium vernedei; assembly: GCA_031216915.1. NCBI lineage: Eukaryota > Metazoa > Mollusca > Scaphopoda > Dentaliida > Dentaliidae > Pictodentalium > Pictodentalium vernedei. The sequence goes on from CM062297.1 coordinate 340,519,699, forward strand.
TTGGACCTTAGTGTTGAGTATATCGAATCATTCCATTCGGGTTTGCTTCCCTCTACCGCACAATACACAACCCCAAGGGCAATACTTTTGTTTTTCAGACTGATCCTTACCCATCCAATTTCTTTCGATACCTCGGCCGGGGTGCTGATGTTTTCCAGGTCTGTGATCAGCGATGGTTTTAAATCCTCTTTGATGTACATGCCTACCCCTCCCCTTTTTTCTGGCCTTCCGTTCGCCCTACACCTATCCATACGTACCCCTTTACTTGGTCTACCCGTTCCTCGTGTCTTACCCACGTTTCGGTTAAGCCCATGACGTCAAACTCCTCTGACTCAATCAATGTAGCAATTTCGCTTACTTTCCGGTGGAGACCCTGGATGTTGCTATAACCCACTTTCAAGGTGTCAAGGTTCATTGGCTTCCGACTACTGGTCCCATTATTATCTAGTCCCTGTATGTTTGTATATCCTACTTTGTGTACCTGTGCTTTCCTTGGGAAACTATTCCTATTGATTTGGATTTATGGTCCCTTTTCCTTATCCCCCCTTGTCCCATTTTTTACACATATGGTTCGTGTCACATTTCTTGTGATTTTCCCCCTTCACTGCCCCTCCCCCCCTCCCTATACCAAAAAGGGCTCCACCACCTGCAACATATTTCTTGCTAAAACCTTTGTACCCCTTGGGCTAAGATGGAGACCATCCCTTCCATATAGGTCATTTCTGCCCCAAAACGATCCTCAACTGTCTACAATGGGTATCCCAAGTTCCTTACAATACTCCCCCAATTCCTCGTTGCTCACAATGATCCGCGAATTATGCTCTCACCCACCACATAGTACTGGGAGAAGCCCCGAAACCACTACCTGTGCATTCTTGGCATTCAGTGGAGTTATTAAGTCCTTGTAAGTCTCAATAAGCTGAACTGATTTTCTCTCCCCGATGTTGTTGGTCCCCACGTGTACAACAACCACTGGGTCTGGGCCTGACCCCTTTACTAATCCACCCACTCTGTCCCTTAGGTCCTCCACCCTAGCCCCCGGAAAGCACAAATTGGTCCTGTTGACACTGTCGGGCCCACACACCACTCTATACTACTCCCTGCAACCACCAACTGCTCTTCCTGTCCTTTCCTGTCCTCTTTCCCGTCCTACTACCCCTACTACCCCTGTTACCACCTCTGTCCCCACTGGGCCGGCTCGCAGTCTTGCACTTCGCCACACTAACCCCCATGCCTACCCCCACCGCCACCTCTTCAGACCCAACCTGCTCCTCAGAATTCTCGAAATTACCTAACACACTGAATCTATTTTGGACACTGCACTCCACCTTCTGCCCACTCCCACTACAAGCCACCTTGTCCTCGTTTACCACCTTCCTAACCTTCCCTATGACTCCTGCCCTGACAGACTCCACATGGTCATCGCTTTATAAGAGGTTTATTTACTCGTGTAAAGTGAAAAAAGTCAACCAACCTCCCTTGGGTTTCTTAACTCCGAGAGTAGGGGAACCTAGAACTCATTTCCCGACCTTCATACCCAAACAAGCGTGTCAATGAAATAAATTCTATGTGGAGCCTTGTCAGTTACCTGCTTAACTTATGAACTCTGAATGCATCCGGACTATTTCCAAAAACATCTGATTATTTACGAAACTCAGCAGTAGTTTATTTGTCAAAGTTGGGAACATGACCCTCCCTCTGTGGAGAAAGAAAGATGAATTTAACACGATTACAAAAAAATAGCTCACGTCGCGATTGCGTCTCTCCAGTTTGGGTTCTGCTGGAGGGACACACCCGTGAAATTCCAATGCTACCAATCGGGTTCTGATTGGTAATCTATGGCAATCAAACATCAAGTGATACTGGCTTTCAATTATCGATTGTACACGAGATCGGTAAGACCATTGAGATAAACCCGCCGGTTTAAAATATATCTATGTGCAGCAACGAATTGCACAAACAAATATTAATATCCAAATATCTATTGTGCTACTGCGTTAATGGTTTAACACATTCCAATTACTGTAATAAGAATATAATGTATCCTTTGTACATATGGATATAACATTTGAATAAAAATATTAGCAGAAAGCAAAAAAAAGTATTTTTATGCCATGATTCAACTTTCTTTTATGATATACATCCTGATACATTACAGTCTCGTCCTTCGTGGCAAAAAATAATATGCGCAAGTCTTTTTCTGAAAGAATTATAACTCTGATCAAATACTCATCCTGAAAATGTTTGTCTGTCCCTCTGGAATAATATATCAAATCTTCAAAGATATTTTCATAAATCTTGTTTGCAATGCATGGGCTCAACAAGGCTGTTGAATTTGAAGAACTACATGATATATGTTGTTTGAAATTCTGAACATTTTAATAAGTTAAGTATGATATAAATTACTGAATGTTTACGGGTAAAAGAAGCCAAATACAAATTAAAATAAAAAACTTCAGAATTTTTTTCCAGCTTGGCAAGTTAATGAGTGTGACAGTTACTTTCCCCGACCCAGTGCTTATTTGTGGGTAGTCAAGGTTCCTAGCTTAAAAATGCCGCCACATCTGCACAAAATAACACACGGAAACGGTGTTGTGAGCAATTTGTAAGACTGGTCCCCTGCTTCTGCATTTATTTTAACCTTTTCGACTATTTATTTCTTAAACACTTTGCGAAGTGCCTTTTATTTCCTACTTTGTGATGAAGTAATTGCTCCGTTTTAAAGAATGCAAATGGGTGTAATAAAAACAGAATCACACAGGCGTTTGAATGGGTTAATGTTTACCGTCCTCGTTTGACTTGGCTCGGAATACCACTCGAGGCTTCGCCTTTCGAAGTATTCTTTTCTGGTATTCCTGCGCCCAACCAAACTCGTGCGATATATCAATGAACTTGCAGTAGATATTCAAAATGCTCCAGTTGATTTAAACGAAACAAAAGTGCGTTTACATTTCTATATGCAGATGATATGGTTCTTCTTGTGAAATCAGAAGCTGCCCTTCAGAAAAAGCTCTACATCATGTTCCAGAAAACGGAGACTGAGCATGAACGAGGAAAACACAAAAGTTCTCCACTTTCGAAATCATAATCAGCCGTCATCAAAATTCGTATTCGCCTGTGATGAGACCGAAATAAGGCATGCAGCAAATTATAAATATCTTGTGTGCTTCAGTGAGCATCTTGACATGAACTACTCAACATCAGAATTAGTCAAATCTAGTTTTAGCCTATTTGTTCAACGTATTCTTTTGCTGTCGGGATGCGTTTCTGTGTTCTTGAAAAACTGTACAGTTCTCTGATCGAACCAATTCTGTTTTAACCCTTTACCTAACATGAAAAGCAGACGACACTTGCAAACAAAATTCTTGAATAACTATTTTTTTTCATTTGTAGTCTCAAAAACATAGGTTATGACCTATCATTGTAAGGAGCTCGACGAGCTCGTTCCAATGAGGGGTCATAACCTATGTTTTTGAGAGTAGTCTCAAAAACATAGGTTATGACCCCTCATTGTAACGAGCTCGACGAGCTCGTTCCAATGAGGGGTCATAACCTATGTTTTTGAGACAAAAAATGAAAAAAATAATGAAACTTCATTGCCGATTTTTGTTAAAAGCGCTGGTCGGTTTTGGCCGTTACGTTGGGTAAAGGATTATGGAACTGCCATCTGGGGACAGAGAGAGAGATTAAAGCGAAATTAATAACATCAAAAAAACAGAGCAGCAAACTCTTTTCTTAGACTCAACAAAAAGTCGACTATCTTGGTACTACATAGTAAGTTAGGCTGGCAATCCACAACAGCCCAGACATATTTGAACATTTTAAAATATTACCTGTGAATAAAGTAATCTGACACCAATCGACTCGTCTCAGTAATTCGCAACCTGTCGCCTGAAAGGCCAGGATCCTGGCATTCAAAAGGATAATGAGATTTAACAAATCAATAGGAACAAACAATGAGAACAAACTACACATCTCTACCGGCAATGTAAGGCGCAACGCGAGTGTAAAATATATGTCAGTATTGTTCAACGGAGGACTCACCACAAAACTCTAGTTGCTTTAAGATGCGATGTTCTCCAACTTGAAATTGAGATGGCATGTGTGTCTCTACAAAACAGACTTGCCAAGTTCTGTACAGGCAATAAATTTGAAAATGAAAAGAATGTCTTGGCTGATGCCGCGTTTATAAATCCTTTCGACACCGCAAACTCTTTAGTCTTAAGATGAGACGGAAATCCCCACATATGACCTGTCTTTTCTTCACCATTTCTGTTTAATGTGGAGACAAGAATATGTATCTTTCCCAATATATAGATACATTTGTCCCAGACATAGCTTTGTATGTTGTATTCTTACTATGCAATTCAATATATAAACGGTGCCCCCCCCCCCCCCCCCCGCCTCCAATTCGATATACTCCCTAAGCAACCGGTGTACATTCACAAATGCACCATACTACTTGTGTCACAAATATTTCGTTCTTTACTGGTTGGTTTCGGTCTTTACTGAATGACATGTCGCAATGGCTTTGTAGCTCGAGGTGTAAACCACGTTGAAATGCATAAGTTGCATTATAGGCAAATGACCATCCTGCAAATCATAGTTCAAGATATTAATCTGTTTTCTGCAAACAAATTAAAGAGCAACGGACATGTTTTTATCGGGCAACAGTTTGCCGGATTTTTTAACAAAAATGAAATTCTCTCAAAAGTTACCAGCAATTTAGCACTCTCGGCGTGGTGTCCATTCATTTTCACGCACGGAGCATGATGGTATTTTTTCGCCAGGTGAGATTCTGCGATTATGTGCTTAGAAACGTGGACAAATGACTTTGTCCCGATCGCGATTCGTTCGGAATTCTCTATCCGCTCAGGTAATCACACCACTGTAGCCCGTGTACCACTGAGTACAAGACACACCAGGAGCAAATCGGCCTCTCGCTAAGACACGAAAGTCGGCAATGCGGTTCTTTCCTTGAGGTTTTATCGCGCTTTTCCACAAAATAGGATTTATTATTTATACACCACTTCTGCTCTTGTGATGACCCCCGATCTGTGGATTTTAAAGTTATATAAATTACACGGAATGGTCCTACTAAAGGACTTTACTTTAACCCTTTATCAAACGCACGATATCAAAATTTGTTATTTAAATATTTTTTTTTAGAACAAAAAAAACATTTTCGAAATATTTCAAGAAAACAATATCATGTAACCCCTTATTAGGAGGAGCTCAGCGAGCTCGTCCAAATAAGGGGTACCATGGTGTGTTTTCGTTGAGATGTTTGAACATACTCTTCTTTTCGACTACCCAATTTATAAACTACGTGGGCGGATGCGGTCGATTCTGATTTACCCGATAAGTAGAGGCGTAAAACAGCGCGAAACTCCCAACTCTATCTCCACATTTGCGACGCATGTATGCTAATCCAAAATAACAAACGCAAGCCTGAGGCGCCAGTTCAAGGTAAGGATTGATTGTTACAAATATTCACAGGTTTTCGCATTTTTATTCAAAAATGTTTGTTAAACTTTACTTCGGCTGCTGGGGGGAAATTAAGGTGTGATACCTTCTTCCTCCCAACGCTAGTTTAACAAAAGTAATATTATTTTTGGCTATGATTTTCTGGAAAAGCTATTTATTCTTGTTGGAAAAGAGGTTTTGCAGACATGCAATATTTTGTTTCTTTGCCATGTTCATCTCGCCCCTGTTTATGAATAACGTGTTTTGTTTAATCTAATGTCTAAAGTCTGGTACCAAAGAAAAAAAAGACGAAATAAAGATATAATGAAATACCTCGAATTGTACTCTTCATGACGAGATGGTTAAATGTATCGCAATACTTCAAGGAAAATGACCAAATATTGTCTTCAGCCTCGAAGAGATCTCTTCAAGGCTTCATCGGCAGAATGACTTATACGGGCCTCAAAGCAGCAAGAAATATAGACAGTTCGTAAACATCGATAGTCAATAGAAACAGAATGAATCGCTATGACGTCAATGTGAACTGTAGAGTTACAGGTTAAAGGGAATGTTCTGTACAATTTGTATTTACCTTCTTAACCCACTTCTTTCTATAAATTATATATGCGACATTTATCGGCGCAAATGTAATACCTTGTTGTAGATCACTTTGTCCGTATTCGTATGGTTTGCAGTACTGTATGCACCTATAATTTTGTATAGACATTAATTTAAGGAATCCGGGCCAAAAAGGGCAAATTTATCTTCTAAACGATTATCTTGAGTGACTTGAGTGCCACAAACCGCCAGCTACTATGCTTTAGCATTACGGATGGCGCCTTGTTGCACTAATAGGACGATATGTAGTTTCTTCCAGAAAACATTTCATCCATCAACACAAATTTAATACTTTGATGCTGTAATCTCAGAAGCGGTGTCTTTCTCGATCACACCACGACCTGATGCCGATATACTCTCACTAGGAGGGGTAGTGATTTCGAACATAAACTTTGAAATCTCAAAAATAAAATTTCGAAATTAAGATCAGATCAAGAAAAAAACAAACGAAAGTATCATCTGCGATTCACTGTTATCCACTTTAGTTTGGTACGGGTGAAATTCTTATTTAGTGTTGTGCGGAAAAATGTAAGAGAATTTAGAACAGATTGCGGTGCATTTGCATTCAGCATATTCTCAATTTCTCATCAGACTAAGGTAGTTATTGATTGTTCTAAACTAATTGGCGACCCAGCTTCTTGGTGATTATTACTACACTCACAGTAATTACGAAAAATGCGATGTGGAATCTAGAACCTTGAGGAGCTTCGAATTCAATTCGATTTGATTCGCGTCGAGAGGCACCGATTTGAAAAGAATCGATTCGTCGAAATGTCTGCAATATGGTAGGGAGTATCTCTTTCTGAGCTCTGTTTCTATCATCTCCTAATGATAGAAGAGGTCAATGAAGTTTCCCTTCCGAAACTACTTCAATTTCATTTCTGGAATATTCCGCTATTTGAACTGACATGCCCGATCAGAGGAATCGCCATTTGATATAACATTCGCGTTGAGACCGGCGATATAATTAGCGCTTTAGTCAATGTTTATAAAAAAGTTCATAATTTTCAGCTTCATGAGTGGTGAGATTCGATTCTTCTTAATTCAATTCCTCTTCCGAACCAACTCACTCGCAAAGTTGCGACGTCACGTTGACTTCTGACGTCACGTGTTATAAAGATTTGATTGGGATGATATTTTCACAATGGGCTAATTTGGTCGTGGTTGTGTAATGGGTATCATTGCTGAATCACAGTACGTGTACGAGGTTTCTTTTGTGAATTAAAAACTGCATTTATATAAATAACATATTGTTATGGACTATTGCCAGTGCAATTATCACCTACCTTTGGTCATCAGCTCAACTGAAGGAATTGAGAGTGAGATACTCTGATTATTTTTCAACAGGCGATAGTCGCCCAGCGACAGTTGCGAAAGTGGCGTTTGAGTCTTCCTCTCCCAAACAATTTGCCTGATTCCACTACAATCAGAAATCACCATATCATGTGTGTGATGACTTGCTGCGATAATTCAATGTTGCTAAACACAATGTGTTCACTCCCCACCATCTTTGTCCTGTAGCATTCCCTCTTAAAACAATGAAAACATCCGAGGTTCTATCCGGAAATTATTTGTAGACACGGAGTCCACAGAACATTATTATCAGACAGCGAAACAAACATAGATGTCATAATTAATAAAGCGAGTTTGTCTTCTTTTTCAGACCACCAAACTGGAATTAAGAAAACAAACAGGCGCTGCCTGTGAAAGAATACTTTCAACCATGACGAAATCACTGCGAACATATTGTGATGCAAAACAGGCGAACTGGCCGCAGTAGCTTCAATGTGTGATTATAGATCAAAGGCGTGTACCGCATCAACACAATGCAGTCCAGTCCACACATTATTCGGACAGGTATGTCGATTTCCAATTGGTCACTGAATCACTACTCCAACAGATATTAGAATGGAAGCTTAAAAAAACCTATGATGTCCTTCTGGAAAAAAATAAAACAACCAGAGGAATTGTATAAAAACAAATCACAGCCGAGGCAAGACAGAAATATTAATTTCATCATGATAAAAAGGTCAAAAATTCAAAATTTCTGTTGGCAACAATATTTAATAACAAACTATTTGTGGCACTCCCTCCGAAACTATGCAAATGCTGAATGGGTCCTTAAATAGATTTATACCATAACCCGGTGCATAGATAATATTCAGATAAAGTCTCTTGTGCACGCTAAGGGACTTAACCCTTTGAACACTGTGGCATCTTCCATGTCAGTTCAATGACAGAATGTAATAGTCCTTTTTCATTACTTGGGGGAAAACTAATTAATATTTTCAGCGTGGAATCTTAGGGCAGCACTCTAAAAATTTCATCAATCCTGAAGATAGGCAACAAATATTATGTAAAGCAAGTAAGCAACCCAACCTCCAAGTGACAACGTGTCAGACCTCCCATAATCCATCGGAGAGAGTGGAACTGGAGTTGATCGTGACATGGACTGCCAGAAAGAAATGAATTTCGTCGAAAACATATTGGCTTGCAAAACAATAAATGGACAAACACATTTCAAAATTAAGAGGCACATTTTCAGAGAAATAACATGTGAATTCGATGCAAACAGCTCGGAAAAGTTGATCCAAGAGTTTCGCATCACAAGAACAGAAAAGGGATGGGAATGAAAAAGAAAACTGCAAACCAGACATAACAACAATAACCTACAATGGCTCATAACATTCACAACTTAAATGATTTTGAAACTTTGAGAGGTCTATGCCATCAGAATGTCTATATATTTTTTATACTTACAGACATCGATTTAAAATATAGAGGACATAGAATGAGTGTTTTCTCATATAATATTTATGAAACGAGTCTAAGAATTTTCCGTTTTGGCGAGCCTCTGGTGAGACAAACGGAAAATTCGGACGAGTTTCATAAATATTTTATGAGAAAAACACTCATTTCATATTCTATTTATCCCATGACACACACACGCGCAAATTAGCCACTTAGTATGACTTTTTAAACCATTACCTAACTTGAGTTGCAGACGGCACTTGGAAAAAACATCCTCGTAAAACTAAACATTTTCATTTTTTGCTTCCAAAACATAGGTTATGACCCCTCATTGGAACGAGCTCGTTCCAATGAGGGGTCACAACCTATGTTTTGGAAGCAAAAAGTGAAAATGTAAAAAAAAATGAATGGCGTTTTTCTTGTAGGTAAAATATTAATACAATATAACCCACCTTAAATAGGACAGATAACGTAAATTTTCCCTACTGAAATTATGCAAATGTGACCCAGTTGTAGTTTGTTTAGCCAATCAAATTGTCCAGTTTTGAAATTGACCAATGAAAGCTCCCAACTCTAATTATGCAAATTAAGAAAATGTGGCACAGTTGTATTTTGTTCAGCCAATCAAATTGTCTAGTTTTGAAATTGACCAAAGAAATTGACGGAAGGCTTTATTTGTCACTGATTAATATGAAAACAAAATATCAAATGTTTTAAAGTGAACAAAACGGACGAGTCATATGATAAAAATTAATACATTATTCTTAAAAAGGTAATAATTTAAAAATCAAGACACAGCCAATTGGCATGTGCTCATCAGAACTACTTTTCCAAAATCTACTGATTATTGTGTGCAATTTTGTTTAACATGTCTCCAGTGTCTTTTGATGGATACGCCATCATTTCATAAGGAATTATTTTATGTTGTTTTATGGTTGCTTGATGATTTTACCGCGCACCTCTATATTTCATACCGTGATACTGTTTCAGTTCCCGTCAATACAATTCATTGGTGTTGAATGTGTTATTTTGGAAGTATCTAACATGAAGTATAGACAGCTGCTGGATCTGCTATCCAGTGTTTCGCTTTGTCCCACGCAATTTAGTATGTATGCATTTTGAATGTTTGGAAATAAAATATTGGAGATATGGAGTGATCAACTGAGCTATAGTTGTGTCACTATATATGCAGCCCGCCATAGGCCTATTGGCTTGTTGGGAGCAGTGTGTTTTGTAGCGAAATGTAGCCCACGAGAGGGTTAATAGCCCGGGAAATAAACTTTACTAAGACAATTGTTAGTTAGAATGAATAAATACAAAACGAGAGAATTAATTCGAGAATTAAACTTCGTAATTTGCAGTTTAAACAAGTATTATAATTGATGGGAAATATATGAAACAGGATAGGGTAGTGGACGACTGTCTGGCGATTAAGAGGCTAAAATCTAAACTTATATTGTAATTAATGAGAAATGAATAAAACCGGACAGTTTCATAGACGAGTGTCTATGAAACTGTTCATCGGAATGTCATGTATTCTCCCGAATATTGGAGATAGCCTGACATTTGAATAGTTTACAATCGCTAACTGCTGGAGCCAATGGGGAGGTTGATTACCCTTTGAATTGAGATGGTAGACCCACCGCGGGCTTCAGAAAATTCAACATTGTTCTGTTCTTATCTAAATCACGCAGTCTTCGTCATGATGGCGAGTGGAAGATATAGTTCACTGGTCGACCGAGTAAAAGTTAGTCGCATTTTGATTTTCCAACGGGCAGAAACGAACATTTTGAATGTTTGGAAATTGGCTTTCAGTGAAAAAGCCGCTCTGATAAAACTTCGTTAAATAGTTAAGTCGCGTCGATGTTAGATTTTTGTGTTGAAACTATTGGAACCCAAGAAGTCCTGGTATAGACGCTGACCTATGACTGGTGTGGGGTGATATTAAACGATGTCGTTGCATTTTAAGCTCTGAGAGCTTTCTTGAACTTTACTTAATAAACAACGGAATAAACTGAATCCACGAGTTCCAGTGTGTTTGTTGATTTCCCAATTGTTCAGCAGTGGCTACCATTTCAGAATAGAAACTGTTTGCCACAAACACAAACTTTCAGTTTCAGAGTTCAGGAGCTTAAATTGGTGAATGCCGGGCATCATAAAATATAGTGTCTATTTTGACTAAATGTGTTTTATACGCTGTGCCATCCTGGGAGAAAGAAAATAACAGCAGCACTGGTTTACGAGCAGCAGTCGTCATCAGTCCTTATCGGTTACAACAAGTAAAATCCAGCGATACGTGGTTTTTGAAGTTTGAGAGTGGAAAAGGGTGTCGTGTAATTGGTCACTCCCTCCACCCATTGTGTCGACTGGAGTCTACATTAATGTTGGGTGGAAAAGCATGACATTCCCGTCTGTATGTTCAACTGGCGGTTCGATGGACTCATACTTCAAAGTATACCGCGCCCTGGATTCATACGATTTCTCGCAAAACCGACATCCAGTTTGTCTAGGTGAACGTAGAGGAGTTTTGGGTTTGTTTGTTTTGTTGGTTTTTTTTTTGTTTGCATGTTGTTGATTTTTCTTTTTTTTTTTTTTGCATGGGGCGAATGGCAATATTACAGCCATTCACTTAACTTGGCGACACGAACAAGAAGACAGTAAGTACCGTAATCAATCAAAAAGTGATCTCTCGCTCGATCGGATCGCAATTACAATGCTATCTGGTCGCGACATATTTACACCTGTGGGTTGGGATTTCCCGAATCCCGAATAAAATGTTCTAGAGGTGATACTGAAGGAAGAAAAACAAACAAAAATAGCATTTGAGGTTTGATGTGAGCGCGTTTCTTTTTCGATAAGCGGAAAGTTTGTTTTTTAAAAGGTGGGATTCTATAGTGCTACGGGCTAAAGACTGGACAGAACATTTCCACGATCCCATGGCGAGGTGGCTAACATTCAAGCCTGTACCCCGTGGGTTTTTCCTCCTTCCAATCTCCAACTTAATATCACAGCATTCAGATACAAACCTTTTATAATTAATTTAATTACCAGACGCTTTATCAATCGCCTCAACTATTATATCGACCCTTTCCCCCATGCCATCCCATTTTCCATTAGTTTCTCAAGGAGTCTTATTAGTCTGTGTGAAACACAAGACTATTGTTTTTGTACGGTTTCTTTTTCTTTTTTTTTTTCTTCTTTTTTTTTTCTTCTTCTTCTTCCCTCTTCTTCTTCTTATTCTCCTGTCTTCTGTCTTCTATGCACTTCCTTGTCCTCACGATAACTCGAAAACGAATCGTCCTATCTCTCTGATTTTTTGGCATACTGGTGGACAGTCAAAAGTTCTCGGCCACCTATGTTTTCCAGGTCGCTAGAGCCACTGAGTATGGCCTAATCGGACACAGGGCTTTCACAGCCTCCAATTTCCTGATACAGTAAATTCTCCCCAAGCAATAGGATGCCATGTTATTCGCACTTGAGATAATGTAAACACCATTGGAGTCAGCTGTCACAGCTGTCAAGAAATGAAATGTAATCTACTAACCTTGTTATAATAATGGGATGTAAGTTTCTGGAACTAAGTTGAGAGAAACCCTTTACCTAACAAGGAAATAGATTAGAAATTATTCAGTTCAATGATTTTAACCCTCTCAAGACTCAAGGTGTATTGCACATATTTTATTTCAGGCAGAATAAGGTTAACCCTTTCCATAAAACAGCACGGAATAATTGTAAAATTTGTTGAAACCTATCTTATTCAGTTCAATGCTTTTAACCCTCTCAAGACTTCAATTTTGATTGCACATATTTTATTTCAGGCAGAATAAAGTTAACCCTTTCCATAAAACTGCATTGAATAATTGTAAAATTTGTTGAAACCCATCTTATTCAGTTCAATGTTTTTAATCCTCTCAAGACTTCAATGTGGATTGCACATAGTTTATTTCAGGCAGAATAAAGTTAACCCTTTTCATAAAACTGCACTGAATAATTGTAAAATTTGTTGAAACCTATCTTATTCAGTTCAATGATGTTAACCCTCTTAAGACTTCAATGTGAATTGCACATATTTTATTTCAGGCAGAATAAAGTTAACCCTTTCCATAAAACTGCGCTGAATAATTGTAAAATTTGTTGAAAAATATCTTATTCAGTTCAATGCTTTTAACCCTCTCAAGACTTCAATGTGGATTGCACATATTTTATTTCAGGCAGAATAAAGTTAACCCTTTCCATAAAACTGCACTGAATAATTGTTGAAACCTATCACAAAACTGTCAGGATGCCGGTAACAATGCAATACTGACATGGTCGAGTGTACTGTTAACTGTGTTAGTGCTATGCCTGTTTAAAACTCATTTGTTAGAGGAGTTCTATAGTCTTTCACTGCGCTCGGCTCGGTCTCACCGAGAGTGCTGATACCTTTGGTGCCAAAGTGCCATGAAGAGAATGTCTCTGATTTGTGCCGTTCCATCCCTCCGGAGTGCAAAAGCAGGTACTGTCAGCTGAGAAACTAAATGTTTTTCGCTTTATTTTCTTAACATTTATGTGGAATGGGACACCCTTTCAATGTGCCTTCCAAAGTAAGGGATTCTTAACCCTTTAGCCAACATAACGGCGAAAACCGGTCAACATTATTCACAGAAACGTCTATTAAGTTTTAATTACCTTTTCATTTTTGCTTGAAAAACATAGCTTATGTCCCTTTATTGGATTGAGCTAATTTTTTAGAGGATTATTTGTTCATTGGTGTTTAATGTCACATATTTCTACACAGTGGCTAATCATGACCACGACAGTTTTTCGGGTGGAGGAAATCGGAGTACCCGGTAAGAACCACCGGGCAACAACGAGCAACTGTCAGATCCCCCACATACTAACTCCACACAAGCAGGGTTAGCATTGGTTGAAGAGTATTTAAAGGGAATATTTTAACCCTCTGATAATCTTAATATGGGGGCATTATTGAGAAAGACTGGGAAATGCATTTTATTACACCTTAATGCATTTCTAAAGTTTATGAATGTATTTCATCACTCAAATTAGTGGGTAGAGCCAAAAATGTCCATTTCTGATTCGTGTATCAAACCCTTTGAATGCTGGTCACATATGTGCCATTTCTGGTTTCTTATAAAAATGTTCTGATTCCGGTATGAATATCTGTAAATACTGCTAACGAAAACCCATTTCTGATTTGTTCAAAAATATTTTACTCCCGAAAAAATAAGCCTCCATGAATTCTCTTTCTTTATAGTTTATTGATGATACTTTAACCCTTTTCACACAGACTTGAATTTACGGGTGGCAGTAAATTATGTTTCTCTAGTTCTAGTTGTATTTGGGTTAGTTTAAATTGAAATGTTCCAAAGTGTCTGTTACTCCTACGTTGCCAATTGGGCAACCTCCTTCTTCTCCTTCCCGATTTCCCCGCGAACTCCTGTGACGTTGCCCACTCCTGTCTTTAACATTTCTATTGCAATTATTTCCAACTTTTATTCATTCTTTTTACTTCAGAATTAACAATGATATGTTTTACGTTTTACCGTTTTCTCGCCTCGATATAGTTTAGCTTATGATGTGGCGTTAAGCACCAATACCTAATAAATAAGAGTCCTACATTTAGTTATACGCAATTACAGTGAGGTGCTGTTAATTGTAGAGACACTTTGCCAGAGAAAATTGAGAATTCAGTGGATGTTGGAGTTAATCTTTGATAGTTAACATTTTGACATAATTAACAGGTCAAATTTGTATTGAATGGGTGGTAAATGGTTTTGTGTTTGGAATTTATATTAAATTAACAGGGTTACGCAATTAACAGATATCCAATTAAGTGAGCGTCCCTGCATAATGCGTAGCGTTACCCATAAAAACGCGCCATTACGCCAAAAGGTGTAGTATATTTGTCGCTGCCGCCCCCTTCCATTACTACTACGCACACACGCGCGTTTAACATCTCCCATAGCAATCGCCATTACCTGAGAATCCGAGAAATTGTAAGTTTGTGGATCTATTTGTCGTCGGACCGAAGTTCTCACATGTCTTGCAACTTAAGTAAAATAAAAGTAATGCTGTGATCGGGATAGTGAAAAGTGTTATTTTCAGTAAGTACAAGTAGAGGTTACATCATAGAAAGCAAGTGATATAGAATATACAATCGCGATGGTATTTACGAGGGCGTTGCCCATGTGAACATGACAGAAAGATTGTATGTTTAATATCACGAGCTGATATGGTGCAAACGACCCGTCACAGAGATGTTTTCTCATACAAACAAGAGACACACAATCACCAGGAAAGACTTGATATCAAGTCTCGATTAAATTAACTTAATTTGATATTTGTCACCATTCCTTTCAATACTATTTTTTGAGCTAGCACAATCTTGCTATCGTTGTGCGGAAAAAGTCATTTTTATCGTACTCTTTGGTTTTATTTTATGTGTGAAACGTTGTATATTATCACCAGGCGAGGAAGTTCAGAATAGTGCGTGAATGGGTTCCGAAACTTTAATACAGATCACTGAAATGTTTTCACGGATTTTTGTTTATGTCAGAGCTGACACTGTCCAAATTCATTGCCTTTGTTCTCGAAAGATATCCTGCATCGCCCAGGTGTTGCGGAGCTCGGGGTGATATCATGGTATTATTTGCCTGGTCCTCCCGGTTCTATACCGGGAAATCGAACATATCCTCTCAACCCTTATATAAGGACTGTTGCACCGGAAGAAGATCGCCGAAGGATTACCTGTCACAGATACTATTGAAGAGCTAAACTATAGATCCACAACTGTAGTTCCTATATTATAACTATATTATTCAACTGGGCGGCTGAGTGCTTCTTCAATATAACACAGGTACTTATCATCACCAGAAAGAAGGAAATCATACAACTATATTTGTTGAATACAGCATATGCGCTTATCCGTTCTATGAAATATATCACTTCTTTTAAATAAAACATATGACAACATTTGGCCAAGAGACCTGAAAATCAATAGATTCCTTATTCTTCGAAGAGGGTACTAATCATGTAAGATCGGCGAACCTGCATTATATGGAACACATGTTATTGCCCGGAAATCAGTTTTCAGCCAGCTTTATATTTAAGCCTCGTGACCTTCGACTCACAGTTGCAGACAGCGCACCCCCCCCCCCCCACCCCCATAGGGACACATTTTCTGTACATCTGGTCTAGATGTAATATATAAAAGAAAACTTATTGCCAGAAACCAATTTTTAACAAAGCTCTATTACAAAATCGCAAGGCTCGTTTCTATCCTCATGTGACTACCTTCTGATAGAACTAATGTCATCAGCCGGAAACATGTGCATGTGTATATGGTAGTAAATATCGTAAAAATAATATGAAGCTTTATGGGTTAAACAATATCTGCTTTTAACGTATCGTCTTGATAAGACATCACCAGTGTTCTCCAAAGTATTTCCGGATTATATCTGACAAATCACTATATTAGTAAAAACTCTTAAACAACCCTGCTTTTGGCAAACCATTGCCGCACGCCCCTAAACCCCCATATGTAACGAATGTGCATCTTAACCTTTGAACTCAATAGACAGCGCTCCAAGCCAGGAACATGATACGTCATAATTTCTTTAAGTTGGATGGGTGCTGAATGAATACGTGGTGTAGACCAATCAATATTTACAAAGTGCAGCCTTAGGGCTGCACGTTGCAAATATTGCTTGGTCTACCCCCAAGCAATGAATTTGGACTTGAATTTTATCGACTGCCGCCATTGTACTCACATGGCAGATACGACCGGGGTTCAAAGGGTAACTTCACTGAAGTAGCTCCTTTCATCCGAAGAATGGGTTGTCTTCATTTCTTTTCTGACAGGTGGAGTCATTTAGTCGATTTGGAATATGCGTTGACAGATTTTGTTTTCTTAACATTCGCGTAGTTTTTCTTTACATTTGCATTGAAAGACTTCAACCAAAGAGAACACTAAAAGAAGCAACCAAAAGAAAGAGAATGTTGTTTAAACATCGACTATTTAATGAACATAAGCATTACTATACTTCATTGTCGACGAGCTTTTGTCAAGCCATTGATTGAATAACTTGGAATAATAAAGGATACATTGTCTTGTTAGAAAAGGTTAATGATTTGTCCAGCCAAAAATGAAAAACAAAACCCAGCGGCACTTAAATTATTAATAATTTATTCGAAGATGGAAGGGAGTCGATAATTAGATAATTCATAGCTCTTAACCCTTTACCCAACGCAACTGTCAAAGCGCTATTCTCAAAAATCGCCAATTAATTTCAATTATTTTTTTTTCATTTTTGTCTCAAAAACATAGGTTATGACCTCTTGCCGGAACGAGCTCGTTCCAATGAGGGGGTCATAACCTATGTTTTTCAGAAAACAAATGAGTCATTCAAGACTTTCTTTGCAAGTGTCGTCTGTCTTTCATGTTGGGTAAAGGGTTAACTAAGTGCGAGTAAAGGTATTGAAATAAATAACGTCCGGAAACCACGAATGAGACAATCAAATAATCGTTGGTATCAACGCTACAAATGTATATTCTTTTTCATTGTATAACTTCCACGAAAATCGACCAGACGCCACTATTTCGGACACCTTCAATCCGATCTGACGAAAAACTAGAGTGCGTTTTTCCAAACCCATATCCAACCCCCTCAAACAAAACTATCGAAGAATAACATCTATGTTGCGATTACGCTTCACTCAAACTGAATTCAGGAGAGTTGGAGTTCTTTTCCATAAAACCTTTTGTTTGCAATCGGCAGACTTTTCAAGGGTTGAAAAACTATCATTTTCGTTTGAAAATCAGGCGTAAATATTAACAATAAATTCAGCATCAATAATTAAAATCACCTAAAATACGAACAGTTTGATTTTTCGGCGTTAGCTTTGACGTTCATTGATGACGTAAAGATGCTCAGATAGTGACGAAATAGAATACAATTCACATCGCCTGTTCAAAAATTAATTTATGTGTGTAGGCCCATTTCGATAATTGTTCAAGTCTTTATCTGGCCGTCTGGTCGTTGAAGGTTTCGACCTGGGACAAATTGGTAACGAGGTGATGTTACCTTTCGAAGTGAAAATAATCATGGGACAGTATATTTAAATATCCGCTGAAATCTGCTTGGGGGAATTTTGTTTAATTGAAGATGGCATCTGCGAAGCCTGCCCATTCAATGGATTTCGCAATGAGTCGTTGGTTTTCCGAATTAACCACCAGAATATCCGATACAATATATTTAGTTCGTGTGTTGGGAGCCTCAAGAATCCACTTGATACAAAATATGGCCTCTCGAATCTAAAATGGCCATCAAAAGGATAACCGTCATAACAGGAATCATTCCGGATCGGCTCCCCGAGTCCTCATCCTCAGTTTCTCGGTCCAGGGTCAAAAGATGAACAATCGGAACGTGAATGTATGCTCTCGCTCAGTTCCTGGAAGTTTTTGAGGTTCTGATTCTGTATTAAACGACGAAACCGTTTCCATAAACATTGCATGACTCAAGATGTAAAGCATAGTTTATTTCCCTCTCGCCCATTCTCCTCCGCCGTAACGCTTATTTCACCTATATCAGTTCTAAAGCATCTAGATAAGCAGGTTCGCTAGATCGGTGGAACTGTGGTTTGAATATTGAACTTTTGACCGAAAGGTCGACGATTCTATCCTGACCAGCAGTGACTGTGGTGTGTTCCCAGCAAGACACGTAATCCTTATTGCCCACATGGGGGCAGGGTGGCACTGTGTACTTAGACATACTGTACGACGGCGGTCACTTGCCTTCAACCGCTGCTAGCCCTACTTGCCAGACGGGTTCTCGCCTCTCCTCGGTGCTTCTCTCCGGTATTCCGGCTCCCTCCACTCATAAAACTGTTCAACACGATGTGACCATAGCTGTTGAACGTGTTGTGAAACCTCAATAATCAAACATATGTAAGCAGGTTTTATTTTCCCTGTCCGTATGTTGCGGATGTCATATCGTGTCCACTCAAAACGTGTATAGACAAGATGCGAGGTGTTTCCATGCTCCGGCAGTTCAATGACCTAACTACTGAATCGCCCCACGTCCTCCTCCACTTTATACTTCAGGTTGTGAGACACCTAGTGTGGTACGGGTTGTGTCAGTATCTTATGTGGACAGTGTTCGTAAGCTCCATATCAACAACTACTGAATCACCCCACGTCCTCCTCCACTCTATACTTCAGGTTGTGAGGCACCTAGTGTGGTACGGGTTGTGTCAGTACCTTATGTGGACGGTGTTCGTAAGCTCCATATCAACAACAAAATTGAATAAATAGGCACAATGCATGCCATGCCGGGACACTGACAAAATACATAATTGATATTTTACGACCAAGTCTTCTGTACGATGAGTTAACAACTTCATTTGCTCGCTGATATTAAAGCTCATACTGAACCCTGGTGGTATGTTCCATGTCAGTTCAATGGCAGAAACAGGAAAAGCCCATATTCATTATCTGGGATAGAAAACATAATATTCTCAATGTGCAGTCTGGGGGCAGCACGTTGAAAATATTGCTTGCTGTACCCCACACATTCTCTTATAAGCCACCCGTCTTAATGAAATTATAACGTGTCATGTTCCTGGATCGGAATAGTTTCTCTCGGGTTCAAAGAGTTAATGCTCTCAGATAAATCATATTTCCGAGGCGGCCTCTCGGCTTCGGCATTTATATTCGAACAAACAAAATGTTATAGGTGGGTGTGGACAAGCGTAAGCTTAAGAGACATCGTTCGTGGATGGGAACAATTGTGTTATCAGTAATGTCCGCCAGGTGTGCTGCTAGCAAATTAATATTTATGAGAACGGCAAGAAGATAGCCAGTCTGGCTACGCTGAATCTAAACAATTCTCGTATAAAATATTTCAAAAGAGCTTATTTCCAAATGAATTTGTACCAATGTGTACTGTTGAATAAACTTATTTCATTCAGTTTCATGCAGGTAAAAACCATGTTTGTAACAAATATGTCTTGCGGCGTTGGGTTATTTGCCACTATAATAAACATTTCGTTATTTTTTTCGTACAAGGTGGATGACTATAACTGCCATTCCTGAAAAAAATGATATTTGAGGAAATATTACAATATCATGTGAGGCTCCCACTGGTCAATGGCAGTTCATGTATTTGATTCCAATCAGTTTAATTTAAGGAAGAGGTTATGTTATGTAAATGATCCCTGCTGTGCCCCCTGAAAAATATCATTTGTATCTAGAAATTGGCCCTCGCTCCCAGAATACGACTGGGGTATAGATTTGCCATTTCAGACCTGTGGAATTATTTTTGTTAAAGTATAAAAAGTTTCAAGCCCCGCGGAAACCGGGATGGGGTGGGAGTGTGTCTTCATTCTTCTTACTTTTTTGACAAAGAATTTTCAAATTAGTCTTGACAAGGCTCGCATTTACTTTGCTAACGCGTATACATACTTCCATATTCTCAGTTGATTGTTATGCCATTGGCCACCCTTAATACAATATGCAATAGCGGGTCAAATTACATAAGGTAAGCCTATTGATCGACCTGGGTGACTTTAGGGCATCAGCGGACTAACAGCGGGCATGTAATCTGCCAATTTCGTACAATTGCCCATATCTCCCCCGGATAACAATTTCAGCTCCTCCCATTCTTTGAAAGTCGATCCACGGACCCTGAAAACATGAGCATAATTTCCGCCAAAAGACCCTTGACTGAACCCAAAAGTAAAGTTGCTGAATCACTGCTCTTGCTAATAAGATTCCCAGTGAATTACGGGATAAGAGACGTATTGTCTGATGGACTTCCATACTCCAATTACCCACCACACCTGTAGTCTATAGGGCGGAAAAGGTCACGGAAGGTGGATGGTTCATTTTGGAAACAGGAGAACAAATCTATCCTCTCTTTATCCTCTTTGTTTGTGCCCTGCGCACACGCACATACTCACATTCACCCTCCCCTTACACATTGCACAGACACACGTCCACTCTATCACACGTTCAGACCGTCCACACACCCTCAGACCGCCTAATAAACAGAAACACTCTTCAACTCATATGTCATCCTTATGTGTAAACTGTGTTTATTACATTCCTCGGTTCGTTTTGCATTGAATTTAATGTTGATTAAAAAGTGGTAATGTCACGAGTGAATTATGGCACTTCAATAGTAACTTTGGAACGACTGACGTATATAAGCCACGCCCCCACCGATTTGTTGATGTTTTGTTTTCCAGTTCCACATCAGTTAATTAAAATGAATTTTCCTTCTGAATATTTTTAAAAATTCTTTCTATCCTCTATGAACAGGTTCGTTAGCACAGTTGACAAAATCCAAATAGAAATGTTTTATCTTATGGCTGAATGCCATTCCCCAAATGCGACTGGAACGCCACATAAAATAGTAAAATATCGAACGGAAGTCACAAAAATAAAACAGCCATTTCCAATCGAAGATTTGACACAGAAAGTGATGTATTCATACGCGCTAATTTCAGAAGTATTTCAGAGTTGCATTTGCGAATATTTTGTGTTGAATTATTTTTAATGAAAGACATTTTGGTCTAAAATGTCATTTACTAAAGAGCGTGACCCATTCTTACGGCAAGTTACGGTATATAATTCGCCTCGAGACAGGACTATTTCGTATTTCCTTCCTGCTAATTTTAGAAATGTTTCCGTGTTTACACTAAATTGGATTATATCTGACAATAGTTTGGGTTGAATTATTATAGTAAAAGACCTCTTTATTCCAAATGTCATGTAATAAACAGAGTAATCAATTTGTTTTGAGCGTTACGGTAAATAATTCATCTCGAGACGGGACTGTTTCGTAAATCACTCGGGCATTTACTTATGTCCCGTCTCTCGATGAATTATTTACCGTAACGCTCAAAACAAATTGATTACTCTCTATTTAGTACACACTGGAATGTGTGGTCATAGGCTATTGTCCTGGCGAAAACTGAAAAGAAATCTTTTCTTACGCCATTTTCCTGGCCATATGTTAGGTTGTTTTGGAAAGGATAATTATTCAGACGCAACGTTCGATAAACTTTGACCGCCAAATGCATCTGCTCTCAATAATACGTTAATGCTTGCTCAAGTTTTCATTTTAAATCCTAGTTCGAACATGTTAGCTTTTAAACTGATAAACCTTTACTGAATAGCTTGTTTATCCGTACTAAATTGCTATCGATATCCGTACAATAAATGTTTGTTTCTTGAGCGGCAGGTTCAACTGTTGCACTAGAGGTTGCAGCACGTAACATCACACAAATTATTGACAAGAAATGTTGAAAAACTTGAAAGGATGAAACGAACTAAATATCGACAAAAGAGTATAATGGCCAACAAACTAAGCTTGGTGCAACTACAGGATCAATCTGCTGAATACGGAACACTAATTGACTGTTGCACTTCACAGACTTCTTATTCGAAAATACTCTCCCCTGGGTTAATTACTTAACGAAATGAACTAACGGTACTGTGATCGCGAAGCGCTTTCTTTCGTGATATATTCTCGTGTTGGTGCCGGGAAGGCCCGAAGACAGGATCTCAAAATGTTCGAACATTATTCGACAGTGTTTACGGTTCCCTAACCGTCGGTATGAACTCCGTAACTAACACGATATACTTCTCAATAATTTTGGTGTTTTCATGGTTGATCTCACGTGACGCCACAGTCATGTGACCCAGTGACGCTATGTTGGCTTGTTATGGTGACACGCGTTTCCGTCATCCATTTGTATACTGGAGGTCATCATCTTTATTTCTATGGTGGTATGTGTTTGCTATGTTCCCAAAGGGCCTCCGATAGGACGTGAGGTACTAGGAGGCTGTGTTCCATTGAATAGGAGTACATCTAAATACCTAAATACCTGGATAACGCACTCTTACCTTGACGTGGTTCCTGGTAGTTCTCCAATGGGGGAGTAAAGTAAAAGGAGTGAAGCCCTCGTTGTAGCCTGTCCCAACCCCGACTTGAGAAAGGAGAAGGGCGCCTTGTTCTCCCGTGAATTGCTCTCGGAAGGTACTGGGAGAAGGAATCCTGGCAGTTGCAGACAAAGAGTGCCCTGGTTAGGGCAGTCTCCATTTCTGAGATACCTGTTCAATACACTGCTTTGGCACAAACTTCTAACGTAGACAGATAGTAAGATGGGCACGGTCTGGTCAATCGGGAGCCCCAAAAGGGTGTAACGCCGGGGGGCGGGGGGGGGGGGGCGTCGGGATTTGGGAGGTCATTCAAACAGTTATTTCTTTTACCTAAATTTTTCTATTGCCATATTACAAACGTTTTACGAATTTCGGAAATTTTTTAACATTTTCTTTCTATTGTAGTGGGTTGTAGGTGGCAGTTTTCGCAGCACTGGACTCGCAAAATAATTGATTGATTGATCAACTTCTGAATACCTGGTAATACCCACACCACACTGGTCATCAGTTAGCGGTATCTATTTGCATCACACTGGTCGAGTATACTGTTCATGTACATTTGGTGTTGTTCGCTGGAATTCCGCGACGAAACCCCTTAGGTTGGGCACAGTGTAAAGGTGTGAGCCATGAACAGAAGAATTTTTTAAAACACGCTAACACGGAAAGCAATAATCCCACGCTGTATTACCGAAATGATGTATGCTGGTCAAGATACGGATCACATCTGGGCTTATTTGACGGTAACAAAACACGTGGGGAACATCAGAAGGCAGTGTTTGCTATTTTAATTCGGTTCCTGTCACTTTGAGTGCACACTTTTGAACACAAATGAAATTGTCTTCACAATTCACAATACTATACATTTTGTCACCCAGTGCTTAAAATTTAATTATTTATTGACGTGTTATTTCTGCAATTTTAAAATAAATTGTTCGATTATTGATTAATCACAACTTTGCAATTTAAATCACAACTTTGCAATTATAACATAAATTTATGGGTCTTTAACTGACATAGCTCAAAGCTGGGGTTATCTGTGTTGTTGTCAGTAAAAATCTGAATTATTTTTTAATGTGTCAACAAAAAAGTGAATTAAGTGCGAGGATGTATATTTTGGGAGTATGGATGTGTACAGGTACAGCTTACGGATCGTATCTGGTTGGAGAAATAGAGTGGATACGGATTTTTGCTGAAAGAAAATATCATTGATCCTTTCATTCAGTTAATAAAATAACTTTTTGAGATAAATATCTTTTTGCGATTCAACCTTGGTGAATTGTACCCCAGACTCCATCTCAGAGCACTCGAAACATCGATAATGCTTTGTTGCAGCACTCACAATGCCACCAACTGCTGAGGGCTGGTCAATGCCACCAATGTAACAGATCGAGAGAGAAGTGTCGAGTTGAGACTCAATTTACCATGAGACTAAGAGATCCGGAACAACCAGACTGGTTGGTAAATGACCCTTATACCTTAACCACTATATATGTAAGTTCTTCAATTTTTAATGAATTACAGTGGGTTTTGATCTTGTCCAAAACAGCCACTGTGATCAGAGAACTCGATTGAGTATTTCAACTTGATCGCAACACAGTCGAACTACTCTGTCCACCCCCCCCCCCCCCCCTCCACAATACTGTAGAATCTCACCTGTCAAAAAGGAAATGTAAGAATACTGAACCAGAGAGATGCTACTCTCATTTGTTTTCCTTGATGTGAGCTTGAAATAGCAGTATTTTATTTAGGAAAATCATCCACTGCTGTGTGTCTCTGTTTCACAATCAAATAGTGATTCAGCTACAAGAAAGACTACTTTTATGATCAGAGTACTGTATATAAATCAGGCATGTAGCCAGAATTATATAATGGGGGTGCCCTTGCAATTTCTTCTTTGTGTGTGTGTGTAGGGGGGGGGGGGGGACTTGGTACTTGGAAGGCTGTTGTGGGGGCTTTGGGATTTTGTTTAGTGGGAGGAAGGCCTTATGACCGGAGAAGCCTACATATCCATTGTAGTTGCCACTAAACCCACAACACCCCAAATTAACATTCAGTGTTCCAGAAGCAAATGTCAGGCTTTATAGCACGTGTTGCCCTATATTGGAGACCATCTTGAGGGCTCTATGTTATGTGAAAGTTGCATTGGGCCAATGTTTGGAGGGCCTCAAGTGGCCTGCTGGGGCCCATTTGAACAAATGTTAATCTTATCCATCCACACTTACACCTATCTAAAGTTGAACACAATTGGTTCTGTCACGCATTGGTAGAATTCATTTAAACAAACAGTCAACTTTAATCTAGGAGTCAAACTGTACTGACCCAAGAATAAGCCCATGATCGAAAATAAGTCGACCTACCGACTTTTCAGATTTCAGTTTCAGAGTGCCCTCCTTGTAAATAAGCCCAGTCCCTGACTTTGGAATTACAAAAATTACGACAGCTAAGCTGATAAATTGTTACATCGAAAAAGAACCCTTACCCAACGCACATGATATAACAATTTGTTCTTTTAATTACTTTTTTTCAAATGCTTCGAAAAATTTCAACAAAACCATATCGTGTGACCTCTCATTGGAATGAGCCTTTCCATTGGGGGAGGGGAGGGTCACGTGATATGGTTTTGTTGAAATTGTTTTTTTGTTTTTTGTCAACTGCTCGTCTGTAAATACTGCATGCACATGTAGCTGATTCGTTAGGTAAAGGGTTAATAGTAAACTTTAATCTAGAAGTCAATCTATATTGACCCAAGAATAAGTCCATGATCGAAAATAAGTCGACCTACCGATTTTTCAGATTTCAGTTTCAGAGTGCCCTCCTTGTAAATAACCCCAGTTCCTGACTGCGGAATTATAAAAACTTACGACAGCCAAGTTGATAAATAGTTACATCGAAAAAGAACCCTTAACCGACGCACATGATACAACAATTTGTTAGTTTAATTACTTTTTTTTCAAATGCTTCAAAAAAATTCAAGAAAACCATATCATGTGAGCTCTCATTGGAACGAGCTAGTTCCATTGGGGAGGGGAGGGTCACGTGATATGGCTTTGGTGAAATTGTTTCATTTTTTCGATCCTCGCTTGTAAATTATGCATGCACATGCAGCTTATTCTTTAAGTAAAGGGTTAATGCATCCTAAAGTGCTATGGGAAAGGCCGAGTCACCTAACTTTGTATCAACTTTGCATCCAAATTCTCCTCCAGACTTGACCTCTCAAAAAATGTCTACCCATATAATATTGCCCCTTTTTATTTCATGCACACCATGAGCTTATTCCCGGGCCGGTGTAAACAGAATGTAAGTCCGTATGAAAAATAGTCTGTCGGACACTAAGTCCCAGTTATATAGTAGTTCGGGGTCTGTCATTTCTAGTAATGTTAGTCATGGAACATTTATTCCTAGGAATTTTTGTCCAGTGGCCTATGAAGCAGATAGTCCGCTGTCTAGAAATGTATGTCCTGAGTGGACTAGTATTCCCGGATACTGGAAATCATAGTCCCCGAAGGGACAACTGAAACTAGCAGAAAACACATTTTCGCACACTGCACATCCTTGTGTTATGTAAATGAAAATACAAACCCACATTTCTAATAAGATTTTTGTTGTTTTCTGTTTTCACAAAACATTCCTCCACTAACTAACCGCCAGCCTCACCAACTATCAGATGTGCTAACCTAACACAAGGCAGGTGAGCATTGGTTGAAGACATGTTTGTCATTGAGGTGATGTGCGCCTTAGCACGTTGTTTTAATCGTGCACCTAGATTAGCAGTTAGGATTGAGTTACTTGCTCAAGGTCACTGCGGAAGTGGCACAGACCAGGTTCGAACCACCGAACCCTCAGTCACAATTCCACCATGCCTGTCAAGATGCCACCGCGATTGTACCAAGGCGCCTCGTACTAACCTAAAACGGAATCGTGGTTCAGTGAAAGGAAAGCGAAGGCGCAGTAGCAGCAGACAATCCCCGCCCTTGAGTTGCATCAGTAAAAAAACTGAGTGGCTTTGTGAGTGCAATATACTCCCACACCCCTCCCAAATTCACACATTACCTACCAAAAAACACCCATCCACTCAACCCATCAATATCCACACAACCAACCAACACAACCTATCAGTAGCCACACAACACATCAACACTACAACCCAATACACCCATCCGGCCGCAGATTAACCCTCTGAAGCTGAGCGGCCGCTTTTCCGGCCAGGAACATGATACGTCATAACGTCATTAGATAGGATGGCTGTTCAGTAAATGTGTGGGGGAGACCAATCAATATTTCCAACGTGCAGATTGGTCTACCCCAAATAATGTTTTTGGTCTATTTTAATTGCAGCCATTGAACTGGCATGGAAGATACTACCAGAGTTTCAAAAAAGGAGAAGTCACTTTGACTATGATTCCAAATAATAACAATGGTGGGTGGAGATAGGGGAGACAATAATTGAGGGGAATGAAAACCTGTTCAAATTATTAAAAAGGGAGAGGGTGAGGTTGTATTGGAGGTGAGTATAGCAGTCTTTCCTATTGGGCATAAAATGTCGAAAGAGACAAAATCTACGGTGTACAAGCCCTTATATTTACCATACAGAGAACCCCTAGAAGAAATCATATTTCGAACTGAATGGAAACTACCCGATGTTAGTCTTTTTTTTAAAAAAAGGCGACAATTTTGATGCAAAAAATTACAGACCCATATCTTTATTGTGCCGTATTTGAAAAGTTATGGAGAGAGTGGTATTCAATCTATATTGGCAAAGAAAATATGTTTAATCAAAAAGCCCTTCCTAAACTCAATTCGAATAAATAAATAAATAAATAAATAAATAAATAAATAAATAAATAAATAAATAAATAAATAAATGTCAGTCGACATGAGAGGGTGCTGCTGTTAAAAATGGAAGGAGTAGAGATATGTTGGGCTCGTGCTTCTGATTCGGTTTCGTAAAAGAAGTTCACAGACTGTTCGATAAGTTTTTGAGATCCTTTACAATCCACTCCAAAAATGTTAATTTCGAGATATCATAATCAGCTGATTTTACTTTCTAAAATTACTTGCAGTACTTATTGGCAAATAAGGAATACAGTAGTCAGAAAAGTATTTTAACACTTATTTCTTTAATCGAAATATGAGGGAAGTGTCTTAATTTGCCCCAGTGTTGTACTGATCAATGTGGAACTGTGACAAATTCATCATACCAAACCGTGTTCCATGTAAAACGTCCTGAACTGAACGCTTCTCGAGTCCGTTTAACTTGCAATTTTTGTATCCAAATGCGCTACCGTATTATTAAGTGACGCGAGTCCCACCAGGCTGGAATTCATATATAACGAAGCTCCGTGGACTTTAATATTCGATAACCGTTATCCAATAGACTGTAACTTTCAGTTGCCAGTGTGCCAGATATTATGTTTGCTGGTCACGTGTGACACATGGACTATTTATTCCAGTAATCCATGTCCCGCCATCTATTATTCCGAGCAGTACTAGTCCCACGGTCTATCATTCGTATCAGTCCCAAATCCAACGGTCTATTATTCCTTGTAACCAAAGTCCCACGGTCTATTATTCCTAGTGGCCCAAATCTCACTGTGTTTTATTCCTAGAAGTCCTAGTCCCACAGTCTATTATTCCTAGCATTCCCACGGTCTATCATTCCTAGTAGACCAAGTCCCGCAGACTATAATTCCTAGCAATCCAAGTCCCGCGGTCTATTATTCCTAGAAGTCCATATCCAACGGATTAGCCCACGTCCTGCAGACTATAATTCCTTGCAATCCAAGTCCCGTGGTCCATTCTTTCTAGAAGCCCAAGTCCCACGGACTACTATTCCTAGCAGTCCACGCCCCGCAGACTATAATTCCTAGCAACCCAAGTCCCGCGGTTTATTATTCCCAGAAGACGATGTCCCATTGACTATTATTCATAGCAGCCCAAGTCCCAAAGGACAATTATTTCTTGCAAACAAAGTCTTACGGTATATTATTCCTTGTAAGCAACGCCTCGCGGACAATCATTATCAGTAACCAAAGTCTATGGCCCGTGATTCCATTAACCCAAGCCTCCCCCGCCCCGGCTAAGATTTCTGCGTAAAAAAGGGTCTTTAGTTTCGATACATCCGAGCCCAATGATTTAGAGGTTACTGTAACCAACACGGCATTGAAAATACAGCTCGTGTCTCGAGGTTGGTCGCCGCAGAACGCCACAGTTGAGATGAATTTGCGGTCGGCGAACATATTCCGGTCTGTAAATAATGATAAATTTCCTGAACGCCATCTTCTTTTGTTCAAATACCGTTCCAAATATTTATGGAGCTGTAAACCCTAATATATAGACGAGTATGCTATGTACACATTTTTGATTAGTCGCAGAGGCACGGTCGCCACCGTTGATCATTCAATCAACTGTATCGAGATATTGGAAATCAACGTTGATCTCTGAGTCGGATGAAAACATGGAACACCTCGAATATGAAAGACTCATGAAAAAGAGCACTATCGCGTGGATTTGCAGCAATAGGCACTAAAAGGCATGTAATTAGTTCAAACATAACAATATAAGTAAAGTATTTAATAGAACATTGGTACAGTCTTTTCACCACCTTGGTCTGTTACAAGGTCATTTGGCAGATGGGGCAAAACTTTAGAAAACAGATTAGATGACATGAATGCCTTTTTAAAACCTGCCTGTCCCAATTCTGATGTTTCCTCCAAATTCAGGAGAACACATCTGAGTTGGACACATGAGATCTTTTCCCATTATGAAAGTTGCAAAGTCACAGGTTATTTCGGCCAAATTATCAAAAGACCTGGACTTTGATATGGCAGTCATTCAAGCCTTAAAATGGGGTAAAAGGAAATTTAAGACAAAGTTGTCTGATAAGACTATCGAGGCCTTCCAGTCTTATATTTCGCTTCTAAATCCCGAGGAGGGAAGGAGTGGTACGAGTGGTAGCCCTCGGGCCTCCACTTGTGCAACACCATTGCCTCAACGTACAGGAAACGTGCCCGATCACGATCTCTTTCGTCGCCTTCTCTCTCACCTTCTCTTTCTACCTCTTCTTTCACTCAGGGTAAAGGGCCCAACTTGCAATTGTCTCCCGCCACACGTTTGGCTTTGGACAATTCCAAGTTGGATTCCGCGATCGGGGGCTTGTTTCTTCTAGCGCTTCTCCTGTCGCGTCTACTTCATCCATAGTTTAACCAGTTGCTTCGTACTCGGACAAAATTAAATTGCCGGTAATGAATCGCAAATCAGTATCGCCGAGCCACCATTTTGAGACAACATTCTTCAAGTTTCTGTATCGGGGCGGCAATCAAAAAATGTATTGGTACCTTCCCATTATTCGAAGGAAAATTATTTTGTTTGGTAACTCAAAGTTAGCACGTATTGATCAACACCCACATTCGGACATGCAGGTAGAATGTTTCCCAGGTGCCAATTTTAAACACTTTCGGACAATAGAGATAAATTATCGAGGCAACTCAACTCCTGAAAAAATTATCCTAAACGTTGGAATAAATTCAAGGGGAGAAACTACCGGTGATGCGTTCATGCAGCTATCACTGATGGTAAGAGAGATCCGAAAAAAATCCCGTCTGCGAAAATATTTTTTGCAGAATTAAATTTTTCAAAAAGTTTCCAGTTTGCGGAAACGGAGACCTTAAACCGCATCAATAAGCCACTTTGGAATACACGAAATATAAAAGTAATTCCAAAATTACCAGAAAAATAATTCAATGTGGTTTACGATTTGATCAATTGGACACTAGAAACTGCCAGCAAAATGAACGACCCTATTTGAACTTTATTTCTTTAAACTAATTCAGGGGCCAAGGTAACAACCACCTCAAGGATCTAGGGCTAGGAACAAATGTGGTTAACCTGTCTGGCACCGATAACCTAACACCCCGCAGAGAAATCTTTATTAAATCGCGGTTTAACATTTATACCAACTCCAAGGCCGGAATGTGGCATGGGGGCAAAACTCCCACCTACTGATTATGTATGTTTTCATGGAGAATTAAAACTTGCAGGCTTCCTCAAAATCGAAAGGGTTCAAAAACCTCCATTTACAGCATCTTCTGGGTTGACACCCCCAGATAGCGCGGTCCATCCTGCAATTATACAGGCTTGTAAACAGGTTACTGACCGAGTTATTGATTTAACAATACTCTCGGAAAAAACAGTTCAATAGCTAGTGAACGGGGAGCGTTTGTGAAACGTCGCAAAAATAAACAAAATGATCATAAAGCCGGTAGATAAAGGTGGCGCAGATGAAATTTTATCTCGCGAAATGTATATTAAGGAAGCTATGAGGGAGCTTAGTAATACAAAACATCATGAAAAATTAGACAGAATTTCCAGGCCTTACAACAAGGAGAAATTTAACAAAATCCTTAAATCTCTCCTTGATGGATGTCACATAACCAAAAGGCAGCTGAGATATCTGTAATCTCCACTCGCTGTTCAAACGAGACAATTTTATATCTTCCCTAAACTACACAAACATCCATCAGTATGGACGGATAGTCTAATCCCTCCTGGAAGACCTATTGTTTCGGACTGCAACTCTGACTCTTACGCAATATCTGAATTAATCGACTATCACCTCAAACCAATAGCTGAAAGATACCCGAGCTATATAAAAAATACCCCAGATTTTCTATCCAAAATTAAAAATACCAAACAATGCAATTTTGGCCACTTTGGATGTTGACTCTACGTACGCACATATTGACATAGACAAAGGAGTAGAATCTGTAAAAACTGCGTTCGAAAAGTATCCTGACACTCGATGCCCAGGCAAACACATTTTAGATCTATTGGAGTTGAACCTGACAGGAAATGATTTCGAATTCAATGGAGATATCTATTTACAAATCATGGGATGTCCTATGGGAAAGAGGTTCACTCCCAATTTTGCAAGTATCTACATAGCTGAATAGAGGAGGGGTATTTAAGCAAATGTATTAAACAACCCCCCTATTTACCTCCGATATTTGGATGGCATATTTATTATTTGGGAACACTCAAGGCAAGAATTTGATCATTTTTTAGAAAGTTTTAACAGTCACGATCCTAACATTAAATTTAAAGCTACCAACAATCACGATACCGTTGATTTTCTAGATGTGACATCCTTCAAAGGCAAACAATTTTAATCCAGCAGTTGGCTTGACAATAAAGTATTTTTCAAAACAACCGATTCACATCAACTTTTACACACCAAATTAGTCCATCCACCCCACACTTTCAAGTGCATCATAAAATCACAGCTCATACGGTTTCACCGCAATTCAAGAGATGCGATACATTTCAACGAGCCTGTTTTATCCTTTTTAGGTCGCTGAGATCGAGGGGATATTTCACTCGCCTCCTCAGATGTCTGAAATCTGAAACTCTTAGAAAATTGGAAAATCCTGGAAATATCAATGACGTTGAACCATTAAAAATAGAAAACAAGAAAGTATTGCATACCAAAAAGGCACAGTTGTTAATTGTGACAAATCTCGCTGCAGATTACATACTTTTATTCCAGATCAAAAAGTTGAATTTTCGTCGGAACAAAAAAAAAATCACTACCAAATTCGTAGCTTCCTCCATTGTGATTCACCCAACGTGGTTTATCTCATCATTTGTAATCCTTGTCGAAAGCAGTATGTTGGTGAAACTCAGAATCCATTTCATGAACGATCTTCACACAATTATGATACTCCAGTAGCAGAACATTTCAATCGTCCTGGCCATTCATTAGAAAATTTCGAAATTCACCGGACTGAGCAACCGCCGATTAACGAGAACGAGTCGGGAACAGACGATAATAAATAAGAAAGTCAAGAGGGCAATTCGAAAAACAGTCCATCATTCCATTCACTCTAACTTACAACAGAAATAATGTTGAAATTTCCAAAATACTAAAAGAGGAATTTAATTTGGTGAATTCAAAATTGTCAGTTCCACTAACTCATAGACCTATCATCGCCCATAGAAAAAACAGAAGCCTGCATAATCTTCTCTTTGGGTCCAAACCTGAACCCATCGGAGAATAGTATAAACTTCATTTTTTGTCAGCCAGATTAGTAGGGCCATTTCCATCTTGCTGGGTCCAGAAAATTTTGTTGTCTAGAAAAGTTAACTATTTTGGATTATTTTTAGAAAAAACTTAAATTTTTCTGTTAAAAAATTGATTTTCTTGGAAAATGTTGAGTTTTTCCAGAAATAATTCAATTTTTTCTCGAAAACCCTGGGTTTTTCCCGGAAAATGATTAAAATTTGAACATTTCCGGAGTACTGCAAGTGAATTTGATGAAAAATTGCTAAAAAATTCCGGGATTTAGGATCCCTCTTTTTTGATAAATGTAACACTGATTTTCCTATAGGGGTGAATTTTTATTAAATTTCTCATGACTAGAAATACATAGACCACTTGTGGTCCAGATTTAACACTGAGATTTTCCATTGGGGAAAAAATTCGAAAAACACTGTTTTTTTTAAAATTGGGCTAGACAAAAAAATATGCGACCGAACGTCAATCCTCATGGTAAAAGACAGCAGTTTGATCGAGGTGAATGTAAAAACTGGTCCAGCGAAAAAACGTGAGATCGTGTGTGGGCCGGAAAAATACTCGATCCGGACGTGGATTTCCACGGTAAAAAGACTATGGTTCGATCAATGTGAATTTCACAGATCGAGTCTGTAAACTCGAGATTACGGAGAAATTGAACTTTAAAAAAAACAAAAAGAGCAACAACAACGAATGAATGAATGAACGAACGAACGAATAAAAAAATGCATGTAATATGCTATTAAAAAACCAAAAATGTGTACTGGACACAAACTGAAAATAAAAATTGTAGGCGCCCCCATTATGTGCTTTTTTTGTCATTAAAGAAAAAAAAATTGTAAAAAAGTTGTTATTCTATTATTTTTTTCATATATATATATAAGAAACAAAAATAAAAAAAAAAAATTTTTACAATTAATAATAATTATCATTTAAAAAAAACCCACAAAATTTAATATTTTTTATAAAAAAAATTTTCAACAAACCTACGACGACATAAAACAATTATCAGTCATGAACTCTCCACACCTAAAAATTCCATATTAAAATTAAAAAGAGTCGAAAGATATTCCAAGTTTGACACTAAAATTTATAGGTTAGAATCTCACAACCTTATTGAATTAACAGACGTGAATACAAGTGGGTTAACACAGGAATATGGAAAAAGCATCTTACCTCTAATCTACAAATATCACTATGATTTGTTGAAGATTTTATTGGATAAGATTGAAAATTTTAATCCCGAGAATTTATCCTGGATCTATGGATCTAATATGTATCCGAATATTTCCACAGAACTAATCCAGAAATGGAACTTAATTCCTTATGAAGAACACACTTTCTCAAAAGTAAATTTGATATTTCGATTCATCTTCTAAAACACCAAACAGAATACTTTCAAGGCAAATATTGTAGTGACGAATTTCACATTATGAATTCCATTATAAGATAAATGTTTAAATCACGACTCGAAAAAAAAACATTAAAAGTGCTTTCATAACTTAGACCGTTTTTCTTTACGTTGTAAACAGCCGCCTTAGATTCATTACAGAATGAATTAAACGTGCATTTCATTTTTATCGCGAGAATGTGCACTCGCTAGATTGAAATTATTATTAATGGAGCGTGATTGCTTTCACAACTTAGAATGTTTGCATAATAAATAACTGGGTGTTTTTCTGTATTTCAACTTTGATGTACTATACGTACTATAAAATATAACACGTTTGATGTCTACATTCATCACTGCATGAAATGAAATTGTAAAGTAGATATTTAATATTTCAATCAAGTGCTTCTACTTGCTTGTAACTCTATTCACCTTGGATTGGAATGAATTGAGAAAGCGAATTAGTACTGGTTTTCTACAGTACACATCATCTTAATTTATTATTTGTGTTATATAAAATTGAATTTAACTTGAAAAAAAATTGGTGTTTTGTGTTAAAAAAAATTGAATTTCACTTGAAAAAAAATTGGTGTTTTGTTAAAAAAAATAAGTAAATATATATTAAAATAAGAAGTTTAAAAAATTCACAATTTAATTTTATTTTTTTTAAGAAAAAAATCCTAAATAATATATATATTAAAATAAGAAGTTTTAACATAAAAATGTCAAAAACAAAAACTTCTAACGTGGAAAAGTTATATTTCTCTATGGTATCCGAGTTGAAAAAGTACTGTAGAAATCTAAAAATTAAAAATTTTAGCCGTTATAGGACAAAAGGAGAATTGATTGAAGTTAAGCGTGGGGAGACTTATGATGAAAATTGGCTAATTTACAAATGAAAGTACACCAGTTATTCAATTTGGAAGGTGTTAAACACATGAAAAAAGAAGAATGCATCGATCATTTACTCTATGGAAAAAGAGTGGATGAAAGATCTACGACAGTGGCAAAAACTCGAATCATGGCAAGAAATGAGAAGGTAGCAAGAAATGAGAAGACGAAACAACCTCAACAAACGACTGTAGAAACTAAGAAGAAGAAGAAGACTGTTAATGAATAGTGACCCAGCAGGTTTCGAAAGAGAACGAAAAAAAAAAATGAAAAGGGATACAGTTCGAGATGACGATTCGTTACAAAAAGCGATGGATGCAGTCGTGGGAGCGCTGGAGTAAAACAAGGGACTCGATGCGATAAAAGGAATCGTAACCAAAGTGTTAGAGAAACTGTTGATTCCGACAGAATGAGACGTTGCCATTAGAGGATATTTTAAAACTTTCGAGGTGATTCCTCGTCTCGCGAATGGTCGATCCCGAATCGTTCATGGAATGGGCGAAGGGTGGAGTGTTGGATGTATTTCGAGAACATCTAGATAAGGGTTTAAAAATAAAAATGATCTTGCATTGTCTGATGAAAAACATCGGCGCGAAAACGGGTGAGGGCGTGGTGCAAGATGCCTATTTCCAATCTGAAATGGAGACTGTGTTCAGAGGCGATGAATTATCCAATGTTTACGAAGAGATGAAAGACAAGATGTTGGAATCTATGGCTATTTATCATAAGAAAGGAAGTGGTTGGACGTTCGAGAAGGTATTGAGTCTCGATATTTTCGTGGATAGGCATGACCTTTTGAGAATGTCTTCCTATATAGAACTGCCTCGTTTCCTATATAATAAAAAAGCTGTGCTTAACGTGAAAAATAGAGATGATAGCGACTGTTGCAAATGGGTGATCACATCGGCCTTACATCCTGTAGATGAGCATACCGATATAGTTTCCAAGTACGTGGAGACTTGTAAAAATCTCGATTGGAAGACATAAAGTGTTTGGAAAAAGCTAAATCTCACCGTAGTCATGAACGTCTTGGGATACTAGGGAGACGATAAAAAGGAATAGTCTACCATCTCAGACTGACTTCTCACAAAGAGAGAGAAAAGATTGTTAATTTGTTATTAATTTCCGAAGGTGACAATCAACAGTATTGCTGGATTAAAAATATGAGTAAATTGTTGTCGAAGAAGACTTCTAAACATAACAACAAGAGATTTTTCTGTCTCAACTACATGAATTCATTCCGTCATCAAGAATCGTTGACGCGTCATCGGGAATATTGCAACGAAAAGCAAGGAGTTGCCTAAACCTAACACTTATGTGAACTTTTACAACTACAAAGAAGATTAGAGCCTCCATTCGTCGTCTATGCCGATTTCGAATGTTTCACCACAAAAATGAATTCTAGTCAGCCCGACGAGCATAGGAGTTACGCCGAAAAACATCAGAAGCACTTACCTTCGGACTATTGTTATTACGTGAAATGTTCTTTCGACGATCTAGAATCGTTAGGTCCATTCGTCTACTCTAAACGTTCAGATGATGATGACGTGGCTCAAAGATTCGTGGAAGAGTTAGAATTGAAAATTCAAGAATTATACAACAAATTTAACAAATCCAAAGACATGATCATCACGCCAGAGCAACGGGAAGAATACAAGGAAACCACTGAATGTCACATCTGTAGACAACCATTTGATAATAATTGTGAAAATAATAAAAAGTTAGAGATCATGATCACTACACGGGTCTGTTTCGTGATGCTGCTCACAACAAATGTAATTTAAGATTTCGAGATGCTCAATTCTATCCGGTGATGTTTCACAATCTCTCGGGCTACGACAGTCACCTGTTCGTGAAAAATGTGGGTGTCAGCGAGGGGGTGTTGAGCTGCATCGTGCAAAGCGATGAAAAATACATTACCTTCACTAAATGGAAGGTCGTTGATAAAAAGATACAGATGGAAGGATCGAGTGAGAAAACAACGATTCCCATCCGTAGAGAGATACGTTTCATTGACAGTTATAAATTCCTGTTGGCCAGTCTGAAAAAATTAGTCAACAGTTTGAATCAGGAGAAATTTAAAATCACGAGTAAGCATTTTGATGATCAACAACAATTGATGGACGTCATGTTGAGGAAAGGTGTGTGATCTCGAGAAATTCGACGACATCGCTCTACCTCCTAAAGAAGATTTTTATTCGAAATTATACCAGTCTCACAGTTGTGACGACAATTACGAACATGCACAAAAAGTGTGGAGATAATTCGACATGAAATCCATGAGAGAATATCACGACCTCTATTTGAAAACCGACGTGTTTCTCTTGGATGACGTGTTCGAAAATTTTTGACGAATGTGTCGTCGACATTACGAACTGGATCCGGCTCGGTATGTAACGGCACCCGGACTTGCTTGGGATGCTCTCTTGAAGACGACCAAGGTTCGATTGGCATTATTAACGGACGTTGACATGTTGCTCATGTTCGAAAAGGCTGTGATGGGTGGAGTTTCTATGATTTCCACCAGATATGCTAAAGCTAATAATTCTCACATGGGAAAAAATTTTGATTCGGGAAAACCGAGTAAATACATACAGTATTGGGATGCTAATAATTTGTACTGTTGGGCCATGAGTCATCCTTTACCGATCGGAAATTTCAAATGGGTCGAAACGTTGGAAGAAAAACAAAAATGGAG
Organism: Pictodentalium vernedei; assembly: GCA_031216915.1. Lineage (NCBI taxonomy): Eukaryota > Metazoa > Mollusca > Scaphopoda > Dentaliida > Dentaliidae > Pictodentalium > Pictodentalium vernedei. The sequence continues at coordinate 340,557,524 of CM062297.1, forward strand.
ACATTATCCTTGTATTCTAGAGGGCGATTTGGACTATCTGGAAACGTTGCACAATCTACACAACGATTATCCGCTGGCTCCCGAATGAATGAAAGTGAACAGCGTCGAAAAACTCATTCCTAATTTAAATCACAAACGCAAGTATGTGGTCTGTTGCCAAAATCTGAAACGATCATGGACTGAAATTAATCGATGTGCATCGAATCATTCGATTTGATGAGGAGACTTGTATGGAAAAATACATCGATCTTAACATGAATTTAAGAATGCAGGCCGAGAGTGTCTTCGAAAAAGATTTCTTCAAACTCAAGAGCAATTGTGTGTACGGGAAATCTATGGAAAACATTAGGAATAGAACTGACGTTCAACTCGTTACCTCTGAAGAGAGGTCTAGAAAATTAATCGCGAACCCAATTATAAACATAGAATCATATTCGACGAAAATCTAGTGGCTGTACACATGCAAAAGACGCATCTGAAGTTCGACAAACCCTGTTATCTCGGAGCGATCATCTTAGACGTTAGCAAGCAGTTGATGTACGAGTTTCACTACGATTACAACAAATCCAAATTCGATTCGAAAGCCAAACAATTGTTCACCGACACGGACAGTCTAGCTTATGAGATAGAGAGCTGGGACGTCTACAAGGACATAGCACCAGATGTGAACGAATGGTTCGACATGAGTAATTATCCTGATGATCACCCATCTAGGATTCCAAAGGGTGTCAATAAAAAGGTGTTGTGTAAATTCAAAGATGAGAGCGGTGGAAGACAGATCACCGAATTCGTGGGTTTGAGACCTAAATTGTATGCTTATCTCCTCGACGGTAAAGAGATCAAGAGATGTAAAGGCATTCAAACATGTGTGACGAATAAAAGCATCGCTTTCGACAAGTATAAAGAATGTCCTTTCGAAGGTTCGATGGTGTATAAAACGATGACTGTGATTCAAAGCGAAAAGCATGAGATGAACACCAAAGAAATCACTGATTGTGTTGACGGCCAACGATGATAAGAGAATTATATGTGAGGATAAAATACACACTTTCGCACTCGGACATTATTCCACGATATTTCAACAACAAAATCGAGAGGATGATGAATGCAGTATGACTGAGGACATCGAAATGTTGTAAGTTTAAAAAAAAAACTTGTGAGTTTATAAATTAAAATAGAATTAAAAAATAATAAATAAATAAAAAACAAAACAAAACATATTTATGAATAAGAAGAAAATAAACCACATATCCATAGAAGGTGTCGTCTTACCCAACGAACCCCTATCCAACATTGATCTGTCGAAAGTGGTGAAAGATTTAAAAATCAAACATTTTCGAGTTGTGTTTTCTAGAGATGTCTTACAGAGAAAAAAGACGACGATTCAGAATGTGGAATTATAAATCTGGACGATATCGGAGGTGACGCATTGGGTTGCGTGGTTTTCGAATTTGAATAATTAAAATTATTATTTCAATAGCTACGGAATCTCACTGCCGATAGAAATAAGGAACTATTTAACGCCAGTTATTTACAAGCACCGGATTGAGTGTTTTGCAGTCACCTGTACCTCTACGTTCTCAAGAGATGGCCAGAAGGAGATCACTTTAAGGATATTCTCAACGATTTACATTAAAGGAGAAGAAAGAAAAAAAATTGATATAGATAGGTATATAAAGAATATTAAAAAATATGTAAAGTTATAATTAAAATAAAAACAAACAAAAAATTAAATAATAATAACAAAAAAAACCCCCAAAACACACACAAACATGACAGTCGATAAATTTGTTGTGCTGACGATAATGAAGGTTCCTCTAGAAAGAAAAGAAGAACGGTTCAAGTTGTTGGTGGTGACATTGCCAACTTGAACAATTGATACATCCGTAGATACAAATCTCGAGAAGAACCTTTAAATTTAAACAATAACCAAATCTACAATCTTCCTGAACCGATCGATCAGTCAGATGCCGTGACTAAAAAATACGCTGATGGAGGAGACGAACATTTCCGGTGGATGGTGAGAGATAATTACGTGAATAAAGACATGACGGACGATCTCGACTTGAAATCTAAAGGAATGGTGAATGTAGTGGATTCTAGAGATTCGACCGATGTTGCCTCTAAAAGATATGCGGACAGTACTCACGTGAGATTCAGTAACCATCTGAGAGATTGCTACATTCCTAAAATGATGCAGTCTGAATTGGACGCGAATTCTAACAAGATAATCAACATGCCCATTCATACGAATCCCAACGATGCAGCGACTGAACAATACGTAGACTTGGAACTGAGAAAGAATATCGTCGACAAGTTAGTAATGAAATCGGATCAAGATATTGAATCTGTCTCAGATCGACTATGATGATGAAGACTCGACGGTTGTCAAAAAAGTTACGTTGATTCTGCCCTACTGAATTCTCAATCCTACCTGGAATCTAAAGTCGACGAATTGTATATGAACAAAAAATCGTGAGGAACCATGGAGGCTGGCATCGACATGGCTGGTTACAATCTTACTCTTCGATTCTATGATCTTGTAGAGATGTAGTTTCTTCTTGACTGAAGGCAACACGAGCAGAATGAACCAAGATATCTTGTTCAGATGTATCTCACCCGCATTGGTTGCATCGGGTCTCATGATGGCTTCATCGCTTCCCTTTCGAATTAATGTCAGATTGTGTTTGAATCCATAGAGAATCTTATCGTAATCTTCCAAGAATCCGAATATGTGTTTCAGAGGTACCCTGAACGAAAATGTTCCTTTGCATCTCGACGTCTTGACGAGGTAGTCAAATCTCAGTGCTTCACCGGTATTGGCTGGACTCATTTCGGTGATGGTGCCGTTCACCCACAATTGATTGAGTGCTTTAGATATCGAAAAATCGTCCGGATATCTCAAGAGTCCGCAGATCGTGGTGGCCTGTCCGGGATGAAACACGGATTTTATTTCTTGCTCGAGAGCATGTATTTTATGTTACTGAACAGATGCATCATGCCATTATTGGCCAGAGTGACCATGTCGTTGTCGGCGTAATCGCTTCCATCTTCCTTGGTGAGACGTCACTGTATCGTTATGTAACTTTCACTGGGATGAACGAACAAATCTTGAGTCTCAACATTGATTCTTATTTCACCGGCATTGTTCAGACTGGTTCCAGTCACGTGTTCGTGCTCGTGAACTTCGTTTCTTGAATGCTTTCATCTCTCAATATACCTTCGGTTATATCTAATATATTCGTCATGTTTTGGTTTTTTTTGTTTGTGTTAATTCGTTTGCTTTTTTATTATAAATTGTTTTGGTTTTTTTTATTATTATTTCATTTATTTTTTTTTCCTTACTATATATGTGTTAAAAAAGTGAAGGATTGGTTTTTCAAAACACCGTCTTCTGCAATTCTTGTTCGTAAAATATTCCAATGATTTCTCTTCTGTCATCTTTGTCATCCTCTAACGCTTCTATTTTGTAAGTTACTGGATCCGTGTAAACTATTCTAATGATCTTAAAGATTTCCTCGGTCCATCAAGGAGTGTAACCTTTCTTGAAGTGTGACTGATAAGAAGTGATTCTCACTCGATCACTGACTGCAAATTTCGGTGGTTTGGACTTCTTGGTTTTGGTCCTTTCAGAGTAGATATTCGCAAAGATGCATTCTTCGTTTCGAGGATCGCTAGCTTTTGCAGGCATCATCTTACTCGATCTGTGTCGCGTGTTGTTGTATTCTTCGACCAGTTCGTCTAGAACGTCGATATAATTCTTGGTCTTATTGACCATGAAATACTTGAACATTCTTCGCTTCATGGTTCCATTCCAACGTTCGTCCACGTTAGCTTTCCCGTCATTTTCGACGGAATAGAGGTCGACCAATGGATGAATGTGACACTTGTAAAATTCCTTCCCCTTGTCCACCCACAATTTATTCAGTTTTCGAGAAGACGATGCGAATATGCTCCTTAGAGCCTCGGCCGCGCAAGCTCCCGATTTATTCTTCAGAGGTCTTATCCGTCCATATTTCGAAAACACTTCAATGACCATCAGTATGTGTTTAACGCCTTTGTTCCATTTCGAATCCGATTTCATGCCGACTAGATCGGCTGACCAGATCTGATCCAGACCCTTAATGAACACCCTTCTTCTTCGAAATTGACGCGTGTGGGCTTGTGTAGTTCGTTCGCCAATGCATTCGTTAATAATGTTTTCTGGACATTTTTTATGACCCCAACCGAATCGACGTTTGGTACCGATCACTTTACCAACCAGCGAACGTTCGAGTCACTCTCTCCTAGTGGGAATCAATATATTTTTCAGTGTCATCAACATGTTTTTATCGGAGATTCGATTACAAGTCTCGACGTCGGGATGTTTAGCGTAGCCCAGATCGTGTGTGTAAATGGCCGAATCCACCCTATTGCTCCAAGATTTAGGAGTCAGATCTCGATTCAATCTCTTATTTAATTTTGTCCCATGAATTGATGTCCTGGCAGATGCATTTCCACAGGTAGATTATTATTGAATTTATTCATTAGGCAGGCACCGCATTTGACGAATTGCGTCTTGGTCAACACCGCAAAGCATGGGACTTTCATTTTTCGTCAGTACTTTTTTAACGTTAACCATATCGGTAACTCTCTTGCATTTGACACAATACATTTTTTTTTTGTTTTCGTATATATATTTAATTATTTATTTTTTCAGATTTTTCTTTAATATTTTTTTTTTTTTGTATTTTTTTTAATTTATATATAATTTTTTTCTTTTATATATATATACTTTTTTTTTCAATCGATTGCTTCTGGAATCTTTTTGTGATCCAACAATTTACGAAACGATTATCTAGCTTCTTCCCTACCTTTTTCCACGAGAGAATCCTTCATTTCTTCCTTGAGAATCTGACGACTCTTGACTCTTATCTTCGCTTTCATGACTTCGCATTTTTATTTTTCATTGAATATGTCGACATATTCACCGTCGAAATCCTACCATCCTTCAATGCTAGAGAGATCTTATCTGACACGGTGTCGATCTTTGCATCAGCCAAAGTGCTGATGTTTTCATGCTTCTTGGCCTTCACATATAATTTCTTAATGATTGAATTTCTGATCGTACTGACGAATCCGACAGTCAAAGCCAATCCTTCTATGGCCAACACAACTGGAAGAGCAACAACAGCGGCCAACAATAGACTGAATCTGGCAACATTCAATCCCATAGAGGTCGCGATGAGTGTCCAATCCACACCATTCACAAATTTCTCTAATCTCGAATATTTCTTATTGAGTGAACGATGAGAATCTCTCTCTCGCATCAGATTCGATTGAATTCTATTGATTTTTTTGAATCGATACCTCTGCCCCACGTCGTCACTACTTTCTGGTGGTAGAAGAGGTGCCATGGACTCGACACACGACTTCTCTAACGATGGATAGATGTTTTTACTTCGAGTTTCCGTTTTCACTTTATTTTATTTATTTATTTACTTACTTATATCTATTATTATTTTTTTATTTTCACCCCTTATTATTTAACAAAAAAAAAATTATTTTAGTGGTTTCTTCCCTTCAACAAGGAATTCAAAAAGTGACTCCCATCAAAAAAATTTGTTAGCGGTGATGGTCTCCCCTTTCCAACAAATATTCCAAAATGCGTCCTCTGTCTTCGGTGGTGAGACATCGATGCGCTAACTTCAACACTTCTGATTTAGTGGGCTTGGGTTCTCCAACGCAAAACACAAATTGATTCCAACATTCGATCATGTCATTACGTCAGACGTATTCCAATGCTGGCATGAAATACATAGTGACAATGTCTTTCCATTTCATCATAAGTCATGAATGATTAATGTGGTTAAATTCTCTCTCCTCCTGGCAACTGAGACATCTTTCGTACAAAACGTGAGGAAATTGTTCATTCACGCAGATCGTGTAAGCGCTGCACAGTGCCCTTCAAAGAAACCAAGCTCACGATTCCATAGAATCCTTCGTTTTACTCATAATTATAATTGTAATATATAAAAAAATGTTCTATTCTTATTATTTTTTTTCTATTATTTGTTTTCATATTATTTTTTTTATTTTTTTAATAACAACACATTTATTCATCTCATCATGAACCGAATGAATGAATATTTGTTGTATATTACGATAGGAAAGAGGTGACATTTTTTAGAAAGAAGGATTTTATGCTTTTCGTATTTCGATAAAATCATCAATTTTTAAATTTTTATCATAATCGTCATCGTCGTTAGAATGATACGATAAATAATCGATAATGATTTTCAACCTTTCAGCAGATTTGATCCACAATCTATTTGACGCAAACAAGTGTAATCTGCAAATAAACTCGACACACTCGCAAATGGATTTTTCAATATTTTCATCACCACCACGATCGAATACATTACATTTATTTAAATTATTAAAATTATAAGTTTCTTTTTTTTATATTTATTTCTTATATAATATATAAATAAAAAACCTAAAACTTCTTTAAATAAAAAATATATATATATATATATATATATATTTTCATATATCTGATGTGAAATCGTATAGTCACTCTCTCTCCATGAAGATCTAACAGATCACCTTTCTAATCCATGAACGTGGTTTCGATGCTATACAACGTGTCCAAAATCACGGGTAGATAGACGAGATTTCGAGGTCACTCCACCATCTTGTAACCCGGCGAAACGTCCAGAAAGAATGAGTAGATCGTAGGGTGAGTGCTACCATTGACGTAACTTCCCGCAATGACATTGATTTTCACTAAAATTCTATTGACCACGAGAATGTCGACCATATTTTCGGATGCGGCGTGACCTCAATACATGTTTCAATCAAATCCCAACATTTTACCGATCGAATTCTCTGCACTAAAATCCACTCGAAATTTATATCCTAAAGTCTAATATCGTCTGTAGAGTACTTGTGTTGGGAGCGAGTCTTATTATCTTGCTTCCATGACCATCAGTCTTCAGTCTAGTCTGGATGTGATGGTTCAGATCGTCTGTGTCGTAACCCCCTTTGGGAATTCGAATCTCGAACAAATCCACTCCGTTGGAATACTTGAACGCATTATTCTTTTCAGTGACGCTGGGAAACGAATAGTGTAAGTCTCATGATTAACCAATGCCATGTCGTATCTCTTTTCCTTCTTCAATTCGATGGAAGGTTCGAATTTCATAATGAATCGAGTCGTGTCATGATTCACTACAATTTGAAAGGACTATTGCGCAGCCGTATTCTCGACTATCTGTTCTAATAGATGTTCTGACATTTTTTTTATTATTATTATTTATTAATTATATATTTTATATTCTATCGATATTTTTTTTAGTTTTTTTTATTTTCTTCTATATTATTATCGTCGGAAATACAAAAAAAATCGTCGAATCTGCTTCGATATTTTCGGTTGTTAAATTCGCTAGTTAAATCGACCACCATGAACTTATGATGTCCTTTGTACCACAACTTCTCACAGAATCTCCTGAATTCTTCCCTGCTCATGTCGTAGGCCACGTGATCTCCGTAGATGTGATTCAGATTCTTGAGATCCTGATGAAAGAGACACAGACAATTAGCATTCTCCCTTATCATCTGTCTGAGCAGTCGAAAATAATTCTGAGACAGATAGAAACAATCCACGTTGCTGCGACGTCCTCGAACGTGATACGATTCGGATCGATTCTGTCTCCCCAACAGCAGATCGTCGAAGATCATGTGATTCTTATTTTCTGACTTCAACTGTCTGGGATCGGGAACATCGTTGGCATTCACGTAAAACAGGCATTCCACGTTTGAACACTCGACGTTTCCCTTGGTTAATTCTCTCGACGCCCTTCCAATATATTCGAAGTATCGTATAATTCGAATTCGTCTTGATTGTCGAAAATTCTAGACAAGACGTCCTTGGGTAATTTACACATCATGCACTCTCAAAGCAATCTGTATTCTGGTTGAAAGAGACTCTTGCTGAAAATGAATAATCTGTCGTAATCCAACCAGCCGGGTCACAACAATAGATTCATCAAGAGATTGGTCTTTCCGCAATTCGATTTTCCCGCTATCAGACCTCTTATGCTCTTGGGAAAGAACTCGTTGTTCGACCTCTTGGTCATCGCGTCTTTCCAAGACATGTCTTTGATATCCATTTTTTTTTCTCCAGTTTTTCTTTACTATGTTTTAATCTCTGTTTTTGTCTATTTTTTTTATTTTAATTTCTATTTTATATATATATATATATAAGAAAGTTTGTTTTTTTATTTATAAATCACTTTCAATCCCGTTCCTTTCGTCGTTTTAGCTAAGTCTTGTATCGGTACGATATCATCATAGAAGTCTCGCCAACTTTACGGTTCGATTCTCGATCGTTTGGCAGGTGGTGGAGTTATCAATTTATTAATCAATGCGTCGGCACCTCTGTTACAAGCTTGCGAAGCTATTCTACTGCTCGCTTCGGTCGCAGCTTTCGTACCCGCATCGATCGCTGTCTTCTTTCCGATTTTGAGAGCGCTCGAGGCAATCTGTTTCGTGGCATCGCCAGTGAATTTACGAGTTAAAAATCGCTTCGTCGAATCCACGATGCCCGATCCGCCGTAGACGTAAGATCTAGCGTATCCCTTTATTTATCACTAACATTTTATTTTTTTTTTAAGAATTCGTTTTTTTTTAAAATTATTTTTTTTGAATATATACTTTTTTTTATTTACTTAATATTTTTTTTTCTTTTTCTGTTACTATTTTATTATTTCAAACGATTCATCAGCGTTTGATAATTCTTCTTAGTCAAGACCTCCTGCCTCAACAATTTCGTTATCCACTCTAGTTTTACTGGCCTCTCTCTGCTAGCCATCAACAATCTCAATCTCTCCGACAAGGCATCGGGATCGCGTGGAAGAAATATCAGGTCGGTCATTCCCTTTGCAGTCGTCGATTTCACGAAGTACTCGTTTGCCTTCCAAATGGGCTCCACCACGTTCTTCCACTTGTAACCTCTCCTATCCTTCGGTCTCGTCTCTTTGGGATGGTTGTTCTTCTTCACGGCGTGAGTCTGAACCAGAATGTCTCCGTAATTATGGTAATCCTCTTTGGTGTAATCGTCGGGTCTCTGGTGAGAGAGCAGAGGATACAATCCGTCAGTCATTTCGTACCTGTTCGGTCCGACGATCAAATAGGGACCTTCAAACAATACTTCCGTGTCACCCACGAACGTTTTATCGCCTTGGTCACGAAATCCGTACATCGGATCTTTCACGATTCCACTACTATCGTCAGATCTGATGCTAACAATGCTCGGAGCGTCGTTATCGACGCTACTTGCATCGGTCTCGATTCTCTCCGGAGTATATTCGGACAAAGTTCTCTTGCATCGGTCTCGATTCTCTCCGGAGTATATTCGGACAAAGTTCTCGGCGTAAAAGTACCGACGCTACTCGGATCGGTCTCGATTCTCTCCGGAGTGTAACCGGACAGAGTTCTCGACGCAAAACTACCGGGGTGCGAACCCATCCTCGGAGAACCTTCTTTTATGGGACTCAATTCCTCAACGATCTCTTTCCTAGCTCGCTCCCGAACCTCGGTGACCGGTTTGAACAACTTGGTCGGCTCTCGTCTCAATCCCTTCTCTCCCAGTCGCCAGGCCCTATCCAGCGCTTGAATATTCTCCTTACCCAGTATTAATTTGCGAACCTGCTCGCCCCTTCACTTCGAATTTCCGATGTGTAGAAACATTGTTTTATTTATTCATTATTATTTTTTTTTCTGTAATGATAAAAACATTTATTTTTTTGTAATCCTATTTATTTTTTTGTTTGAATGTTGTTTTATATATATTTCTTTTAATTTTTTATTTTTTTTTTTGTTTTTTAAAACTGTCATTTTCTCTGTAAACTCGAGTTTTTTACCAGATTGATCTACGAAATTCACATCGATCGAAACGTAGTCTTTTTACCGCGGGAATCCGCGTCCCGGATCGAGTTTTTTACCGGCCCACTCACGATCTTGAGTTTTTTCATTGGACCAATTTTTACATTCACCTTGATCGAACCGCTGTCTTTTACATTTTTTGTCTAGCCCAATTTTAAAAAAAGTGTTTTTCGAATTTTTTTCCCAATGGAAAATCTCAGTGTTTAATCTGGACTACGAGTGGTCTATGCATTTCTAGTTATGAGAAATTTAACAAAAATTCACCCCTATGGGAAAATCAGTGTTAATTTTTTTAAAAAAGCGGGATCCTAAATCCCCGAATTTGTTAGTAATTTTTCGTCAAATTCACTTGCAGTACTCCAGAAATGTTCAAATTTTAAACATTTTCCGGGAAAAAACCCAGGTTTACGGGAAAAAATTGAATTATTTCTGGAAAAACTCAACATTTTCCAAGAAAATCAATCCAAAATAATAACTTTTCTAGACCACAACATTTTCTGGACCCAACAAGATGAAAATGGTCCAGGAAGAGCCATATACCCCTACTCAAGTAAACCGGTTTCCTTTCTCTCTATCTTTAACTCTTTTAAAAACTTTTCCAGGAGGCCATTCTGGACCGTTTAAAACAAAACAAAAAATATATAAAAAAAAACAATAAAAAACTTTTCAGATGTTTGTGATCCAATGTGGACTCCGAAAGCCTTTTTGACTTTGCCCTATCGATGCAGTTCCTGGTCAAAAGCTAGCTTGGGATTGGGCACTGAATGGGCGGGAGGGGAGAGACGGGTGAATTATACATTTAGTCCTTCGGCGTGGCTCATTGGTCGCAAAATACCATTATTATTAAGTGGCATATAAAAAATAAAATATATTTTTCAGTAAACATCTGTGCCAGTGCGTTTTCTCAGTTTAAAATACTTTCTTACTTACTCTTACTTACATACTTACTTACTTACTTACTTAATAATGTAAGTAAAGGAAACAAAATCAGACCCGGAAAATGATCAAACTAATTCGAAACCAGAATCTTAAAATCTTAGAGTCAGAGAAGGAAAAACAGCAGAGATCAAAAGAAGAATGAAAAATAACAGCAAAAGCTAAACTCAAATAGGACACCAAAATATCTTAAACATGTTGTTTTGATCAACATGTTTGAAGGGGTGCAAGAAATCTATCATGATGACTGCATCACCACAACGTTTTCCAACAAAATGCACCTGAGTTCGTCCCAGGGATGGTCCTCGAATAAAAAGTCACCTCGGAAACCTACCGGGGCGATTTCGTCAATACGTCCACCATCTAATTCACCACTAAATATGACTAACCACACTACCAATATAATATAATGGAATTGTCGACGTTTTAAAGCGAATTTTAATAAACTGGGCCTTCTTAGTGTAAAACACAAACCTCCTGTTTTTTGCCTGCTGGAAACACCTCTGAAGAAACCTGCTGCTCAAGTTCATTCTTTTTTCAAACATTATACTTCCTATAACGCCTGGGCAGTTGAAAATGATCTTCATGTAGTGGATCGTCCGTCTTGATAAGAAACGCCATTATTCAGTATTTAGAAATTGGCAATTCAAAACAAATAGTATCAGAGAGTGCTCGCAACATTGGGGGAATATTTGATTCAGGTCTTGTGATGGCAGCAAGTATTGATGCAATTTGCAAGCGCTGTTTTATGCATATCAGAAATCTTGGACATCTTCGACGTTATTTGACTCAAACGTCTTTAGAAAGGCTTGTTCACGCCTTTATTGCTGCACATTTTGATTTCTCTAATTCACTGCTTGTCGCAATCGCCTATTGCAAAGCTGCAAAACATACAAAACACTACCGCTCGTATTATTACGGGATCCATACGCAATGATCACATAAACCCTTTGCTTCATAAGCTACATCGGTTCCCTGTTCAACAACTTGGGTCTTTAAGTGTATTAATGGATCGGCTGCATAATATCTTTAGGACCTTTTGACTGTTCAATCATCAAAACGGAATCTCCTCTCATCCAAAGAGCTCAGGTTTCCTTTTTCCCTTTCCACCTTTGTGCATGTCAGGGCCTTTTCCTTCGTTGGTCCACGACTCTGGAACTCATTGCCAGCACATCTCCAGGCTTCCATAAGCTTAGACAACTTCCAAATAAAAAAAAAATAAAAACGCAAGTCCCATCTCTTCCGAGAGGTCCTCGAAGTTTCAGCTACCTCATTTGATCAGTTTTGTTTTCTTCAATGCTGTTAGTCGGGAGCTCAATATGTATATATTTTCCAGATAAAGCGTTTCAGAGCACAGCCATGTGATATTACATATAAAAAGTATGTATGTATGTATTATTATTATTCACAGTTCTGTACCTTTGCAATCAAATTTACATTCTGTAGCGGTACGCTTAACTTTGGACGGGACGATCAAGCTATTTTCAATTTACATGTCCACAAACAAAACAAACCCTCCAGCAGATTGACCTAGAACGACTGATTTCTCAGCTCCCAGCTCCATGTATTCCGTTAGGTGATTCTAATGCTCGTAGGCCTCTTTGGGGTGGTTCATGTAGCAGAGAAGACATAAAAGGGCAAAACAGATGAATAGCTTATTTCTAAATATGACTTGGTTTTGCACGATGACTTTTCAGAGCTGCATCCCGCATCCGGTTCGTACACATCAATTGATCTTACAATTGTATGTTCTTCTATACTCGCCCAAAAAAGAAAGTGTGCATTGCAGAAATTGATCAATTTCCATAAAAATAATTTCGTAGGTGTAAAGAGTGTTAACCTGTTCATGAATAAGTTATATTGAACACAAAAACAGCTTTCCCCGTTAAAATTGCATTAACGTTAAATGACGTGCTGCACGTTTGTGAAAAGGCATGTTTTGCACGTGGAAAGTCTGAAAATTCATGCAGCAGTGTGAATCCTTGGGTATTTAAACACTAAAGCAAGGCCTTCCTATTGTTCACATTCAAACTTGCGCTGCTGTTAAAACGACTCCATATTAGCATGCCAAGATTGACAATGAATCAACGTCTCCTTGCCTTGGGTATGATTAGAGCTGGCAGAACACACAGAGGGGTTGTCCAGCATTTGAACTGCCACCGTAACACTGTAGACAGGCTAGTCCATCGACATGCACAACATGATGGCGTTCGAGACCGACCCCGCTCCGGGAGACCCCGAGTTGCCACGGCTGCACAAGATCGGTATATCCGTCTCGTCCATCTCCGGAACCGGCAACAAACGGCAACGACGACAGCCAGGAACATCCCTAACCTGAGACGGACACATCCTCAAACAGTAATCAACCGGCTGAGAGAATACGGCTTACGTCCTCGAAGACCTGCAATTCGTCCGATTTTGACGTTACGTCACGGCCCCGGCGTCATTCTACAGCAGGACAAGTCTGGAGTCTGTTGAACTATGCAACATTTTGTGGTTTGGAGACACAATTATAGGTGGGATTTGATGATTAGCAAACAGTTTAGACACATATCGTAGTGACATTTTATTTATGCGTTTCTCTGCTTTAGCGAGCATTGATTGTATCGGTGATGTTCTAAAAGTAAACAGGTTAATTCTGATATCACTATTATGAATTGCATCAAGTGGTTGAGGTACGACTTTCTCACAGAACCGTAAACCACACAACCCTAATCTAATTTTAATCGAAAAGGAGATATATACAAATGGAGTATATATACCAAATACCTCCATGATGTTAAGTGGCTTTTTATATCTTACTCTTAGTTGTTTGATATGAGAGGTTCAAACAGGAATTTACGTTGACATTGATGTTGGAACTGGTAAAGCAAATTAAAAAGTCATCAACATGCAGTGAAGAGTCTACAATATTCTCAGCTGCGCCAATGATGTCATTGATTTTAACAGGAAACATGGTAACAGACAGAATACTCCATAAGGAACATCTAATTCTTGCTCGTATGAATCACATTATGTTGACCCAACACAAACTTGAAATTGCCGCACCTTCAAACAATTTTCTATTAATGGAGGCATTCGCCTTCTCAACCCCGTGTTGAAAAGTTCGTTTAAAATTTCACACTTCCACGTCGTATCATATGCTCTTTCCAGGTCACAGAAGATGACGACCACATGTTCTCTCAAGGCAAATGCATTTTGTATAAACGTTTCCTGTCCAACCAAATGTTCCTCAATACTTCTCTGGCCACTGAAACCACATAGGATTCGCAAGTAGATTGTTCGATCCCAAAACCAGACAAGTAGATCATTGATCATCCTTTCCATGGCTTTACACAGACAACTTGTCAGTGCAATCGATCTGTAATTGCTTTCATTATAATGGCCTCTATCGGGTTTTGGGATCGGAATTGTTTCCTTTCGGCAGGAAGGTGGAAACTGGCCAGTCATCCATATTCCATTGAAAATTGACAATAAAAGTGCACGGGATGATTGTGGCAGATTTTTAAAATTTGGTAGTGTATTTCATCGGGCATAATGGCAGTTATCGTTTGCTCTATGCAAAGAGTTACTCAACCCTTCCATAGAGAAAGGTTCACTGTAATCCTCTAAATTGTTAGAGGTGAAACTGATCTTTTGTTTTTTCTGTTGTTTTTTTTTTATTATTTTAACGAACTGTGGATTACAATTTTCAGACTACGGATGTTTAGAAAGTGTTGAGGCCAATTTGTTTGATATTTCTTTTTTTTGAAGAAGAAGAAATTAGTGTGTTGTTATCTTACAGGTGCTTTACAGCAGATATTGTTTCTTTACCTTTATTTTTTTAAATAATTTTCCAAATTTTATTGATGGATGTATGTTGGTTATGTTTAGAAACAAAAGTTTCCAAACAGATTTTCTTTTTTAAGTTTTATAAGTCGCCTGGTCTTTGCACGATTGATACATAGTTTGTCTAAATTATCTTTTGTTGGTGACTTATTAAATTCCCGACCAGTCGTCATGCGTTCCTTTATAGCCTGCTTGCAATAATTATCACGTCATGGTTTTGTGAAATATTTTGTATTTGCAGAGCTTTTAGAGATAGCTGTGTTTTCAATATCAAGTAATTCCCATGAGAATGTTTCCCTTGGTCGGCACATTCTACAAATTTCTCCCATGTGAGTGCTTCAGAACAAAGCGATGAGAAAGTGCCCCAGGTATCCTTTTTTAAAACGCCACCTGGGCCCCCTCTCATCGTTCGCTGGAACCACATTCTCCAACACAAGTGGAAAGTGGTCACCCTCGCACATGTCTGCGACCGTCCAAGAAAATTCGAGGAAGATAGAAAGACATATAATTGTAAGATCAGTTGATGTGTACGAACCGGATGCGGGATGCAGCTCTGAACCGTCATTGTACGAACCCAAATCATATTTAGAAATAAGCTCTTCAACTGTTTTACCCTTTCAAGTCTTCTCTGCTACACGGTTTTGGGGGCTTTTTGTGCACTGCGCAGTGGAAGGAAGCAAACCTGGAATGGCTTATTCAACACCAAGGTCGAATACCACAGAATTGGAAAACAAGAGACTGCATAATTCTGAGGAAAATTTTAATGGACATATATGTGATACGCAAGAAGGCATGCGTGGCGAGGAATGGGGTAAGAAAATCAACAAGTGTTAAAGGAAGCTGTTGGACTTCACACATGAGGTCAGACAAAAGATTCTGAACATGGATGTGAGGTGTAAGGGGGAGTGCACCTGAGGGAGGAACGGCGAAACTATGATTGAGTAAATTTCTCACTGATACCGATATACAGAGGGAGATAATTGAGGTGAGAATAGACGATGAGGATGATAGGGAACTGGATGGTGATAACAACTTGATTACAGTTGCGATCAGGGGCAAATACCCAACAAGAAGCAAAGTAAGCTTCAAGGAGATTAGGAAGTCAGGAAGGATACAAACTGAAGCCAAAGTTAGAGAATGTACATTGGACAATGTCTAGGAAATGACAGATATCATAGTTGCCAGCATTACGGAGGCAGGGAAGAAACGTATATAAAGGTTTAGGGTGACAACACGGGTACATGGGTATAAAGTGAATGACAAGTTGAAAAGGGTTATGACGAGGAATAAAGTAAAATGTGCTGCGTACAGCAGGAGTATAAATCTTGAGGGGTGGAAAGTAACGAGGCTGGAGTAGTAGCAAAAGAATAATGCCAACAAGAACGAAATAAAATTAATAAGATTAAAGACGATCATCGTATGCTGCAGATTAGCATTCTTATTAGCAGAATAACACTGACAGGGGGTCGAGTTCGAAGGAATTTTTGAAATGGGTGAATAAAATGAGCAAAGGAAGCAATTCACAGAGTATTAAGGTAGATGGCGGATATGCAGACACTCAACACTATATCGCATCAGAATTGGTCAAGCACTGGGAAAGGTAGACGATAAGGGACAGGGCATCGGTAATCGACGGGGCATTCGGGAGCCACCGTAGTGCCAAAAAGGGATCGAAGAAAATTTATCGAACCAGCAAAATAAAAGCAGAGGAGGTCCGAAAAGCGGTCTCAAAATTATGGAACAGAAAAGCAGAAAAGTCGGATAAAGTTCTAATGAGTTCTTAAAAAAGGAGGGAGAGGAACTGTGTAAAAGCCAGCGGTCCTATTCAACCTGACCATAAAAAGCAGGTTCTCAAACAGTGGAGAGAAAGCAAGGTCACATCCATACACAAAAATGGGGATAAGTAAGTATTGATTAATTATCGGTGGGTTTCTGTCAGTAGCAGCATTGGAAAGGTTTTCTGAAAAGTACCGTATGTGATATTGGAGGAGGTTATCGAAGAGAAAGGGTTTTGGGGGATATCCAGAGTGGCTTCAGGATGAGAAGGAGAGTCACTGGCCATTTTTTTCACGTCATCCCAAAATGATAGAATCTGCGAAAGCCAAAAAGAAAAATATATATGGATGTTAAAAAGCATTTGATAGGGTATGGATACACTCAACACTGTATCGCATCAGAATTGGTCAAGCACTGGGAAAGGTAGACGATAAGGGACAGGGCATCGGTAATCGACTGGGCATTCGGGAACCACCGTAGTGCCAAAAAGGGATCGAAGAAAATTTATCGAACCAGCAAAATAAAAGCAGAGGAGGTCCAAAAAGCGGTCTCAAAGTTATGGAACAGAAAAGCAGAAATGTCGGATAAAGTTCTAACGAGTTCTTTAAAAAGGAGGGAGAGGAACTGTGTAAAAGCCAGCGGTCCTATTCAACCTGACAATACAAAACAGGTTCTCAAACAGTGGAGAGAAAGCAAGGTCACATCCATACACAAAAACGGGGATAAGTAAGTATTGATTAATTATCGGTGGGTTTCTGTCAGTAGCAGCATTGGAAAGGTTTTCTGAAAAGTACCGTATGGGATATTAGAGGAGGTTATCGAAGAGAAAGGGTTTTGGGGATATCCAGAGTGACTTCAGGATGAGAAGGAGAGTCACTGACCATTTTTTCACATCATTCCAAAATGATAGAATCTGCAAAAGCCAAAAGGAAAAATATATATGGATGTTAAAAAGCATTTGATAGGGTATGGATGGAGGGTAGGTGGAGAAAGCTTGAGGCAGTTGTGCCTGGTAGGCGAGTCTGTAGGAATTTCAAAAGCACTATATACCGAAACCACTCGAATAAACTAACTACTGAGGGAAATCGAATTCTTAATCAAATGAAGCTTTTAGGGAGAATCAGCTTCAATAATGTTTTCGTGGGGAAAACCATTTGACAAATATGGGTGTACCAAGTATAACATATGGTACTGAAGTCATGCCTCAGAAATTTTAAAGAGATCGAAACCACTGCAGAACAGTACAATGCAAGTTGGTGGATAAAAGGGTGGATTAATGCCAACATCGTCAAAGCGGTCCTTGTGTGGTCTGCAGGATTCGTAACGTATCTTGATAGCAACGTTGGTGTGTTTGTGTATGTGTGTTGGGGTGTGGGGTGGGGGTCACTGTTGTTTAAACTAGTGTCGCGGTCGGTGTAGCTTCAGGAAAAATAGGAAATACAGCGAAAAACGTGTTAAATGTGTAAGTTGGAAGTAATGGAGACCTTGGAGTCCTTTCTATTAGAAGGTCAAAATGGCGGTCTGACAGAATAAGATTCACTGAGAGTGTATGTGGAAGTGGGATGGGAGAATGAAAGATATGTGGTTAAAGAGTGACAAAAAGGAGAATGTTAGTATGCTTATCGGAGAAATGGCGAGATTTCGTAGGGTATATCGAGCAGTTCTTTTTCTGGTGTTGGGTGGAGAAAGAAAGCGTGGAGACAGGAAGGCATGTGGAGCACAGGATTAATCGAGGTTTTTTTTTATCCGAACCCGCAACAAATCACCGGCCGACCGAAGTATTATTACTCAGTAGAATTGTTTTCTAAAGGAACAAACAAAATACCGATGCATCCTTTCTCTTTTCTTTGTGGTTGGAAGTGCAAGGCTCGGTTTCTGACATTTTATACTTACGAACAATACGCACTGTATGTTCTTGAGCCGTAAAAGCTGCAAATGCTGTGATCAGAAATATGAACATACTTTTTTATATATCAATCTCTAGCCATCACCTTGAAGGATAATATCCAAACAATCCTTTCATTTATTTTGTTTGTGTTCTATAAACTACCTGATATCTCACGAAGGGCTCGGTAAAACGTTTTACATGGTTTTGACAATATTTAAATCTTTCGATTTTCTTCATAGCAACAGTTTGCTTTTTGTGTACTCTTTAACCCTTTACCCAACGTAACGGGAAAAACCGGCCAGCGCTATTGACTTTTCCAGAAATCACGCCTGCGCTTCCTAAACATTTGGAGACCTTTTTTTCAAATACCAAATTTTATAATTTCTGACTCATCATTGTCGTCTGAAGTCAGTAGTTCCCACGCGGCTATTAAGTTTTGGTCAATAGGTGTTTTAATTCATACAGTATTAACTAGCGACTCTAGATTTGTTAATGTGGAAAATTTTAATCCGCCGTTTTCTATTTATTTCAGACTCCCGGACATACTAACTCCACACATGCTGTGTTAGCATTGGTTGAAGACAAATGCACCAACGACGTGCAGTACGCCTAAGTAAACAATGACACCGTGCCCCACTTCAGCATTTGGGATTTGGGATTAAGTGCCTTGTCCAAGGACACAACCCGGTTGCAACAGCTGGGATTCGAACCGAGGACCTCTCGGCTTGCAGCCTGCATCTCTACCTACTGAGCCACCGCGCTCCCGCCGTTTTCTATCGTATTGATTATAGTTTAACACTTATTTTGTGTTTTATGAGTATTTTATAACTTTTCATTTACTTATCAAGGCTTGGTTTGTAGAGTATTAGGCATGTAAAATGTCTAGACATTTCTCATTTTGTTTATGTAAATGTGTTCTTTGTCATTTCCGTTGAATATCTTATATTCACTGCCTAATTTGTTAAAACGTTGTGCCATGGCCCCCCTGCAATCCTTCTATTGTAGAAATTTCTTTGCCACAATCCCGCTTCGATCTAATCCTTATAACTTGGGTATTATCAAAGTTCACATTAAAGCCACAATACCTGAAAAACGAGTTTACAGTTTCGAAATTGGAGGAGGGGTTGGGCTCATCGCTCCCGAAAAAGACAGGTATTGCCTTCATACTGACGAATTAGGTATTCCAAATCGTTATTTCTATTCCTTTAATATCAAGATTAACCTCTAATGTGGCCCTATTTTTGTTGGGGTTAATAACACTTTGACATCCAGAGTCACCTCGTGTCAGATAGTTTTACGGGTAGATAAGGTCGGAGTACCCGTAGAGAACCACCGAGAAACTGCGAGCAACATTCAGACTCCCCAACGTTCTAACTCCGCGCAAGCAGGGTAAGCACTGGTTGAATATAAGTGCATCATCGACGTGCAGAAAGCCTTAGTACACAGCGCCATCGTGTCCAATTGAGATTAAGTTCCATGTCCAAGGACACAATGCCTCCTTCGGAGATCGAAAGGTGGACCTTTCGGTTTAAAGTCCAATGTCGTAACCACTGAGCCACCTCGTTTCCAGTTGTATAATAGCGACCACCCCCCTCCCCCTCCTCCCATCTAATTTCGTTATTCGAGATGAATTTCGAGGAGATTAGCTCCACGGTTGTTCACCAGAACTTCAGATTGGATTGACATGATGGCGAACTAAACCAAAACATCCTTCTCCCGTTTTAATGAGAGAACATAAAAAAACTATTCTCTGTAAACTGACAGAGAGTTTTTTTCATCTGTAAGATAACTCCTGAATATGAATATTACACCGCAAATTGTACTGCAAAAAAACTGAAAGGTCACATTATATTCAATCAGTGCGTGGGAGCACGGTGGCGTTGTGCATTAAGGCATACTGTTTATGTATACTATAGCACAACTAAATTTATTCATACAACCATTCATTCTACTGATATCTTGCATTATTGCGGAATATTACAGAGAAATGAGGCTGAATTGGGCCTTAAAAATACAATTGACTGTTGGTGTGTTTTTGTTAGGAATTCTCCGAAAAAAATGTTCACGTGACCGATACGTTCCTTCCTGTAATTTTTGCGATCTCATTTCCTGCATGGCGGTCCCTATTTTCAGGACGACGGCAGTCATATTTTACTTAAATAACGAGGGGTAAAAATTTAGAGCAGCCAATCCTCACTTTTCATAACACCCGGGAAGACAATGACTGTTGTTTATGAAATGATGCACACTGATAGTTTGATACTGTACGTTGTATTCAACCCCCTAAGGGGTCTGACAACCGTTACGTATTCCTTTTTCCTTATTCGACATTTGTTATCAACCGATAAACTCCACATGCAAAAGATTTAGTAAATTTAGGAGTGGGGGAGACTTTTTGAAAGTATCCCTCCATGACGAATATTATTACTAGTGAAAACTTGTCGTTCTTGGACTTCACTTTGATGTGAAAATTGTTCGCACGAGCATTTCTTTCTGTGTTTCAACCAACAGCATATCGTCATTTCAAACCTGCTGCTAATGTAACTGCCATTTCAGGTCAACATTATTCATAAAAAAAATTCCATTACAACTTAACCATTTTCGTCCATTTGTTTGCAACAAAACGTAGTTTATTACACGCCTGTTCTATGACATCCCCATCTCCAGCAACACTGAACCACGCGGAAAATGAAAATCGTTGACGGAATATTTTTATAAACTGGCACATAGAACTCATTGGAACTCGGGGGACGAAATAGTAACACGGATTCACCTCTCAAATGTGGTTGGTGATAAAATGTGTTCTTTTTTGTTGATAGTTTTTCTGCGGAGTGCCCTTCTAATAATTGGATTTTTGTAGATGCGAAGGCGTGCAATCAACACAGAACGACACGGTGTGTGAATGGGGGTAATCGATATGGCACTTGCTCCATCGTGGAAGGATCAAACTCGTGGCCTGTGGCCTCTCGTTCTATCTGTTCGCACTGGCACTCGTGAGCATTGTGGACAGCGTTACGTCTTCGGGGGGGGGGGGGGGTTCTTTTCTTTTGGTTTGTTTTGATATGTCATTTAAAGTGTTCATTACTGGGTGTAATAGACTGTTTCAGCGAGTCATGTACAGCGCCACGTTAGTGGAGTAGAAATCCTTCAACACTTGCCAAGAGGGGTCACTGATATCTGAGAAAAGCTTCAATGGTTGCGACGATTTGGATCGGACAGTATAATTGTTTTCTGGAGGGACCGACGAACTACAGACGAATCAGGATGATAAAATCTTAGACGGTTTCAGCTCACAAGCCAATATTCAACAACTAATCAATTGTATAACGAAGTTCAACGAGGTCTGTGAACCAGTATGGTTGTAATATTTTGATCTGAAGTGACGGGAGTTAATGATTTTTCGCATACCAAATATTGCAACACATAATGCACTCAGTTCATGAGATTCGGTGTATTCGTGTTGGATTACGACGGTCAAAAATCAAAATGAATGACAAATATGTTTCCAATCCTGTAATATTGTTTGTTTAGGTACCCGTTTTAAGACTTTGCTAAGTACGTTTGCAAAAGAAACTACTACTTACATGTTTAATATCGACGACTCCATTCATTGTGTGTCAGACACAGTGGTCGTCTTGGATTCGGGTGTCATTTTGGATTTTGAAAAAGGGCTCCCTTCTTTTTAAAACACTTCGCAGCTGAAACATGAACAATTGACTAAAACTTGACTTTTAACAAACAACTTAAACGATTGCTACACAAGGACTTATAGTAATATCTGAAAATGGAAACAATTCAAAGTGATATCACAGTCATAATTCAAAACATACAAAGCCCGGTACCGCTTCAGTATGACATCTGCAACATGTTTCTGAACAGGTTTCCGTAATCAGACCTGACAAATTTGAAAATCTGTTTGTCAAGCCGTTCCTCGTGGTCCTTTTAGCTGGCACATTCTCTCTTTTTATATCCAATGCAAACTTAAAAAATAAAAATTAAATAATTTATGTGTGATATTTTACCCAAGTTAATACAATTTACAAATTTGTTCCTTGAGTGCAAGAAGGCGCTGTGATGCTTTAGCATTGCAAAGCCTTCTTGCATTCAAGGGCGAAATACACCACTGTAGATTATGTTGCCTAAAACATAAAACAAGCCAAGAACATGAACTTCTGATGGCAAAGAAATAATTATAAAAATAAAAAATAAAATAAAAACAGCCCGCCCACCCACATGCAATTTTACAGACAATGGTCTGAGAAACAGAAGATCTACTTTGTGGGACCCAGTCGAGTGATGTCAATTGAAGCGGCTCAAACGAATAAAATGTTCCACGACATTTTAA